>LPNX010616991.1:1007533-1384712 GCA_001517045.1 Pseudotsuga menziesii | reverse complement strand
AAAGCAAGACTAGGTGAGGTGAATCATCTTTGTTGCCTCTTCCTCCTCCACTCTTTCCTCCATGAAAAAGCATGTATGAGCTGCCATTTGACCACTCTTTAGCTTTCCTAGGCACCCTTGCTAATTCGTGGGGTCCTTGATAGATTTGGGATCAGCTTTTTACACCTATGGGGGATTTGCCTATTTTGGGTAAGCCTGCTTTATGCTATATTTGGATGCTTCCTTATGCATTTGATTTGCTCATGTATTCTATATATTCAGCAGCCTATGTTATTACAGGGTTGTCTATTGCACACTCAGTTAATATAATTTTGTGTTACAACTCCATATTCAGTCTCCATTGTTGATAATTTTGCATGATCAATTGTTAATTGTTGTGCGTGAAATTAATCTACTGCAGGCCTGAATTTCTACACGTAACACTATACATTGCATTGTTGGACATATGAGAAATTATCAGGCAGAGGTATGGAATTTACTATTAGCATTTGAAGCCTTTAACATAAGTTCTATCCCTCATTATCTAAATCAGGAAGATGACCTTTTAGCTAATGTTGCTTCAAGGTTAATTCGATCTGAAGGAATGCTTACTGATTCTTTCTCGGTTGAATTGCTTTTCAGACCTTCTATACCTGACAACATAGAAAATTGGAGAGTCTTCGACAACGACGAGAAGTTGATTGATTTTCTGACTTTGAAGGATACTTTTAAAGATGCGGTCATTGACAAAATGACTCACGATGAGGATCTATATAATTTTGTGGTAATTCATAAGCCTTGTTCAATTCAGGAATCTCTCAATCAGGTTAGTACTCTTCCTAGATCAGTAATCAAAATTGAGAAATTCTATGACTTGAAGGATAAATTTAAGGCTGCAAGGAATTGTAAAACCAATAGCTCCATTATGCAGTCTGAGATTGTAAAACTAGGCACTGAACATGACCCTCAATGTATAAATCTGGGTAGTACGTGTACTCCCCAGGAAAAAACAGCCTTCATTAGACTCTTTAATGAGTTTAAAGACATTTTTTCATGGACGTACGAGGATATTAAGACATTCGATCCTAATATAATGCAACATGTCATTCCCATGAAACTAGAGGCTAAAACGTTTCAACAAAAATTGAGGAAAATGCATCCTAGCCTAGAACCAGCTGTTAAGAAGCAGCTGAATAAACTCGTTGCCGCCAAAATAATTTTCCTGGTACGACATGCAGAATGGGTGGAAAATCTTGTTCCCGTCAGAAAGAAAAATGGTGATATCAGGTTTTGCGTCGATTTCCGAAACCTGAATAAGGTTTCAGACAAGGACAATTATCATTTTCCTCCAATGGAGAAAATCTTGCAACAGGTCTCTAGATCTGAAATGTTTTCACTTCTAGATGGCTTTTCAGGGTACAACCAAGTGTTAGTATCCAAAGCTGACCAGTTGAAAACAACCTTTAGGACTCCTTGGGGAACCTATGCCTATAGGAAGATGCCTTTTGGTCTAATAAATGTCAGAGCAACATTTCAAAAGGCAATGGACATCGCATTCAGAGGTTTGATCGGTAAGTTTGTCGTTATTTATCTTGATGATATTATTGTCTTTTCAAAAAATAGAATTGATCATTTAACTCATCTTAGGAGAGTTTTTGAGCATTGCAGGAAGTATGGGATTTCTCTAAATCCTAAGAAATCTATCTTTTCAGTTATACAAGGTAAGTTACTGGGTTTTGTTGTTTCTAAACAAGGTATCAATATTGACCCAGAATGTAGCCATGCTATATCACAGATTTCAATGCCTCACTCAAAGAAGTCTATGCAATCGTTTCTTGGGAAGATAAATTTTGTTTCTAGATTTATTCTTGGGTTCACTGAAATTGTTAGGCCGCTTCAGAAAATGATCAAGAAAGATGCTGATTTTAAATGGTCTACTGAAGAGAAACAATCTTTTCATGACATCTTAAAAGTTATTGCTGAAGCTCCCACCTTAACAAGCCTATATTTTTCTAAGCCATTTATTTTATACACGTTTGCTTCTGATTCTTCATATGCTGCTGTTCTAACAAAGAAAAATCAGGAAAATAGTGAAGCTTCCATCGATTTTACGAGTTCTGGTTTGAATGGTGCAGAACTAAATTACCCAGAAGTGGACAAACAAGCATTCGCTGTTTTTAAGTCTGTCAAACATTTCCAGCCCTATTTGCTGAAGTCTCATACCAAGGTCATTGTGCCATATTCCGCAGTTAGAAATCTCATGGTACAAAAGGACCTGGGTGAAAAACGAGCCCACTGGGTTACAGCACTTCAGGAATATGACTTGGAAATCAAGCCTTTAAATATTGTCAGGGGACAAGGACTCTATAAGCTAGCAGCTGGATCTTTGAATAGTTCTGAATCTGATCTGCACTTCTTTGGTGAACCTTCTTTGTTCGAAAGGGAAGTTTTTTCGATCTCCACTCCTCCTGATTCTTGGTATAATGATATTAAGTTTTTTTTATTGCATGGGAATGCTCCTGAACATTTAGACCCTCATAATAAAAGGGATTTGAGATTGATATTTTCCCCTTATCAGATGATTGATAATATTTTGTTTAGAAATAATTTCGAAGGAGTTCTCCTTCGTTGTCTAGAAAGAAATGTGGCTTATAATGTGTTGTCTCAACTACATGCAGGACCAGTCGGGGGACACTTTGGCAGAGAAGCCATTGCACATAAGGTACTTAAATCTGGTTACTACTGGCCTATGTTGTTCAAAGATTCATATACTTTCACCAAGAAGTGTCAGGAGTGTCAGAGAGCAGGAAGCAGGCTGAAGAAAGCAGCGTTACCCCTCCAGCTGGTTATTATCGAAGTCCCATTTCAGCAATGGGTTCTGGATATCGTCGGTCCAATCACACCAGTGTCTTCACATCAGCATAAATACATTTTGACAGCCACAGACTACTTCACTAGATGGGTTGAAGCCATTCCCTTGCGAGTGGTTAACTCAGAACAGGTGATATCATTCCTTGATTCTTTTATTATCACCAGATTCAGTGTTCCTGAATCTTTGATTTTTGACAATGCAACTTATTTTTCTTCTATTAAATTAACTGAGTATGCATTGGAAAAATGTATAAAGTTAAAGTATTCAGCCAATTATTATCCCCAGGGTAACGGGTTAGCCGAATCTTCTAATAAAAATTTAATCAAGATTTTGAAACGTATGGTGGTAAATCATCACAGGAATTGGCATAACGCCTTATCAAATGCCTTGTGGGATGACAGAGTGACTCCCAAATATGCCTTAGGAAACTCTCCATTTTTCCTAGTATATGGAAAGGAAGCTATCTTGCCTCCTCATTTATTTTTACCCTCTTTACAGCTCTCCCAGTTAGTGTAGGAAACACCATGTTCTGCCATGGAACATCGAATTAACACCTTTCATAAACTGGAAGAAGAGAGGGATTTGGCTAGGAAAAAGTTTGATAAACACCAGCAGACCATGAAGTGTTGGTTTGATCTCAGAAAATCAGTCAGTCAGGATTTGGAAGTAGGTGACCTAGTCCTTAAATGGGACAAGGAGCACGAAGACAAAGGAAAACATACGAAGTTCCAATGCCTGTGGCTGGGACCATTTATTATTACAAAAAAAATTGGTCCTAGCACTTTCAGGTTGCAAACATTGGAAGGTGACATTGACAACCTTCCAGTGAATGGTCATCTGATTAAGAGATATTTTTGCTGATCCCCCTCAAGGGATTATCCTGTATATACCTTGTGTGGCGTGCTTGCTTGGTGGATTTTATTTCGGTTTCTTTTTTATTTGTTTATATTTTCTCATTTATATTTGTCATTTTATTTGCTCATTTCTGAGTCTGATCAATTTATCAAACTTCAAACTGATGACTTCTTTCAAGTTCTGTAATTGATCTGTAAACCATGCACAAAGATATTACTGTCCTGAAAACTATCACATTATTTTACTTCTTGAACAGAGAATAGTTTTTCATTGCTCTAGATTTTACCAGAAATTCTTGAATCATGTTAATATTAATAAATATTATGAGTCTTTGCAAAGATCTTTCCAAAAGGATTAGGGCAGGATTTGGCAAGGTTATCTTTTAAATATTTTACGCCATCCCTTTTCGTAAAGAGAATTAGGTCAGCCTCCCCATCTGCTAAGATAATCTCACTGCAGATTATATATAATTACATTCTAGCCACGGTTGGGTTGGAATACTTCAAGATTAATCTGAAGGACAGAGGGTCTCATAAAGAGCCAGTCTGTTCAGGATCATAGGTTTGCATTCAGTAACATTGTCGTTTCCAGTCACCAAGCCTGGACAATGGCCCTTTGGAAAAACACTGAGGGATAAAAGGTCTCATCATGATCCGGTTTATTTATTGTGGTGCAGACTGGTGACTGACATGGTTTCTATCTGGTTACCAAGCCAGAACCATGACCTTCAGAATTATGCTAAAAAAAAATAAAAACACAAAAAATAAGAAGAAAAAAGGACAAAATGATGGTGACAATTCAACCCAACCAGAATTGTATATCTTTAAACTAGCAGATGGGATACTGGCATTCCTTGAGCTTTGAAGCAACCCTGTCGAGGCTATAGACGCCTATTGGCAGTAGGGCCATGCTTATGGTATTGGGGTTTTATTCTTAAAACCAAGCCATTGATTGTTTTACCTCTTTTGGATTGATCTTTTGTTAAAAAACTCGATCTTTATCAAATAAATAATTAGAACTATAAATTTCTGGTAATTTTTAGAACTGTGAAATGCTTGGACCTGTTGAAGATGTTAAAATATCAATGTTTGTATAATGACTTATATGAAGGATTTAATTTCTTCGTTTGCATGGTTTCAAGTTAAGAAGTAGAGATAATTGTTCCACTCAGTCAGTCTCCATCTGTTGTGCCCTTGCTCAACAGCCTTAAAAAACATTATTTCATCAAACAAAATCCTATTTTGTTTTGATGAAATCTTCGAATTTCCGAAAGCAAATCTAATGAATCACTAGCTACTGAAACAATGAGATTCTGTGAGCTACTGAATCAGTGAAATTTTATGTTTTTTAAGTAGCCTTTGCAAACCATAGGTTATTTGACAAAATCACCATTATCGAGTTATTATAGATTTACATTAACAATCAAAGGATAAGTATTATTAATTTCCATATCTAGTTTTACTATAACCTAATCTGGAAATCTTATCCAAGCATTTATCACTCGATCTTTACCCTTTTGATTTTGTTATTATAGCCATTTATAAGGTTGCGAACTTGGATGATCGATCATAGTATGGTTTGGGACGATATGATAGGGTTCATTCTGATGTTAATCAATGGGTATGCATGGTTGGGTCAAGGTAAATTATGGAAAGGTTTTGGAACATTGGAAGCTTAATAATTTAGGTGAATATACATTATCCTAAGTTTACCTTTTAGACTCTGAATCATTTTCAATGTTACTATGGTTATTTTAATCCTCATTTTTATAACATAGTCTACATTGTAAACTTTGGATTTGGTTTGATCATTTTTATTATGTTGTATGGCTCGCCACCTTTGAAAGTTAGATCAAATCTACGGTATGGATAACATGGATTATTGGTTATAGTCAGTTCAATTTATGTTGTTGCCTCCATTTCCAATTTACCTGCTATGAAATTGATATGGTATCATTACGTTGGTACTCAGCTCCGTCCATCACATTCAATGGTTAGTACGTAACCAACGTCGTGGCTTCATGATCGGTTAACACCTGTAGTCTGTGCAATGAGTGGTCTTACATCAATAGCTCGGGGTAAATAATGGCAATATCAGTTCGATTTGGAGTTGTTTGCATCATTTCTCATTGTAACTGCCTGTTTGTCCTATCATTCCCTTCATGCCGAATTTTCAGGATTTTTGGCTGCGTTCGCTCATGGTGAAGTCATTTTATGAATGTTTAGGGCTGCATTGCTTAGGGTTTTTGCTGGGTCTGCACCCTGAGTGTTCACTCTCTAGTTCTCTATCATGGTGTAAGCTCGAGTATCCTGTCTGGGTAATTTTGCGTGCCTATGAACAATCAGTCATGGCGTCGGTGGTGAGAGTCGAGCCTTGTGAGATGAAATTGCTGGATTCGAACCCTGAGCTGTTAGCAAAGGTCGAGGTTGTCGGATGGCTGTTGTTTGTCAGTAAGTTCTCCGATTCAAACCCCAAAGTCATGAGGGTGTTCGCTGTCTTCTTGGTCGATTTTCAGGCTAAGGTAGGCAATCTCCGTTTTCGAGTGGACGAGCGATCAGTGGTGCTTGCCACTAGTCTGTCACTAACAAGCGAGAGGTGGTTTAAATATAAGCGAATGGACATTACTGAGTGGCGGCAATTACTTAAAAAACCTTGTCAAGAAGTATCATTCCAAACTGGAGTAGCACACAAATACTTTAAAAAGGAATGGCGCCCGGTCTTGGACTTGATACACAGGTACGTGACATGTGAAGGTCGCCTGGCTTCAGCCTATGTTTATCACTTGCACTTGATGTCTGTTTTTATTGGCTTCCCAAGGAATCTACCTTACTATCTGGTGCAAAGTCTGTTTAAAATGTCCTCCACAATTAAAAAGGGCCCAAAGCATGTTAGTCATAGCTTGTTCCATCATGGCTTGGTCCGAATGTTAATTGAGAGGGAACTGTCGAAGTTAAACTAGTCATGGGATGGATTTGTTGAGTCTAATGGTTTCTCGTCCTTTTGCCACTGTCAGTTCAACAACCCTGATGAATGTGTCCAGCATAAAAATCCGAATCAAACTTCAGTTTCTCCTTTACGTAAACCTTTTTCAAACCCCACCGGTCATATCAGTCCCAACCCTTGTATTGATCCTATGTCTACTCCGGTAAGAAGTCCTGTTACTCCTCTGGTCTCTAAACACATGAGGAAGTCCACAACTTTGTCACCGGTTACACCAAAGAATAATGTGGATCAAAAATGTAATCGGGGAAGTAGTAAACTGAAAGCTAAAGTGAGGGGTAGGTTTACTAGAAGCATGGACAAAGGTAATATTGTTAAACCACTTGTGAATGATGGTATTCGTGTCGAGACTATCGTGATCGACGATGATGAAGGAAACCCCGTGTTGCCTGTGGATGATCATAATGTTGGGCATGAGTTCATATCGAACCCTGCCGATGATGGCCCTCCCGCGTTTGATAAGGATGTTCGGCCTGTTCCTGTTGTTGATCTCCTAGTTAAGGGACAGACTATAGAAACAAACTTGCCAAGTTCGTATCAAGCTGAGGGTATGATTCCCCCAATGTTCATTACCTGTTTGTTGGATAATATTCGCAGCATGGAAGGAAGGGTGACTGAGATGTCGGCTCATCATGATGTTGTGGAGGCCGAGAATTTGAAGTTGAAAGAGCAGTTAGATGCAGAGAACAAGTCTTTGCTGCGTGTGAAAAAGCATAAGAATAGGCTGATTAGAAGAGTATTAAAGTTGCAGAATGAAAATGATAGGAATGAAGAGAGGGTACGAGAGCTTAATTCTCAAGTTACATTAATGCATTTTAAGGGACAGTCATCAAATCCAGCAAAGGGCGTTAATATTCAGGTGTTTAACGCACCTGTGAATTTATAATAGGTTGAAATGCACTTGTTTTGGGTTACAGGTTTTGAAGATTTGATAGATTGATACTCAAGTTTTTACTTTTAGGTATTTTGTTTGTGTTAATTTAGTTTATTTATTTTTCTGTCGGATTCCATTTTAATTATATTTCTTTTGCATGCGGTATTGGAGGTCATCTGATGGATCTTCTTTCCCGGATTTTGATAACTGTCTATCGCCTGGACGATCCCTACATCGTTGGGAATAAATAGATTTTGCAGGAGTAGTTTTCTAGGTGTTGTTACATGATATATGTCCTGATGTTTTGATTCGCTGTCAAGAATCGAATCTTTCCCATTTCTTGGCATTTCCGCATATGTTGAAAATGACATGTTTTCACTTGTCATTTTAAGGGAAATCAGTTAAAAGTTTCGATTCTGCTATCTCTAGTCTTTAGAGCTGTTTATTTTTGGAGATTTAATGTATTTAAAGGGGAGATAGCAATGGGGATAGGGGGTCGATAGTTTGGGAAAGGAGAAGACAAGACTACGGTTTGATCTTCTGTAACTCGAGACAGTTTCCTGTCAGTAGATACAGTATTTTAAACTGGTGATAACTTATATATATGTTTACAGTTTTATACTTTGCATATGTGTTTATGCTATCCCTAGTCTTGATATTGTTTTTTCTATATTATTAATGTTTGTCATAATCTCTTTTAAGAAATTGTGCAAATATATTAAGTATGACTATTGACTTATGCTGATTATTGATCTGTTGATGAACGTCATGTTGTAAATTTGATGATTGACATCATTACGTATGTGGTTTATGTGTCTATTGTATGATCTTGGTGATTTCTGAATTTCTTTTGAAGATTTTCAAGATTATTGATAGTCCCATTAGCAGATTCGATTTCAGTTTAAATATTTGCATCGCTCCTGATCAGGATAGGACTTAGATTAGGTTAGTATAATTCATTTTCTATTAATTATATTATTTAGATCTCTATTTGAATCAGATGTTTATATTCATGTTACATTCAGATTATTCTTTTTCATTTTTTATTAATGTACAGGTGTATATAATGTATCTTTGTTATTGATCAAGTCTGTTAATAGTTATTTAACTTCTATCTTTGTAATATAAACTGATTTAACTTATTAATACTGTAATTAATAACATTCATTAACTTGTACAGAGATAGGTATATATTTGATAAATAATCAGTAGCGTTAGCTTTATCTTTTAGATTTTTCTTTAGTTAGACTTTCAGGCTAACAGAGCCTTTAAACCTGTTGGGAAGAACCATACCAAACATCTTGGAGCCTGCTTTAAGGATCCCAGTCTGGGTTGTCTTCCCCCATTGCGTGCATAGTCACATATGCCCGTAAACACCACTTTATTTATTTTTATTATTATAAGTGAATTTATGATTAAATATTAGAAAATTAACATGTTTTTCACTAATATCTCAATGTATGGATAAGCTTTGTAATGTGTAGGAATATGTGAAGGATTAATTCAAAAAAAATAATTCACGTATATCTCCTCCACCATTTCAAGGATATAGTTATGCAAAGAATATTCCAAGGAGAAGATCATGGAGATTTGGTTGAGAGACATGTGGAGAATTTGTGAGAGATATGTGGAGGATTTGAAGGGATCATATCTTGTAATAATAGGAAAGTAGCTGAGTGAATAATGCATCTCTCATTATGAGATGGTTATTTCTTTCATGTATAAAAGAGAGTGCTCTCTCTTCATTTCAATAATCTTAAATCTTAAATAGTAGATTATCTTAGAATATCTTAGATCTTAGATTATCTTAGAGAATAGTAGATTGTAGAAGTTAGTCTTCACTTTGTAATATGGAGAAGGGAATTCTTTGTTTTTGTTCATAATCTTGGTTTGATGCTTTCATGATTTGCCATTGATTCTTGTGATGTAAATTAAGATTGCTTGATTGTTAATGTGAGCTCACATATGTTGTCTTGTTGCTCTTCATATGTTGTATTTATTTTATGCAATTTACTTTTAGCCGTGTGTTTCATCTTCCAGCATTAGATTAGCAATTGCTTGTTTCAGCTTAAGGGGGGTTAGATTAGATTAGTATTAGTTTCACGGGGGCTTATATTAGCTTAATTTTTCTTCAGTTCTACATATACTTTGCATGTGCTTTGTAAGCTTACGAACCTCGGATTGACAAATTAAATGGTTGGGCAATTACTACAACGGAATTAAAATGACATTAATTCGGCCCAATAGTCTTTACATCCATTTGATGTAACTTCCATTTATTCTTGGCTTCCAAGTCAAGGATATTTCTAATTAAAGTGTAAAAAATCTACCGACGCAAAGGTCTCTTCATAGTTAATTCCTTCCTTTTGGGAGAACCCTCTAGCTATGAATCTTTCCTTGTACTTTTCTATACTATGATCTGTGGAATGCTTTATTTTAAAAATCCACTTTGAGGATACCACTGATTTGTCCTTTGGTATAGGGACTATTTCCCACACATTCTTCTTTATTATGGATTGATATTCCTTGACCATTGCATCAATCCATTACTTCTACTTTGTTTCTTCTTCAAAATAGGTTGGTTCTTTATCAACTAGATCACTCATCAAGGCCATATAACTGGGATATGACTTTGGATTCTTTCTTTCTCTAGTGGCTCCTTCTAGGACACCAATTAATTTTTATTCTTCAATTACATCATGATCCCAGGAAGGATTTCTCTTTGAAGAAATCATTTCATTGGGAAATTCTTCTAGTAACTAAGGTTCAATCGTATCATGATCCTCAGGTATCTGACTTTCTTCTTCATTCTTAACTGGTTTAGGATTCTCTCCATATTTGGTAGTTTCATGTTCCTGTTCATATTCTCTATCTTTATTTGAATTTCTGAAAGATGTGTCTTAATCCAATGTTACATCTTTGCTAAGCTCAATCTAATGGTATCCTGGGATATAGATCCGATAGGATTTTGACTGTTCATTATATCCTACAAACAATCCCTTATTTCTTAAAGGATATATATTTGCTCTTTTCTCCTTGGGAATATCAATATACATAGGGAAACCAAATGTCTTTAGATGACTTACCTCATGCTTTTCTCCGAAAAAAATTATTCTGGGGTTTTGTTCCCAAGGGCACTGTGGGAGATTTTTTTCTGTTCATGTACTGTTATTTTGGTTTCTTTTTCCCATAGGTACATTGGTATATATTGATCATGTATCATATCTTTTACTCCTTCCATGATAGATATAGTATTTCTCTCTGCCACACCATTTTGTTGAGGATTGTAGGGAATGGTAAGCTCCCTCTTAATCCCAGCTTCCTTGCATAAATCATTGAATTCATTTGATGTGAACTCTCCTCCATTATATGATCTTAAAATATTTATTTCCTCTTAGATAGGTTTTCTACTAGGGCCTTAAATTATTTAAACATTTCAATCACTTCATCCTTCTTTTTCAAAAAATATATCCAAGTCTTGTGGGAGTAGTCATCAATAAAATAAGCATAGTAACATACCCCCTTAATGAAGTTGTTTGCGTTGGCCCACATATATCCGAATAGATAATATATAAGATCCGTTTCTCTTTGTTGTCACTCTTTGGATAGGGATTCTTAGTATTCTTTCCTTGTTCACATCCTTTGCATACTCCTTCATGTTCTATCTAAACTTCTGGTAGACCAGTCACAACCTTGCTTACTATTGGTAGAGCTTTGTAATCAATATGAGCAAGCCTTATGTGCCAAAGTTCACATGGATTTATTGTACTCATTGCTAAAGTTTAATATGCATGTCCCTTCAATTTGTAGAGTCCTCCTTCAATTCTAATTTCTAATGCATAATCTATGGTCATTCCATTTGACTACATGAGGAATTTTCCATCTATGAAAGAAACCTCGAATCCTCTCTTGTCCAAAGCTGAAATAGACAGGAGGTTCTTCTTTAGTCCAGGAACATATAGGACATCCTTCATCTTCATGTATTTTCTAGATTCCAACTTATAGGATGCTTCTCCCATTCCTTTAATGGGATATTAGGAGTGATCTCCAATAATTACCTTGTCTGGTGAATCTTTTTGTACAAGGCATGATAGTGAGTCCTTGTAACCTGTCGTGTGCTTCGATACACCACTATCTACAACCATCTGTTATTTCTTGGTGAGACTGATCCTATTAGGAAAGACATCAGTACATATTATTCACTAGATTATTCATCTTTATTTTCTTCCTCTTCTACTTCTTGATCACTATCTTCAGCAGCATGAGCTTGGAATCTTTTCATATTTTTAACTCTTTCTGATTTCATGGGATAGTTGATGGAAATGTGTCCCAACTTGTGAAAAGTGAAGCACTCATAATTTGAGAAGTCTTTCTTGGGTATTTTGAGCCCTTGTGTCTTCTGAGGATGATCATGACTCTTCCTTTTGTACTTTCCTTTGGCATGAGTTGTCAAGGATTGATATTCATTATCATTTAGCTTCACTTCTTTGGCTAAGATTCTTTCTTCTTCTTGGAAACATTCTTCCAATATATTTCTGAATTTAGTTAGTTTCCTTCTTGAGAAAATTCCTCAGATAAATGCTTCCCAATCTCTGACCATTTAAGGTGGTCATCACCATTTCTGCTTCTTCTACTGTATCACAAATGGCTTCTAGTTGATCTCTAATTTGAGACACTCTTGAAAAGTAATATTGCATAGTCTTTAACTTTTGAATCCTTACACTTTTGAGGTGATTCCTCTGAGTAATTTTTCTATTGATGTTTATCCCTTGAAATATAGGGGAGAGGGAATAAAAAATTTCTTTTGGAGTTTCCCTTGATGATACTTGAGGAATCAAGTTATCCTTGATGGAGTTAGCTATGATCCTTTTGGATATGATCATATCCTTTGTATTATTGGACTTATATTCCTCCTCTTCTGGTTCTTTCACTTCGTCCTTCACAAGTTTATCTAGATCATTTTTTTTCAAGATGAGCATGGTCCTATACTTCCATGCTCTAAATTTTTTAGATCCTTCAAGCTTTTCACCTAGCTTAGTGTTCTTAGTAATCTTCAACAAAATGAGAACTTATGGAACAAGGAGGAAGAGTACTTACTTGAATAAAATAGTTTATGGTTGAGCTCCTTCTCGATGACCTAGGGTTTGATGTAGAAACCCTAATTTCTCAAATGGAAACCCTAATAGGGTTGAGAGGTGGAAAATATATGCCTCCTTGAGGCAAGGTAGAATGTAACTTGATTTTCCCGATATTGATGATGGAGTCTCATAAAGATTGAAACCCTAGTTTGTCCCGACATTAGTAATAGGTCAAAAACTGAAACTTCTTGGATTCTAGAGCTATCTTCACTGAAAAATGCACTCTTCAAGGGAGAGTTGAGGGATCCCTCTTTCCAATTTGATCTATCGAAGGATTTGTTGAGAATGACAAAACCTAGTTTTGCAGTGCCTCATTTTAGGGTGGCTTTGATACCATGTAATTTTTTATCAATTTTATTAGATGATATCTTAAAACATTTACTAGAATATCACTAAAAGAACAACAAGCACATAAAACATAATAACACAAGAAAAAAAAATTTCCTCACGGAAACCACAATGGAGAAAACCCAAAAATTCCTCAGTATAGATCCCGACCAGAGCAGTGTAAAACCCAAACAACTACTTCTAACTTCTTTCTGGTGTACTATTTCTTCTCTCTCTTGCAAAACTGCTTGAGTGAGTGAGTATGAATGAAGGGGAGTGCCCTATTTATATTCTTCTGTTGACTTAACCTTTTATTAATTTTTCATATGCTAGAATAGATTCAATGGTATTCAATTCAAAAATCATAGTAGCATATCAAGAATCACTGATAGAAAAACAATCACAAGATGGACACAACATTTATCCTGGAAAACCATCAAGGAGAAGAAAACCCAACAAAAACTTCCTCTATAAGATGTATAAAGGACAACCCCAAAAATAGTTGTTCTACTCCTTTTGTTCTCTCTCTCTCTCTCTCTCCTATGCACTATAGAAGTGAGTGATTCTATGTTCAAATAAGAACCATAGCTCCTCTATTTAAACTAATTGTTAATTTACTTTTTGCACTAGAAAATTTGGCCCCAATAAACTGTCTGGGCCGACTTCACCTAGGAATACTCAAAACATTATATTATATTGTTAATTGGGGTAATAAATACCCTACACAAGAGGAGGATTTACCTCATGACTCTATGATGATAAAATAAAATAGTAACACCCTATCAGAGGAATAATAACATCTCCCTTGGGTTACATTAGTAAAATAAATTTAGAATATCCTTTGAAGTTACAATATTTCAACACTCCCCCTTAACGAGAAGGTTATTCTACTGACAACATCATCATAGACTATAGGAGAATAGAGTGAAAATTACATCAGTACATTGAGGAGATACATCTATATTTCACAATAAGTTTTTCTTAATTAGTAACTTGGAATAGTTACTCTTCATCTTCTGCATCACATGATCACTTGATCCTTTCTTTGCATCAACGCATCAATCTTTCGATCCTTTCTATCGACAATTTTACCTTCTATATCCTTTGCAGTAGTACTTATATATTTAGATCCTTTTAGCAGAACTTCAATTTTTTGATCCTTTGTAGTACTTTGATTCTTTGCAACAACACTTCAATATTCTCGATCCTTTGCAGTAGCACTTTGATATTCTCGATCCTTTGTAGCAGCACTTTGATCTTCTAAATCCTTTGTAGTAGGACTTTGATCTTCTACAGTAGCCTTCTGATCTTCTCGGTACCTTGTAGAAGCACTTCAATCCTTTTCTATCCTTATGCAGAAGCACTTCAATCCTTTCGATCCTTTGCAGTAGCACTTCGATCTTCTCCATCCTTTGCAACCACACTTCGATCTATTTGACCCTTCGTTGTTGTACTTAGATCTACTTGATCCCTATCCACCACACTACCTATAGTACAAATGATTTATTTGTAGTATGATCAATCTATTATAGGCCAAAATCATATGTCTCTTCCTGTGACCACTCTCCCATGATTTCGTCGCATGTCGACACTTCCTTTACGACACTTCATGAAAGTCACTAAAAAAACACCTATGTTGGAGGATCCATATCTAGAGTTATGTAACTCTATTTGAACTCTTCTCTACACCATTGGAAAGGTATTTGAGTAAAATAAAACATTTTAGAAGACACCAAAGTCTGAAAATTCCCAAAAGTACCCTAAAAATGATATTTTTGATGTACACCAAAGTTTCCTTAAGGAAACCTGGAAACCTGCGTGTTGTACATGGCTTGCTATAAATAATACTCTTGTATGCCCTAAATACATGAATATTTACATTAAAACCTACATGTACCTCCTGCACATGTGACTTTTGTTTCTGCAACCCACGTGTTCACCGTGTAGATGTCAAAAAACAAATTTTCTTCAAATTTGGGTAGTTTGGGTGGTTATGTAACTAACTCCTTCAGTTGTAATTGATCCTATTCTCACCCCTAACTCTTCATAATAGTATATAAGAGAGGGAGAGGGTCCATGATAAGGGACTTGAATATTTGCATTGTTATGCTAGAGAAATTGGGACTCTCTTTCCCCCCACCTTTTCCCTAGTGATAATCTCCTTGTGTAGCAGGGCTTGGAGGATGAGTTCCTTGGAGAATAGAAGCAGCAGAACTGGATCAAGGTTTCGCAAAGTGCCCATCTTTAAGAGAATGTATATTTGTACTTATTTTCATGATTAATGAATATGTGATGTTCTTCTTCTTCCCAAATCATTGTTCAATATGTGATTGAATATATGTTTATGATCATATGATGATGTTAGTCAGATCAATATTTCATGTTTATTTGATTATCATTGCTTTATATGTGGTCATATTGGTTTGAGGAAGGTATAATTCATTTTGTAGGTCTCTTGGAGCAAGAGGAGCAAGAGGAGTATGTTGAAATATTGTAACTTCAAAGAATATTCTATATGTATTTCTTTGTGGTCCCCGATGGTCCTACCAGGAGAACCACTTGTATTACCTTATACCCCGATGTTCCTAATTAGAAGAACTAATAAGAGTCATGAGGCAGTCCCCTCTAATTGTAAAGGTGGGTCATTAGCACCCCAATGTGGTTACTTGAGCCTACATGTGTAACTCGAGCCTACATGATTAACTCGAGCCTGCATGACAGATGAGTTAACTTAAGTGAACGGATGAATATAAATAGAGGTGTAGTGCTCCTCATTTATGACACATACTCTCACTTGTCTAGCCCATTAGTGGAGAACAGAAGTAGCTGGAGAAGGAGGAGGATCAGGCTTTGATCTCCTTGCTAGTTTTATCTTTTATCTTTTTGGGGCATCTATATTAAGGAAGATTTTTTGGGTTTTTCCCAGGATAAATCTTTGTGTTCCTTTTGTATGGTTGTGCGTGTCTATCTTTTAGTGATCCTGTTTATATTCTTTTGTTATGAAAAATGAAATGAAATACTGATGTATTAGCTAAGCATATGAAAATTTAACATGGTATCAGAGCCACCCTAAAAAGAAGACATTGTGCAGCTATAGAATCTAGGGATTCTTACTTTTTGGCTCTCTCTCCACAATCAATCAGCAAAAGAAGGCTAGGATGATGACTCTCCATTGAAGGGCGCATCATTCTGTTGAAGCAGAATTCGATTCCGAGCATTTTCAGTTTTCCGCGTGGGAAATTAGGGCTTCTTGTAGAAGAAGAATTTTTGAGTGAGCCTAGCATAGGATTTATCTCCTCATAAAAATCAAATTTTAGAGACCTGGATCAATATTTTTGGTTGGGTGAAACTATGGGAAAGTCAAACCCTATTTTGACCCGGAGCTAGAAAAACCCTAAATACTAAAACTGCTAAGTTTTGGTATATTCACTATATCCTAATATTGGAAAAGGTTCAAGAGAGGAAAATTTCATAGACCGAATATAAAATCCAGATGAACATTTTGTCCAAAATTCAGCCTTATATTCATTATATTATAGGATATATGATCCCTCCAAGTTAGGGTTCTAGCCTCTTCCAGAATTCATCCCTAAACAGGACACCTAGGGAAAATTGCTATAGATTGGGATACAGAGGTCCAAATGGAATTCTTGAAGATGTTCTAGAAATACAATGGACTTTACTTGCTATCTTCCAAATGTCAGAACCTGAAGATGAACCAGTGACACGTGGAATGCCATACAACTTCATTGTTTTGAACAGTGCTGTAACAGGTCACCTTGGGAAAATGATCCTAAATACAAATTCGCGAAACCAACTCTGATGAAACCTATGGTGTTGGATCAGGGACATGTGAGGTTACCTGAATGAGAAATTTCAAACATAGAGGAGTAGTAATTTTAGATATATCATAGAAACAGTAACAGGAATTTATGTAGAAGAAATTGGAAAACTAGGGCTTCCTGTTCCAGGAGCTTCCCTCCACTGTTTTCAGAAAATGAGTACAGTGGAAAGCTCCATTTGAAGAGATATATATTTCTATCCAATAAGATCTAAAAGATTCCAAGTTTTGGAAATTCAGGTTTCTCTGACAAACCCTAGATCAGCCAGCTTCGGAAGCAGGACAGACACCTCAAATCGGTAAGATCTAATCTTTTGCTATTTGCATTTGAGGTTCTCATTTCAAAGTGATCTAACACATCAGTTTGATGATAATCTTGGTGAAGTTGAAAACTTCCAAGCATGAAAGTATTTGATCTCTTTGAAGAAAATGAATTGGACACCTACATGAGTAAAGAGGTTCCATTTCTAGAGGGAGATGAGCCTCAAAGCCTTACACAAGAAGAACTTGATCAAGGCCAAGAAGATCACTGTTGATTCAATCACGGATCAACTTGTACCACAAGTGTCTTCCCTAAAGACACCGAAGATGTTTGATTTCTTGATCAAGATATTTGAAGAAAAGAACATAATTCAGAAGATGGATTTGAGAAAACAGTTGAAGAATGTGAAGATCCAGAATGCATAACATCTTGAAGCAGTAGAAGAAGAAGCAGAGAACGCAGAAGTGGTGATAGCCATCTTGAATGGCCTCCCATGATCATGGGATTCATTCATGCAGGGAATGTGTGCCAGAAGAAAGTGATTAGTTTCAGTTGGCTTTGGGAAGAAGAAGAATCTCATCCCATAAGAAGAGAAGAAGAAAGATGGGAGCAAATTGAAGATCAAGCTATCACCATTCAAAGAAGATCCCTCAAGCGATGAGGAATATGAAGAACTCAATTCTTGACGAACCTATTATCCATATTATCATTTGGATAAGAAATGATGATAAATCAAAAGGATCAAGATGGAGCCTACCCACGAAACAAATAAAAGATAAGTGTTCAATTGTCATTTCATGATATTGTTTTACATTTGATTATATTCAGCTGATGTGTTATGCATGATAGATTGTTTGCATTAATGACTATATTCTACTAATATGCATGTGATGGGTAAGTAGCTCATGGTGCTATACAACTCTCCATTGCTACTTATCAAACCTCTTTTCTGACATATTGGATTAGTCTAGAAAGTTTCTGTGAGATATGGATGAATGTTGTATTGGATAAACAATTGCATGATGCATAAGAATTTGTCATTATGCATATGATTTATGAAATAGTTCTAACCATGCAATTGGTGCATTTGAATTGTAGGAAAGGTCTTGTACAACCTCCTACAAGAAAAGAAGGATGAGACTTGTTCCAAAGAACAAGTGATGACAATTCAATAAACATGAATCTGAAGCTCCCAGGGTCAGAGACACCATGACGGAAGAAAGAGCTTCAAAGAGCGGTAGACCCACCTCGAAGGATGAAGACTACCATGGGTATGAGAGATAACTCAAGATGAATAAAAGAAGGCTATGAAAGAAGCTATGATCAAAGAATAACAGTCGATCATGGGGAATGATGTATATGATATGATTTCGAGACATAAAGGAAAGTATGTAGTATCCTCCATATGGATATACAAGAACAAGTGTACAAAGCAAGGTTCGTGATTTGCCTCAGAAAGAATAGACTATGACATGACATACTCTATTGACCAGTATATATCAAGCATAGAACCACCTGTACAGAATGAAGAAGGAATATAATACACCACTTCAGGGGGAGGAATATCTGAGTTCGACACGGTACGATATGATGGACAGCTTCCTGATGGATCAAGACTTTTGGGTTCCAACCTTCAAAGTTGAATGCAGAAGACTAGGATATGTTGATGATCTGACAAGATGAACTCATGGAAGATGTTATGATTAAAGAATACTAGAATGATGTTTGGCATATAGTACTCAAACCAGAAAGCAAGAATGTGGTATCTTACAAATGGATTTGCAAGATAAAATATGTCGTTGATAGAAGTAAGGAAAGACTTGTGGCTAGAGGTTTCTATAAGAAAGAGGGAATTAATTCTGAAGAGACACTTACTCCAGGAAGAAAGGTACACTTCCTTCAGAACTGTGATGGTAGTTGCTTCCATGATGAAGTAAAGACAATACTTCCTTAATGGTATGATTGGGGAAGAGTTTTACATCGAAAGGATTTGAAGTTGAAGACAGATGGACTCATATATATAAGTTGAAGAAGGCTCTCTACGGCATGAAGCAAGATCCCAGAGCTTGGTATGGAAGGATAGACAGTTTCCTGTCAATTATGGGCTTTACCAAGAGTAAAGTTGATCCTAACCTTTATCTCAAGGTTGTAGAAGATGAACCTGTCATCTTGTTATTATATGTGGATGAATTATTCTTGACAGGGAAGGAGAAACATATCATGGAAAGGAAGAAGAAACTAGTAGAAGAATTTGAGATGAAAGACCTTGGGTTAATGCACTATTTCCTAGGTCTAGAAATATGACAAAGTTCAGAAGAAATCTTTCTCAACCAAGGAAAGTATGCGGTAGAGATATTGAAGAGATTCAATATGTTGGAATGCAAATCCATGGCCACACCCATGGACTCCAACTTGAAGCTGTTAGTTGATGACTCATCAGAGTTAGTGGATGTGACTCATTACAGATAGATCATTGGGTCATTAATTTACTGAACAAATTCCAGACCAGACATTTCTTTTGCTGTGAACACCTTAAGTCAATATCTTGTTCAACCAAGACAGGTTCACCTAGTAACCGCAAAACATGTGATGAGATATCTGAAAGGGACTATAGAATTTGGTCTATACTATGATGGTAGTCATGATTATAGATTGTATGGCTACACAGATCCAGATTGGGCTAGAAGTATCTTAGACACGAAAAGCACATTAGGTAGATGCTTTTGTTTGGGGTCTGCTATGAGTTCATGGTTTAGCAGGAAACAGTCCAGTGTTTCTCGTAGCACGGCTGAAGCAAAATACATAGAAAATTGCTCTGCTAAGTTGTGAATTCATATGGCTTCAGAAGCTGATATCAGGTCTCTTTGACCTAAAGATGGATACTACAATGATTCTATGTGATAACCAGATTTGTGATGACAGAGAACCTTGTGTTCCGATTGTAACACATAAAAGTTTGGTATTTCTACATATGAGATAAGATGTAGATGATTATGTTTCAGTATTCCCATACTAAAGATATAGATGATGTTTCATTATTTATATACTGTAGATGCAGATGATGATGATTATGTATTTCTATACTAAATATGTAGATGATGATGGTTTGAATGATGATACACTGATGAAGCCTCTGTCTCGGGTAAAGTTCGAACACTTTCAAGATAAGCTTGGTGTTGCTTGAAAAGACCTTCCTCGAAAGGGGGAGTAGTGATGTTGCAGTGAGATTGTATCATCCCTGGGCACTTTCCCTAAAGTGATCCAGAGACCTCGGTCCTCGAGAATGAAGAGGGATTGTATCATCCCGAGACATCTATCCAAAAGTGATCCGGTGACCTCAGTCCTCAAGAATGAAGAGGGATTGTATCATCCTGGGACATCTGTCCAAAATAGATCCGGTGACTTCTGTTGGTGCGCGGACCTTGAAGGTCCTTAATTTTGGAAACTCCACAGTTCTGGTGCGAAGCTTGTAAGCGGAGTTGCGGCCCAAAATAGTCTTAGGGGTGTCGGGGTTGAGTCGAAGCCCCTCTTTTTGTAATTAACCCATGGTTTGAACTCATGGTTTTTAAGCCCATGGTTTAAACACATGGTATTGTAATAGTGCACTTGTATAAATAGGCACTTAGGTAAAGGAGAAAAGATCTTTTTTTAAGGTTCTTATATGATGATAATTTGATGCGAAGAAGCTAAGGCCTATTTTAGGGTTGAAGGTTAAGTCCCAGCTGTGTGCGTGGACGACCTCTGCAGCTGAGTGTGCAAAGGGTTTTGTAAGAAAGGATCTGCAGTTGAGTGTGCAGATTGGAGAAAGATATCTACAGCTAAGTGCACAGTTTTGGTATTATTGAGAAGACCTGCAGCTAAGTGCACAGATCAGAACTGTTGTTTGTAAAGAGTTAAATAAAACACAGTTCTGTGGACGTAGCCCCTACACTGGGGGTGAACCACGTACATCTTGTGTTGTGGTGGTTCCTTTTTGTTTTGTGCTGTTTTGTTTTATGCATTTAATAAGTAGGTGAATGATAAGTAAGATATATTGTTAAGTATTACTTCATTGTGAATTCCCAGTTAAGGGTTAAGCAAGTAACTATCTGTTTATCTAAACTGCGAAGCTAATTAATTAATTGTCGAAGCTATGTGTTGTATGTTTAATATTTGTTAAGGATAAAGGTACAGTAATATCCCTCCTTTTCCTGCAGAAACCTGATTCTGCAGCATCCCATAGCTATTTTGGGTGAGACTGCAACCTGTTTGTAGGTTGTTGCTGAAATGGCCAACACTCTAGGTCTTTTTGTTGGTACAAGCTTGGTGTTGCTCGAAAAGACCTTCCTCGAAAGGGGGAGTAGTGTTGTTGCAGTGAGATTGTATCATCCCTAGGCACTTTCCCTAAAGTGATCGAGAGACCTCGGTCCTCAAGAATGAAGAGGGATTGTATCATCCTGGGACATCTATCCAAAAGTGATCCGGTGACCTCAATCCTTGAGAATGAAGAGGGATTGTATCATCCTCGGACATCTGTCCAAAATAGATCTGGTGACTTTGGTCTTCGTGAATGTGGAGGGATTGCATCATCCCTGAAATTTGGTTCAAAATGTATCTGGAGGTCTTGGCCCCCATGAATGTGGTAGGATTGCATCATCCTTGAAATTCAGTTTAAAATGTATCTGGGGGTATCGGTCCCCATGAAAGTGATGGATTGCATCATCCCTGAACCTCGGTTCAAAATGTATCTAGAGGTCTCGCCCCCCATGAAAGTGGTAGGATTGCATCATCCCTGAACTTCAGTTCAAAATGTATCTGGAGGTCTCAACCCCTGTGAAAGTGGTGGATTGCATCATCCTTGAACCTCGGTTCAAAATGTATCTGAAGGTATCGGCCCTCGTGAAAGTGGTAGGATTGTATCATCCTTGAACTTTGGTTCAAAACAGATCCGGTGACTTCAGTACTCAAGAACATGTGTTGATCCTGTAATTCCTAGAGGAAGGATTGTCTGAGTTCCACATATGTGTTGATCCTGTAATTCTAAAAGGAAGGATCATTAGTAACTCCATAAAGACCTAAATCACGTAATTCCGAAAGGAAGGATCATTGAATTGATCCCGTAATTCCAATAGGAAGGATTGCCTGAGTTCCACAGATGTGTTGATCTTGTAATTCCAATAAGAAGGATTCTCTAAGTTCCACATCCGTGTTGATCCCATAATTCCAAAAGGAAGGATCGTTAGTAACTCCGTAAAGACCTAAATCCTGTAATTTCAAAAGGAAGGATCATTGAATTGATTTCGTAACTCCAATAGGAAGGATGGTCTAAGTTCCACAGATGTGTTGATCCCATAATTCCAATAGGAAGGATTGTCTGAATTCCACATATGTGTTGATCCTATAATTCTAAAAGGAAGGATAGTTAGTAACTTCGTAAAGACCTAAATCCTATAATTCTGAAAGGAAGGATCATTGAATTGATCCTGTAGTTCCAATAGGAAGGATTTTCTGAGTTCCACAGATGTGTTGATCCCGTAATTCCAATAGGAAGGATTGTCTGAGTTCCACAAATGTTTTGATCCTGTAATTCTGGAAGGAAGGATCGTTAGTAACTCCATAAAGACCTAAATCCCATAATTATAAAAGGAAGGATCATTAGTAACTCCGTAAAGACCTAAATCCCGTAATTCTGAAAGGAAGGATAATTGGTAACTCCGTAAAGACCTAAATCCCGTAGTTTCGAAAGGAAGGATCATGTTGATGTTTTGATGATGTTGATGTTTTTATGATGATGATGTTGTTGCTGATGATGATGATGTTCTCTGATCGAAAGATCAGAATATGATGATGATGATGTTTCTCTGATCGAAAGATCAGAAGTTGTTGATGATGACGTTCTTTGATTGAAAGATCAGAATATGATGATGATGATGTTTTCTGATCGGAAGATCAGAAGTTGCTTATGATTATGATGTTACTGATGATGATGATGTTTTCTAATCGAAAGATCAGAATGCGATGATGATGATGTCGTATTATCAAAATATGATGATGATGACGTACTGATCAAAATATTAGAATATGATGATGAGTTGATGTTAGAGTATGATGATGTTCGGTTGATGATGTTTTTGATCGAAAGATCAAAGGCTGATGATAATGATGATTCTGATTGAAAGATCAGAATGTGATGATGATGATATTTTGATACTGATACATTGATGATGATGATGTTAATGTTTTCATGATGATGTTTCTGATCGAAAGATCAGAGTATGATGGTGATGTTGTTGCTGATCGAAAGGCCAAAGTGTTGAAGAAGATGTTGCTGATTGAAAGGTCAAAGTGTTGAAGATGATGTTGCTAATCGAAAGGTCAAAGTGTTGAAGAAGATGTTGCTGATCGAAGCGGTCAAAGTACTGATGATGCTGAAGACTAAATATTGAAGATGAAGACTACATGATGTTGAAAAGCTTCCAATGATTTATAGATGTATCCTCCTGATGATGTTGATGATGTCCTCTATCTCTCTCCTATTATTGTTGTTGTTGATGTTGTTATAGAATACCCTTCTTGTTATGGGGGAGTGTTGAAATATTGTAACTTTGAAGAATATTCTATATGTATTTCTTTGTGGTCCTCGATGGTCCTACCGGGAGAACCACTTGTATTACTTTGTACCCTAATGCTTCTAATCAAAAGAACTAATAAGAGTCATGAGGTAGTCCCCTCTAATTGTAAAGGTTGGTCTAACACCCCAGTGTGGTTACTTGAGCCTACATGTGTAACTTGAGCCTACATGATTAACTCGAGCCTACATGATAGATGAGTTAACTTAAGTGAACTGATGAATATAAATAGAGGTGTAGTGCTCCTCATCTATGACACACACTCTCACTTGTGTAGCGCATTAGTGGAGAAGAGAAGTAGCTGGAGAAGGAGGAGGATCAAGATTTGATCTCCTTGCTGGTTTTATCTTTTATCTTTTTGGGGCATCTATATTGAGGAATCTTTTGTTGGGTTTCTCCCTTTAGGGTTTTCCTAGGATAAATATTTATGTTCCTTTTGTATGGTTGCGCTTTTCTATCTTTTAGTGATCCTATTTATATGCTTTTGTTAAGAAAAATGAAATGAAATACTAATGTCTTAGCTAAGCATATGAAAATTTAACAGAGTATTGAAGGGTTGCTTGGATCAACCTTTGTTTGGATAAGGCATGAACCATTCTAATATCTAAATATTGTTTATATTTTCTTGCAGAACCATTTGCATCTCTCTTTCAACCCTAGTACGTTGATGGCCTCTTAAACACTGGCCATAGGAAACTTTCCTTTACAACAGAAGTGGTGAATCCATTAGGAAGAGCCTTGTATGTTTGGGGTTTCTCTATATTTCTTCCAGCCTTTTGTAAGGTTTCATGTCCTTCTTACAAGTCAGGAACACCTTTTAAGTCTGTTTGAACACCTTTCTTTCCTTCCTAGGTCAGTTTTTGACCCTTTTTGCATGTTTTGTCATCCATACATGACTTTCAGGATAAATAGTCATGTGTATGTGTTGTATACATGACTTGCACTACCTGCAACCCATGTTTTATACATGGCCTACCTTAAGGCAACCCACGTATGCACCTGAATTTGTGCTCTTTCATCATTTTTTAGGGGTTTTGGGTGATTTGAGGGTTGTTTGTAGGGTCTTCAAGGGTCCTTTGCATGTGCATGACCCCTAATAGGTTTTTTCCTTTGTGAGGTGCTCTATGTCTACCTTGTAAGTCTCTTTCAATTCTTTGAACTTGTTTTTGTTGCCTTCCTCCCCACCTCCTTCTTTGGCTTGACCTTGTTGGACAACGTATTGAGCAACCTCTATTTGTAGATTTAGATTGATTCTTGGGACTTCTTCACCTTTGTTTATGTCATTCTTATTGCTTAGTATCTTCATTCCAAAGTTGTTTTCTTGTTTACCTTTGTGAGCCTTCCTTCCAAGAGAGGCTATATCCAACTTTATAGAAACCTACAATTTGTTTGTGGGGTGTAGAGTAGTTGGCTATTTGCTTTTCTTACATTACTTGCTTGCATTAGTTGATAGGCTATTTTTTATTTACATTTATAAAAGAAAAGAAAAAAAACACATTTTTGTTTTATATGCATGTAGATTAGGCTTTTAGTCTAGATTTCATGGCATATCATTGTTTTTGAAAAAAACAAAAAGAATTTGTTCTTTTGTGGATTTCAAGTTTCTATTTGAAAAAGAAAGAGAATAGTTTTTTTTTTCATTTAATTTCTCTTTTAGTAGCCATTTTGTTTAAACTTTGATTCAAAACACCACATAAGTTTCATGTCATTTTCCTTTGACTAAAAACAACCTATTAAAAAGAACGACATAATTAAAAATTATTAGTAAGTTTTCTTTTTTAGGCTCATACACCAACTAGCTTAGGCTAAAATTGTGGATTAGGGAGTTCAACTCTCCACAAATATTTGATTTCAAATGTAGTTGGATTAGGCCTTTAGTCTCTTTGACATTTAGGGTTCATACACAGGTACACCGGAAGGCTATTTCTGGTTAACCTTGGATGGGCTTGGAAGGTAACCTCGGTAAAAGGTGTGGGAGGGCGGTTGGGTGATTCCTCCACTTATCCCTAAGAAAATATACAGGGACACCAAGTAACTATCTATCATATTTATTCTGGAAGGATTATCTTATACCTATTTGTCTGTTGGGATTAGAATTGTTTAGTGAGTGCTGTGTGGTTGAGTCTGTACTAAGTTTTCCTTGAGGTGTATGCTTTGTACTTTTGGTTTTCTATCAATCTCAGACTTTGTATTATTGTTTGAAACTATGGTTAACAACCCTTTGAACACCAACCAATAGATTCCAATGCTGGGAACTCCTTGTACTATTCCTCTCACAAGTAATGTCGGTGTTCCTTTGATGGCCACCCTAAATCTACCTAGATTCACCCTAGGGATACCGGTGTGATTGTTTTCCACTCCAACTATACTAAATGCTCTTGATGCTTCTCAAGTAAGCTCCTTATATCAAGGGCATCAAAACACTTCTTCTGCTTCACCTGTAGTCATCGCTTCTCCTCCTTCTACCTCATGCGGTGAAAGTACTGATACAAGTAACTAACGGTCTAAAAGGAGTAAAAAAAGGATGAATAGGAAGATGACACATAAGAAAGGGGACACCCATTCAACCTCTACAGGTTAAGTTGAACCTCACACCTAGCCGTTGGAGTTCATGCTGGGGGCACCCATCCAACCTCTGCAGGTCATGTTGGATCTAATCACTTAGCTTCTATAGTTCATGTTGAGGACACCCGTTCAAACTCTGTAGGTCAATTTGAACCTCCTTGTCCAACCTTTGCATGCCACGTTGGACCCAACCACCCAACCTCTGTAGTTGATGTTGGGGGCACACACTCAACTATTGTGAAGCATGTTGATCCTAATGATTCATCTTCTGTTGTTCATACTAGTGGTGCCCATCCAACCTCTACAAGTCAGGTTGGACCCAGTCTCTCGGAATCTATAGGCCATGCTAGGGGCAGTTTCTCAGAATACCTGGTTCATGTTGAAGACAATCCATCACCCACTGCAAGTCATGTTGACAATGTTGAAAAGACTACCCATTTAAAACACAAGCCCAAGTTTCCTTGTAAGCTTTGTGAGGGAGAACACCTTACTTATAAATTCCCTTCTATCATGGAGGTGCAAAGAGTTTGGTTTCATGGTCATCCTATTTTTGAACATTATGAATTTTTTCAACAACCAGCCTCTCTTAGTCAGGTTGGTCATAGTCACCCAACCTCTTGTAGTCATGATGTGGGAAAACTGTTGGCCTTTGTAGATCATGCTGAGATCATACAGTCATCCACTGCTAGTCATGTTGACACCATTGAGAAAACTGGTCATTCAAAGTGAAAACTTAAGCTCCCTTGTAATTTATGTGAGGGAGATCATATTACTCACCAGTGCCTTGCTATAGCAGAGGTGCAAAGAGTGTGGTTTGAGACTCAAGGATTTACTTCTGTTGAACAGCCTATAGTTTCTCAACTATCTACTCAACCTTCGGTTGATCTAGTGGTCAAAATTTCCCAGTCTTTCGTTCACCCCACTCTTCTTTCAGAGAATGACCCTTATGTGATTGAACCAATGTCACCTTTGGTAAATCCCACTCTCCCTTCAGAGAGTGACTTTCATGAAGTGGTTGAATTGATTCCATTGTTGATCAATCCCACTCTTTTTATACCAAACTCCTGTCACCATCTTGTGATAAGACATTTGACATACCTACTAGCTCTGAATTCCAGCTTCTGGAGTGGAAACTAAAATGGTTTTTCATCAATATTTCATACAAATTCCCAGCACTGTGCATGCCCCTTTATCTAGGAGTGGTACCCCTGTTCACACCACCCATCATCTATTTCCCATAAGCAGTACCACCGCTTATTGTCCTTGGTCCATAAGCGGTTATTACCATAACTGCTCTACCATAGAAGGAGAAACATGGTACCCTGGGTAAAAAGGGAAAAAGAGAAGTTTCTTGAGGCTTCTAGATGATAATCCTTGTGTCCTACCTTATCCCTACTGTTGTGGGTTGGTTGAGCTTGAGATCCCTCATCCTAGGATCTTAGAAGCCACCTCACCCACTAATTTCTCAACCTACTCTCTCCATTAAAGCCTTATAAATAAGAGCTCATAGCCATGGTTTAGGAGAGAACACTTGAGGTATTGTTATGCTGTTGGATTTATCATTGGCCCAAGATCATTTGGAGAGAGCATAGAGAGCTAGAGTCAGAGCTTTTGGGGATGAGAATGTCTGGTTTCATGGAGATGCATGTCAACACTAAGGCTTGGTTGTGAACTTCTTCATATTCTTTAATGCAAGTTGACTTATGTCCCACATATGTTGTTGTTGTTGTGATTTCGCATATATGTTGCTAGATTCCTTAGTCACTAGCATAAATTAGTAGATCATATTTTGGTTGATTTGATCTGTTTCGTGTCGAGCTTGATTGCAGGTACATAGGTGGACTATCAAAGCCTTGTATTTCAGATATATACAACGTCTAGAGAGAGTCTTCAACCTTTGTCCTCTATTTGTTATGGATTTGAACCATTCATAGCAGTGGAACACCTTACTGTCCGCAGGAGGTGAAATATTTGAGCTAACAACTCTTCCTTTGGAGAGTGAAGTTTCTACTAGTAACATTTTCTTCACAGGTAGTTCATAACTTACTGAACAAGGGGGAATTGAATTCACTTCAGATCAACCCCCACCAAGCTCTAGGATTGTTTCCTTTGTTTGGGATAGCCTAGTTGAGTCATGCCTTCCTTATGATGCACCTTTCCAGATAAAGGTCAAATTTGGACATTACATGATTTCTCATTGTATTGTTGATGAAGGAGCCTCAACTAGTATCCTATATTCTCATGCTTGGTGAGGCATGGGATCTCCCATCCTTGTGTCAACAACTAGTGAGTTACTGAAATTTGATAGAATAACTAGTATAGCATTGGGAATTATTTCTCAAACACCTATTACTTTGGGTGGGAAGACCTTCTTAGTTGAATTCATGGTGATAGAAGACCCCTTGGACTTCAATATACTCCTCGGACATGATTATGTCTATGCCATGAAAGCTATGGTGTCAACATTATTTCGTGTGATGTACTTTAATCATGGCAGAGAAACTGTCACTATCGAACAATTGGATTTTCTTGATTCGTCTCCTGACTCAACTAGAGACCAAGTCTTTCCTTTATTTATTCCCAGTGTTTCTATAGACACTACCCCACCACATGTGAGCTATGTGGCCTCATGTCCTTTGCATTCAATTTCTATTGAGAAGCAGCCTCTATTTTCATGCTTACCTTCTCGAGACTTGGTCCTAGCAGTTGACCAAGTGAGTCATCCTATACAGACTATGGAGCTTTCTCTCCACTATGTCAATCCATTTGAAAGTTTATACATGTTTCATATCTTCGATGATGTCTTTCCTTCAGATGAAGTCTTCCTAGAGTCTTTGATATAGTCTGAACTTCTTTTGGATGTTGATTCAGTTGTAACTAAGTCTAAGCCTAATTTTCTTAGTAAGATTGATCTTCCCATGGATTAGTATTCTTATGTTGGTCGTGTTGAGTATTTTGACTCTTCCTTTTAATAGTAAGTCAATGATCCTGATGAGTTTGATTTTTCTTATGAATGTTTCAACTCCTGTGATATTGAGTTTGTTCCTGTAGACTCTATATCCCTTGTTGATTTTTTGTCTCCCTTTGAGGTTGGTCTTACTGATTATAAACCCTTGAGCCTTGGTGCTATACAATATTCTTTGATATATTCTGCCTTGAATTTCCCTTTTTTAGAAGATAACAAAGACACATGTGTTTCTGCGAAAGTGACCTGCATCATATCTTTTCTTCTGAATGTGATTCTGATGTTGTTGTTTCTTGGAGACAGGATTTTTAAATGGATTTACTACTATTTACTGGCCTCACCTTATTGTTCAATATGTAACTACATTTGCATGTACCTTGCTCATGCTTTTGATCCTGATGTCGGATTCCATGCTTTTAGATCATTATATAATCCCTCATCTCTACTCTCATCACCGCTCAACCTTGTATCATTTTTTCTTTGCAACTTAACCCCTTTTACCTTGAGGATACATTCCTTGAGTCTCATTACCTTGTTCATGTTCCTTGCATTATAAATAGGTTTGTTCCTCGCGCTTGTAACTAGTTTCTCTTGCCTCTGACACTTGTCTCCTCACATTTAGAGCATTCTTTCTGCTCTCTTTTGAGATCATAAAAAATAGTAAGGAGGCCGCGAGTTGAATTTTTCGAACTCATTAAAAATTCACAAGAAAGATATGGAGTTTCTTTAGGACCAGGTCTAACTCCTCAAAATAGACTTGACTACCAATTAAACTTGTTCATTCAGGCTCGTTAAGAATATCTAAACGAGCATCCACATTGGTGGTAGGTTATCGCTTTCTTAGACCATGTGGAATAATATGAGAAAGGAAAAATATCTTTTCTTTGGAAATGAGAAGAGTATTCTTAGGAATAGGTTTATCACTTTACTGAACCTAAGAGACCAAACTTTCAGAAAAGGAACACCTGGTATGAGCTTCATTTTCTCTTTTTCGTGCTCTGGACCAAAACATGACAAATATTCTAATCATACTTTCTGTATTTTTCATGCTCATTAAACCCTAAAGAACAAAGCATCAAGTTTATTGTTGTAAGCCCCATTTCTCGTAATCAAATGGATCTTTTTGAGTGATCTTTCCTTCCTTCACACTAGTAAAACTCAGGCTATATACTGCTTTTGAAGGAGAATTGGTTAGGTGGTATTTTAACCTTTTTTGAACCTTCTCAACTAAGTACAAAAAGGTTGCTCCTTACTTATTAGGAATCTAAGAGAGTTCTTATGTGGATTTTTTTATACTTTTTCGGCCTTAGGAGACTCAATTATATGAAAAATCACCCACCCTGCAATCTTCTTTGGATTTTTCAGACTCTCTAAAATATGAAAACACTGTCAAGCATTCACTAATTTGGGCTCGTAAAATCCACGAATTAGTGCTTTATCAAGAATTCTTCTGTCTCTTCTTAGAGATTTCCAAAAATGAAAAAGGTCCCAAGTTTTCTCTCTTGGACTCATTAAACCTTTACAAGAAAGAGAGAAGGGAAGTTCATTCACATGTATTTTACATCATGGCAGCAAGTCTTGTTTCCTTTAACAAAGCACCAGTTTTGAGTCTATCAACAATTGGGTCTCAGTTTTTTCCCTTATCCTAATTCATAGTTTTTAATCCTCTAATTGGTCTCTTTTCCAATTATATGGGGAATCTGTGAATGTCTCATACATTTCATATTTGTGTCGTTTGGTCTTTTTGTGTAAAAATATTCCTAAGTCACTTTTGTGTCGTGCTCAATGTTCAAGGATTAAGCCTTTGTCATCCATTCTCTAGTTTCCCTATCCTTTTGTGTCATCCCTTCCCTAGTATCAGTTCATTACATCATGTCTTCAACTATCCTTGTCATGAAATTATGTACCAATTCCAGATCCAATTAGTCTCTGTCTTACCTTGTGTTGGATGATGAAGAATTCCTTAATGCCTTCCTTCCAACAGATCTCTTCCTATCGATTGCAACACATCTTGATCTTGGAATGAGATTTAGATATTTATGATAGTACCTTAGGGATTAAAGTCATCAGTGGAAATTTCCCTCGCTATTGAGTAGTGGGAATACATTACTGTCTCCTACTTGATGGATTCTTTAAGTGTTCGACTTCAAGTCCTTGTATTCACACCTATTAGAATGTACTAGGTACCTTGGGGACCATTTTCATTAATGGTGGTTTCCCTCAAATTTGTTAACAGTTCTTATCAATGGCCAACAATCAAACGGTTTCCTCCATGTTCGACTTCAGCTCCTTTATTCGCATGGTTAGGATTCATACCTTTTTGGGCAGTTTGGATTGAAGACCTTGGGCTGACAGTAGCATCATTATTTTTTACTATTTCCCAATTTGCGTAAGACCTTATCACACATAATATGACATTTTGTTGAGACATAGATCCACCTTGTATTTTTGTGGCTATGATCTATTGTTGAGCATGGATCCACCTTGTTTATTTGTGGCCATGACTCCTTTATATTTGATATGGCGTCTTTTTACATATTGAACAACCATGATAGTTTCATCAGTTATACATATCTTCGATCCACCTATATATTTATAGTGATAATTTGTATATGGACTTGTATGTCCCATAGATAAGTTTTGTCTCACATTTATCTCTCTTTTAGGTACCTTTGTTCGAGCCTTTCGATCTTAGACTCTCTGCTCTCTCCATACTCAGTTGTTTCCTTTATAATGTATTTCAGCTATTGTCTTCCCCTATAACCTCATACATTAGGGGGCATATGCTATAGCCTAAAATGACACATCTCTTCTTGTGACCACTTTCCCATGATTTCGTTGCATGTCAACACTTCCTTGACGACACTTCATGAAAGTCACTAAAAAAACACCTATATTTAAGGACCCATATATGGAGTTTTGTAAATCCATTTGACATCTTATTTTCACCATTATAAAGGTATTTGAGTCAGCTAAAACTTTCTAGAAGAAACCAAAGTCTGAAAATGCCCAAAAGTACCCTAAAATGATATTTTTTATGTACATGCGAGTTTCCTTAAGGAAACCCACATATTGCATGCGACTTTCTATAAATAATACTTGCGTGGGCCCTAAATATGTGACTATTTACATTACAACCCACATGTACCTCCTGCACATGCGACTGTTGTTTATGTAACCCACACGTTCATCTTGTATATGTCAAAAAAATAAGTTTCTCAAAATTCAGGTAGTTTGGGGGGTTATGTAACTGACTCCAGTTGTAACTGATCCTATTCTCGCCCCTAACTCTTCATAACACTATATAAGAGAAGGAGAAGGTCCACGAGAGGGGACTTGAATCTTTGCATTTTTATGCTGGAGGAATTGTGACTCTCTTTCCCCCACCTTTTCTCTAGTGATCATCTCCTTGTGTAGCAGAGCTTGGAGGCAAAGTTCCTTGCAGAAGAGAAGTAGCAGAACTGAATCAAGGTTTTGTGAACTGTCCAACTTGAAGAGAAGGTATATTTGTACTTATTTTCATGATTAATAAAGATGCGATGTTATTCTTCTTCCCAAATCATTATTTAATGTGTGATTGAATCTCTATTTATGATCATATGATGATGTTAGTTAAATCATTATTTCATGTTTATTTGATTATCATTGCTTTATATGTGGTTATATTGGTTTGAGGAAAGTATAATTCGTTTTGCAGGTCTCTTGGAGAAAGAGGAGCAAGAGGAGGATTAAAGGGCTACTTGGATCAACCTTCATTTTGCTAAGGTATGAACCATTCTAATCTCTAAATATTGTTTATATTTTCTTGCATAACCATTTGCATCTCTCTTTAAACCCTAGTATGTTGATGGCCTCTTAAACCCTAGCCATAGGAAACTTTCCTTTGCAAAATAAATGGTGACATAATTCCAAGGACAGTGCAATCCTCCATCAACATGATCCATGAAATCGATCAGCTGAATCATCTACAACTAAATGTAGATCTTGACTGCACTGAGTGTTGACCGTATCATTTATGAGGACTCATCATAGACCATCCATACCACACAAGTTAGGACCACTCATAAGTGAGTGTTATACTACGGTATCTACACTCATGTGTAGGTATACTCTACTAAGTAAGAGTATTGTCTACAGAGTAGATATTTATTGCATACACAATGTCGGTCCATCATAGAACATCCATACCACACAAGAACGGGGACTTCACTTAGTGAACCTCTCACATAGCACATGCGATTGTGGGATATTAAATAATACCCTTAATTTCGAGAGATATTGACCCAAACTCTTTTTGTTGAAACCCCCTCCCAATACTTAAAACCTTCTCCCCACCTATTTTTATACCTCAATCCTTATAAACCACGCTACCCACCCCCACCTTTAAACCCCTCATCCCCCCAATACCTACAATATATTGGTTCAATTTTTTTATAATTTTAAAACCCAAAATATGAACTAACGTGATAGGATATTGGTCAACAAGTGAAGCCCCTGTGCACACAGGTTAGGACCACTCCCAAGTGAGTGTTATGCTACGTCATCTGTGAGGACTCATCATAGAGAATCAATACCACATAGGTTAGGACCACTCCCAAGCGACTGTTATTCTGTGGCATCCACATATGAATGTAGGCATACTCTTCATACAAGACTATCATCTGCATAGAAGATATTGACTACATACATAATTTAATTCCTAACATTCGTGAGGACTCATCGTAGAGCATCCACACCACACAGGTTAGGACCACTCATGAGTGAGTGTTTAATCTACAGTATCCACAACTTAATGTGGGTAATCTCCATGAGAGTAACATCTTGTAGGGCCATCCTTAGCTAGTATGAATCACTCTCACGAACAGAGTGTTATACATGCTATCCTCGAGAGAGGATACTATCGTTCGCAAGTGAATGTGAGTACTCTCCATGCAATAGTAGCATATGCAGGGCCATCCTTAGCTAGTAAGGACCACTCTCATGAACATAGTTTTATACCTTCCATCCTCAAGAGAGGATATTATATTCCACAAAAAAATGTTAGGACATCATCACTTTCATCCATCATCGATGTCCCTCTCATCATTACTACCCATTTCCTGGGAAGTTTCCATATAATCAACCTAGTCCCCCTTTTTCTAAGGAGGGTCCATGTTTTCGACCTGATCTTCCTCCTTGTTAGGGAAGTCCTTCCGAACTACATCAAGCTTGTCACAAAAAATACTTGAACTTCATTCGAGATAGAGACTTAGTCGGTATATAATAAACTTGCTCATCAGTACCCACATCCTGGAGCTTGATGGCTCCCTTTTGTACCATATCCCTTATATAGAGATATCAGATTTATATATGCTTCGATTTGTCATGGAATGGTATATTCTTTGTCACCTTTATACAACTTTGGTTGTCACAGAAAATTACTGTGGTGTCCACCTCCATGTCAAATATTCCTAAAATTAGCTTTCAAAGCCATATCACTTCACAACAAGTAGAGCAAGCTGCAATATACTATGCTTTAGCTATGCTGAGAGCAACACTGGACTATTTCTTACTAAACCATGGGATCATGGTGGATCCCAGACAATAACATCCTCCTGATGTGCTTTTCTAGTCTGCAGAACTTGTTGGGCCTGAAGAAAGCACACAAGAAATAAGTACAAGAAAAGAAACACGCAAGAATCAATCCACCGCACAAGCACAAACAAGGAAAAGGAAGCACGCTACAGGAATAGAAAAAATTTGCATAGACAGGGAAATCTGTGTGGACAAGGAAAACTATGTGGAAAAGGAGATTTGTGCAGAAGAAGGAATATGCGCAAAAGATGTCACCTGCATGGGAAAGGGAAACTGTGCAGAAGGAAGATGCCATAGGGTAAAAAAGTAGCACAAGTGTAGAGTAATGACCAAAAGCGATAGGATGATTGTGGGTGCTAAAGCCAGCTTAAGTTGGAGGATGCCACACAAGTGAATGCACATCGCAAGTAAGGTCGTTAGTGACTCATGTCAAGTAATGATCACCATAGCTGTAATGTAACATCCATAGTTGGATATTCTCAATTAATTCATTTATGAAATAACCCACATATCCATAGATAAAAAATATGAACAAATTGATAGATAAGTCCAAATTACAATTGAAGGCCCATTATCTATATTTTGGTGGAATACCCTTTCATTAAGAGTCATGTCTTTTCGTAAAGACATTATTAATTATTATTATTTATTATTATTTATTATTATTTATTTTATATATATGTTGATGTTTATTATTATTATTATTATTATTATTATTTGTTGTTATTATTTGAATTTGTTACATTACCACTCCCTTAAAAAGGCTTTGTCCTCAAAGCCTTATAATGTTTCTGCATCATTTTTTGTGGTGTCGCAGCTGACGAAACATGTCGATATGAACTACTAAGAGTTGAGAAAAACTTTCAATATGTGGACGAATCAATCCATCCCAAATTGATTTGTTGTGGACTGTCGGCATTCCACGTTGATCTATCGTTAGGATATTTGATCACATTGGTACCACTATCTTTCGACATTTCCCACTTTTTAGAATATCTATTTTTATGGTTGGGGTGTCGATATGGAATTTTCATAATGTCATTTTATTTTACAAGTGTCATTTTTTTAGCATTGGTCTGAGCAGAAAGTTGTATCTTCATCTCTTGAGGTTTGAAGGTTTCATTCTGTATCTTTTCCAACTTGTTTTGTAACTGCATGTTATCATTTTGAAACTTCTTTATCACTTCTACATGTGATTTTCTGTCATCTTCAGACTTCTTAAGTTGTTCCTTAAGATGTTTTTTATGCCTTATGATACAATGATTTTCTTCCTATTTGTCTAGAAGTTTTCCTTCAATGTCTTCTGTAGATTGTTCTGTCTTCCGACTACTTTTCAACTTCTTAATTTTTGTGACTAGTGTTTTGTTATGATTTCTTAATATGAAAATTTCTTCAGAATTGCTTGATAACACCTTGTTGACTTTTGTCAGTTCTAACTTATGTGTCTTCTTACTGTCATCATACTGTTGCTGGAGTTTTCCTTTTTGCTGTTTATGATGACGTAACTTTGTTTCTTGATTTTCTAACTTCATCCGAACTTGCAGCAATTCAACATTTTTTTCCATCATGAGTTTGTTTAGATGCTTTATTTATTCTTCTAATTCATTATCACATCCATATGGTGATTTGTTGTCATTTTTTGAATTTCTGATCTTGTCTTCTAAGTTTTTATTATGAATTTTTAAACATGATATTTATTTATTTTGATCAGACAACATTTTCTTGTTATCACTTATGGTTCGTTATAGCTATCGATTTTGGTTTCATAAGTGATGATTCTCATTGTCTCTCCATTCTTTCAACTGTTTCTACATCTCAATGTCAACTTGTATACTTTTATTGATCACCTTATATTGCTCTAACTCATCCATTATTGTTTGTAGCAGTGACTTGATTTCCGAATATGTAGGTTCCATTGTTTGTGACTTTGTTTTTACTTCACTTTTGTCTTCTTTTCTTTTTATCTTTTTTTTTTCCAGTATTTTTGTAAAATGTGAGTAGATTGGTTGGTTGGGAGGAATAAGTGTTACCTTCTGAACCTAGGTTCAAATCTCACTTCCTTCTTTGTAGTTATTATTATGCATTTTTTATATTCAAACCCAAACCCACTTTAAGAAACCACATGTCGTTTCACTCTTACCTTCTTCTTTTTTTAACTTTTATCTTTTCTTTTCTTTTCTTTTGCCTCCTTTTTCTGGGGGGGTTACATTTACTTTCTTTTTTTTAATTTTTTAATTTTTTTATGTTTTAAGGACAAAGTCCTATTTTGTTGGGAAACCCAAATCTACAAAAGGTGTAAATAATGTTCTCCAAGTCGTATAGCTCTGATACCACTGTAACATCCATAGTTGGATATTCTCAATTAAGTAATTTCTGAAGTAACCCACATATCCGTAGATAATAAAATATGAATAAATTGATAGATAAGTCCAAATTACAATTGAGGGCATGTTATTTATATTTTGGTGGAATACCCTTTCATTAAGATACATGTCTTTTCGTAAAGACATTATTAATTATTATTAAATAATTTATATGTATTTGTTGATGTTTATTATTATTATTATTATTATTATTATTATTATTATTATTATTTGTTGTTATTATTTGAATTTGTAACATGTAACCTAAGGGGCAGCCGATGGTGATAGTTATCGGATTGCCTTTATGCATTCAACCTTGCGTGGTCATGTAATATAGTATAAATAGGAGGGTTTCAATAGTTAGAGGGTTGGTGATGGTGGATTTTATGTTGGTTATTGTTGTTGTTTTTAATTTTTAGTTTCTTTTGACTGGTTAGTAGAGGCAAGATATCTGAAGGAGAAGAGCGAAGTTGTGAGATCTGAGTGGTAGATTAGTCGAAATTTTGCAGGATGCAGTCGGAGGTAGTGCAGTAGAAGAGAAGCTCTACTAGGGAGGTGCAGATGCTAAAAAAGTCGATCCAGGCCATGTGTGGATCAGTAGATGGTAACAATAGTTAGGAGAAATAAGACAGAGAGCATGAGAGCAAGAGAGAGTCTGAGAAGAAAGCTAAATCTAAGATGGTCTACAGTCAAATGCAGGTTGAAGGTGCCATATATTTCTCATGCCAGATGAAGAACACCTTGTGCCTTTTCCCGTATAGGTTTCCACGTGAATTATCCTATGTGTTGATGATTGAATGTGTATGGTTGTTTATTTTTTTATTTATGTTTATGCTTATGACGTAGGTCCTTTCATGGTTGAATGAATGTCTTATTGTCAATAGAAGTCTGAATGCAGGAATAGGTTATTAGGTGTTGCTTCTGAGTATTAGTTTATGTCTACGGCGCAAGAGTTGTTGCATGCATGTTATATGGAACCTTTTTAATAGCTTGATTTTATATTCCATTATGTTTAAAAGTACTGAGGCTGAATCTATGTCACATCATTAGTAGTTAATAAAATATGTGAATAGTGTGTGCTACAGTTCGGCATAAATGACTCCATCCTCACGACTTGGTCGATCTCCTTGTCCGCACGTCAAGGGACTGTAATCCCTTGACAAATCACAAAAAACATGGTTCTGGTGGTTACCCATCGAAAACATATCTCGGGTGAGACTGCACCTGCTTTGCAGGCATTTTCGACGGGGCTTTCTCTGTTGGGCCGGTATCTCGGGTGTTTTTTGGGTTGATGGGTTGTGCAGAACCTGGGTCGCATGACTTAGGAAAAGTGGCCAAAAAATTGTTTCGTTGACAGGACCTATTGATCAAAACAAGGGAAATGGTGTGGCACCTGAGTAAGAGTGAATTCGAGGATTGGCTAGAGTCGAATACATTGATATTCACGCAGAAGGAAAGCGAGGGTTCGTAGCTAAGTCCTGAGAACTAGTTACAACTATATCTATATTCAGATATCCATGAAATTGTTTTCATAGAATTTCCCATTATATTGCAAAAATGGCTGTCAAAGTTAGCAGCCCAGAAAGATAACTTCCAGAGAAGAGGAGTAGCTGAGTGGACTGACTAGTTAACACAGGAAGTAGCGCAAGTAAGTAACCCTATTTCCAGAGCTATTGATTTTTGGATTGATAGCACATTAGAAGGATATGTTACTGAGTTCGTTGTTGAAACAATAACCTCGTATAGCAAGGTAGAGAGACATTTTTTTCGAGGACCTCAGGGAAGGTACCTTACGTCTATAAACCTATGGATTAAAATGCTCCTTTATGAAAAGGGTATTTTACAACTCAGTGATTGAGTCATGTAGTCTATGAATGGGATATGCTATGTAAAGTTTAAGAGTAATATGGAATATAGTAAGAAGAAATGTTCCCAGGAAGCTCAGAATATGAGTTGGACACTGGATTCTTAAGAAGCAGAAGGAGGTTTCGGTAAGGGAAGAGGAGGAAGGTAGTAGGAGGTAGGAGGGATTATAGCCTGCCCAGAAAAGGTGAATATGGATGTGAGTCACACCTAGACTAAGGTTCTTGTGATGAAGAGGAGGAGTATATTCCAATTTCTGAGGGAGAAGAATCAAAAGAGTCTGTAGACATGTCAAGGATAGGATGTGACTATGACATTCCAGGAATATCACCTGAAGTGAGACCTAGAATTTCCTCACCTGAACATATTGTGAACACTAGTAGTCCTAGTGTCAGGACTGGTGCAAAAGGAATCCCATCAGTGACCCCAGTAAATCAAACAAATCCGAGGAATCCACTGAACAACCCCAACGCCACCCTAATGGAGCGTACAGACGTTAGAATACCCACATTCAATGGGAATGGAACAAAGGATCTACAACAACACTGGCTCCTCTATGAGGCAGTGTGGATGGCCGGCCTCGTTAACAATGATGAAATCCAAAAATCACAAATGATTATGACTTTGTGGGGCCGTGCATTGGATTGGTATATGAATTACTATGTAGTACCACTGAGGCAGCCGCAAAGGAATCTTGAGGAGATTCGACGCGCAATGATATTGGAATTTAGAAAGCCACAATCTGAATCCCAATGTATAACCAGGATCAAGGAGATTAAGCAGGCTCCAGTAGAAATAGTATGGGACTTTGACCAATTGTTCAAAATGTTGATGGCCAAAGTAAGCTTCCAGATGTCTGATGTGTAGCATAAAAGGTGGTTTATTGTTGCACTACTACCACACATTAGGGAACCACTCATGCAGCAAAAGATTGTGATGCAAATGGAAGCACTGGAATTGGAAATAAAGCTAGAGGCTTCACCTATTGGAGATGGCGCTACAAGAATGATACAGATTCAGTCATAATTGGCTAATCTAGCAATTCAAATCTAGGACATAAAAAGAGGAAAATAGGTGCAGGAAGACTTCTTGTGTACACGATGTCGGACCAATGGACATACCAAAGATGATTGTCTGACTTACATGAACTACATCTCGTCTAGTGTGCCAAACCCATTGAGTACCTAGGGGATGATATGGAGCAACATATGCTGGACAAGAGGACACCACCATGTAGATTGCATGTTCTTGTAGAAGACGATATGTACCCCAACTAGTTTGTATTATAAATTTTGTAGATCTGCAGGCCATGATGAAAAATATTTTAGGGCCTACCAAATTTTGAGAGAGAAAATGGTAGATGCATATCTAATGAAGACTGAGGAGAAATTAAATATTGAATAGGAACAAGCGTAGTTCCAGGCTGCACCTTAGTTTCAGGCTACACCTCAGTTCCAGGATGAGCCTCAGTTTTAGCCTGCACAGCAGTTTCAGATGGCACCGTAGTTTTAGAATGTGACCTCATATAACCCGTATCCATAGTAGTATCAGAAACCACAATACCTACCACAACCACCACTACCTCAGTTAAGGAGGGGTGGAAATTACAAGGGCTGAGGAGGAGGAGGATTTGGCCGAGGAAGAGGGCCAGTGGTATGCTACAACTATGTAGTGCAGGGCCACTATGCTAGAGGCTGCCTTGAACCTGTGAAGACTTGCTCATATTACAAACAAGAGCACAATGTGGAGCAATGTCCACAAATTATCGCTAAATGTAAATCCCAGACTGTTGGAGTATCTAACCTAGCACCAAATCCTACACTGAATGATCCCAACCCGAATGCTAATGCCAACATACAAATGATAGTCGCAGAACAACGAGAACCAAGTGTAGCTATGATAACAAGGGGAGGTGCTGTGATGGGTGCAGATCAAGCTACGTAGACAAAGCCTAAAGTGCAAGCACAACCGTAGGTACGACCCAATGCAAAAAAGAAAGCACCGCTTGATGTTCAAAAGCAGAAGTGCATATTCATGGATGTACGCCTAGATTTTGTAGGAATGAAACCTCCATCCACCTTAGGACAAGTGAAGGATATGCCTAAGAGATTCTAGAAGATATTCAAACAACAAACTGCAAGCAAGAGTGCAAATAAGGTTAGTAAACTCAAACCATTCCTGTCAAGTTGTTTGGCACTAATCCAAGACAAGGATGAACTTGCAAAGTTGGAAGCGCTTATAGAAATGCTTTTGGAGGAAGACCCGCCAACAAAGAAGGTTAACAGTGTCAAGAAAAAGTTCAAAATGGGACGTGAACTTAGGATGTCCATGCAAATTGGTGATTATGAAATGGACTATATCATCCTCGACTTGGGATCCAATGTTAACATCTTAACATGCCAGACGTGGGAAATAATGGGAAATCCACCCTTAGAATGGTCCCCAATTCAATTAAGTCTTGCTAATTAGGCAAAGGTCCTATCCATTGGTAGATTGATTAAGGTCCAAGTGGATATTGAAGGGTTGCGCACTTTTGTGGACTTCGAGGTCATCAATATAGTAGATGACACTAACCCATATCCCGTGCTACTGGGGATCGATTGGGCGATGGGAAATCCTACCATTATAAACTTCAAAAGAAGGATCCTATCATTTGAAGATGATGAGATGAGGGTAGTTGCACCCCTCAATCCACTGGAATGATATAGATACGTTGAATCGGTGTTCAACGAAAGACAAGGTGATCAGCTTGATAACATCTATAACGTCACTGCCCTTAAGGAGGATTAAATTAATCCTACTGCAGATGGTATCCTGAGCTGGAGATGCACGAGTTCATGTATATCTAAATCAGGAGAGGCACTTGAGAACTGGGAGAACCAATTACATGAAGTATCTATGAGGAGATGTTCTAGTACAACTAAGTCTGTCCGATGAGTGGGAACTTAGTCACTGCCACTGCCTACATACAAAGGGCTGCCTAACTTGGAAATGTTCTTGACTGAGTTTGAATAATTAGTAATGGAGATGCAGTGACTATCTATGCTAGAATTTGCACTGAAATCCACACTCCTGCATTGGTGGGGTAGACGGCTGCAGGAAGTAAGGTTCAGAGACAAGGTCACAACTATGACACAAAGGTATATAGGGGTATCAAACCCTATTGAACAATTGGATCAATGTTCCATAGCATTATTGAACTATCCACACTAGGAGTGGGCTCACCACTTCATCCATACCCTCAAAATGGCACCCAGAGGATGGTACACATCTATGGAGTTGCGTTGAGAAAAAAGAGAATGGGAAAAGGTTGCACAGAATTTCATAAACACATTATAGTTCAAAGAAGAGCAACCAACAATTGATATTGCACTTAAGAACATTAAGGAGAATATATTTGTTGAGATCCCACTGGACGTTGAGTATTCGCAACCCTACACTACGCATTCCCACCAGTGTTGTGAGATAGTTAAACACTGGATGACATGCTATAACCTCTCTGGAGACCTAGAGGATGATTCGACTAAATTCAATATTCCAGATTTGAAAGGATTGCTCGTAGTAGGAGGAAGCAGCATTTTCGATGAGAAATTCATCAAGCCGTTAAAGATCAATAATGTTAACATTGGGTTAGGGGATAGTCCGAAATTTGCTAACAGTGGAGACTATTGGGATGAAGAGATAGTAGCCAAAATCACTGATCTATTACATGAATTCCAAGACCTATTCCCGACAAACTTCAAGGAAATGAAGGGGATAGTAGGAGATTTGGGAGAAATGAAAATTCCGCTCAAACCCAACGCAAGGCCGGTAAAACAACACCCGTATAGACTAAATCCACGCTATAAAGAAAAAATGAAAGAATAACTGGATCACATGCTGGAATTAGGAATCATTGAAACTTTTGAAGAGTCAGAGTGGATAAGCCCCATAATGATTCAGGATAAGAAAGTGATAGACGAGGTCAGGATCTATGTCGACCTTAGGAAGCTAAATGATGCCTGCTTACATGATCCATTCCCAACACCATTTACAGAGGAATTCTTGGAGAATGTCAATGGACAAGAAATGTACTCATTCACAGACAAATTCTCGAGATACCATCAAGTCAGAATTGCGCAAGAGGACCACCACAAGACAACCTTTGTAATAGAATGGGGATACTACCAATACATGGTAATGCCCTTTGGCCTTAAAAGCACCCCTACTATTTTATCTATAATAGTAGTTTATGCTTTTAATGATTTCATTCATAGGTTTCTTGAAGTATATTTTGATGACTGGATGGTCTTTGGTTTGGTGAGATACCATATTGATAATTTTTGCATGATGTTGGAAAGGTGTCGCCAGTATCAAATTGTGCTGAATTTGAGAAAATGAATATTTTGCGCACCGTTTGGTGTACTATTGGGCCATGTAGTATTCCGTGATGAGATCCTGGTCGATCCGATGAAGGTAGCAATCATTCTGGACCTACCACTACCCACATCAGTCACACAACTTAGATCCACATTGGGGCATACTGGATATTATCAAAAAATTGTAAGAGGGTATGCAGAGATAACTGCCCAAATAGAGAAGCTGCTAAAGAAGGACGCCAAATTCAAGTGGAGCGAAGACTGTCAAGGAAGTTTGGATAAGCTGAAGCACAAAATGGCCATTGCACTAATATTAATATTCCCAGACTGGAAGAAGGATTTCCATGTACATGTTGATGCATCATAAATTGTATGTGGTATAGTATTAACACAACCAGGAGAGGGTGCAATTGAACATCCAATTGCATTTGCAAGTAGGAAACTGTCAACAACAGAGAATAACTACACCACAACTGAAAGAGAAGGGCTTGCAATGGTCTATGTGCTACAAAAGTTCAAACATTATCTATTGGATGGACAATTCAAAATGTTCAGTAATCATTATGTGCTGAAGTACGTGGTCAATAAGCCAGTGTTGAGGGGAATATCTATCGGTGGCTCTTCCTATTTCAAGAATTTGACTTTGAAGTAATTGTATAGCCAGACCGACTGAATGTTGGGCCATACCACTTGTCGTTGAAAGTGGTGAGGAACCCAACATATTAGAGGATAATTTTCTTGATGCATAGTTTTTTGCTATCAATGTTTTCGATAAATAATTTGATGCTATTATACACTTATTGAATACAGACTATGCGCCTGAAGATTATACGACAAGGAAAAAAATAAAACTAGTTGTCAAGGCTGCAGACTACACACTAATCATGGGACAACTCTATAAGTTGGGACAAGATGAAATACTACGTAGATGTGTCTTTGATCATGAAAAACAATGGGTAATGGCTAAAGTGCATGCAGGTGTCTCAGGAGGACACTACGCCAGGAAGGTGACAATGCACAAGATTTTGCAAGATGGACTCTAGTGGCCAACTATACATATGGATACAAGGAAATACTAGCGTGATTGTGATAAGTGTTAAAGAATAGGGAAACCATCACGATGTGATGAAATGCCACTTGCGCCACAAATTACACTACATGCCTTTGGATAATGGGCAGTGGATTTTGTCGTCCCTATTAGTCTGCTAGGGAAATGAACTGGTGCGGGCTATATTATAACTTCTACAGATTACTTGACAAGATGGGTGAAAGTGACACCTATTAAATATTGCACCACAACAACTACAGTGAAGTTTCTTTTTGAAAATGTAGTAACAAGGTTTGGTTTCCCAAATATCCTTATCACTGACGAAGGTATGCATTTTGTAAATAAAATAATTGTTGAATTGACTGTAAAACTCCAAATCCAGTATAAGAATACAAAACCCTACCATCCTCAAGCAAATGGAACTTTTGAGGCCTTCAACAAGATACTGGAGAATTCCTTGACCAAGGTTTGTAATGTGCATAGAGATGACTAGGACCAGAAAGTCTCAGCAGTATTATGGAATTATAGAACAACATGCAAATGACTAACTTGATACACTCCTTTCCATTTATTCTAAGGAAAAGAAGAAGTTGTCCTCATGGAGTACATTGTGTCGAGCCTATGAATTGTTGCGCTAATAGAAATGACAGATACTGACGTCGTAGAAGAAAAACTTACGCAGCTGATTCAAATGGAGAAAGAATGCTTCATTGTGGGATTCCATCAAAATGTGGAAAAATAGCAGCAAAAAGCGTGGCATGACCTCCACATCAGAACAAAATAGTTCAACATTGATGGACTTGTTCTGATGTATGACAAGAAGTTCTTCAAGCACCCAGGTAAGCTCAAAACACACTAGCTAGGCCCATATGTGGTTGTGCACATTAATGAAGAAGGTGTGGTAAAACTACATAAGCTGTATGGAACACTAGTTGTGGGTATGATCAATGACAGCCGATTAAAACCATACCGTGATGACTACGATGCGGTCCCATAAGGTCGAGGCACGTAGCCAAAAAAAAGGAAGGAAATCAATGAGAGAAGAATCTCTAGTGCAAATTGGCACGAAAAAAGGAAGTTGCACTGGAGAATGGTGCGCTATGAACCCACCAACAAACTGGCTAAAGGAAAACTGGAGGTAAGTGGAAGACAGCTGGCAGACACCGATGGACCGTTAAATGGACGAGGATTTGTTGGGCCAAATTAATGTTGTTTTAATTCCATTGTAGTTATTTCCTAGCAATTTAATTTGTCAATCTGAGGTTCGTAGGCTTACGAAGCACAAGAAAAGTATATGTAGGATTGAAGCAAAATTAACCTAATTTAACCCCCCCTGAAACTAAGACTAATCTAATCTAACCCCCCTTAAGCTGAAACACACAATTGCTAATCTAATGCTGGAAGATGAAACACATAGCTGAAAGTAAATTGCATAAATGAAAGACAACATATGAAGAGAAACAAGACAACACATGTGAGCTCACATTAAAAATAAAGAAATCTTAATTTACATCACAAGAATCAATGACAAATCATGAAAGCATAAAATATGATATTATAAACAAAATTTAAGAATTCCCTTCTCCATATTACAAAGTCAAGACTAACTTCTACAATATACTATCTATCTCTGATCTGTATCCTATGATTCTCCATTAATTAAATGAAGAGAGAGCACTCTCTTTTATACATGAAGGATATAACCATCTCATAATGAGAGATCCATTATTCTCTCAACCACTCTCAACTAATTTCCTATTATTACAATATATGATCTCTTCAAATCCTCCACATGTCTCTCATAAATCCAATATAAGATATGCCAAACAAATATTCATGATCTTCTCATTAGAATTAGATTGAATAATTATCTCCTTGAAATGGTGGAGAAGATATTCGAGATGTCTTTTCTTGAATTAATCCTTCACATATTCCTACACATTACAAATCTCATTCATATTTGAGATATTAGTGAAAAACATTTTTAATTTCTAATATTTTAATCATAAATTCACTTATAATACTAAAATGAATAAAGTGGAAATAATAAGGCGAAACCCACATACATGTATGGAAATGGTATTATAAAAGGTTAATGGGATGATGAAATGTGAGGAATAGTGGAAGATAAAGTGGATGAAAATGTGACATGTCTGAGTCTCAACATACTCCCCAACTAAACTTGTTGCATGTCCTCATGCAACCTATTATAGCTGATTTTACCACACATGGTAGATCACATATTTATTGCCTTACCTATCCCTCTGCAGACTCTTTGGACCCCATGGACCATTTTTGTCCCTTTGATGTTTCCAAGATCATCCCTAAAAACATGCATTATTTTCCATATGCGAATTTTAAACCCATTCTCACATATATACATGGATATGACCCCTAAACCTGCGTACATTGGGATCATGGATAATTTTAGGGGAAAATTTTAGCCCAGTGGGCTATTTTTCCATGTTTTTCTCTGAAAAAAGATTCGCCATTTTGCATTTTTTGAAGCCTAGTTTTGCCCAATTTTGATGGGGTAAACTTTTTTCACCCTATAAATCACCAAATTATTATATAAATGATATAAAATCCTTGAAAATTAAAATATTTTTTGAAAAATATAGCCAATCATTTTATAGTTGGCATTTTAAGAATTGGTAATATTCGCCAACATTTATACACTTTTAAATAAGTATGGTTCCTTAAAATCATCCCTGATTGGGATGTGTGCAAAAGGCCAAATAGTTTTGGAGTTTTCCTTGATGTGGATCCAAGTCACTTGTCTCTTGGCCTTCCATATTCCTTGAGATCGCTCGAATTTGACCTTCCATTACCCCATTGAAGCACTATATAAGGAACCCTTTGGATACATTGAAAGGGGAGGAATTGAAGAGCAAGAAACTATAGTCCATTGTTTCTGTAGCTTGATTATACTTGAGTCTGCATCCCTTTGTCCCTTGGAGCACTTAGTGTTCTTCCCAATATTTCCTTTTCTTGTGAGCTTGCTATCAAGATATGGAGGATTGAAGTGGTGGAGGCCCAGGTGGAGGACTCAGTTTCTCGAGGGATTGTAGACGTGTCGACAGAGGTTGTAATTCTTGTAATCTCTTATTTATATTAATAGAAATATATTTTCCTATCCAATGATGTACATTTAAATGAATATTGAATCCATGGATGATTTTAATTGCTTATACATTATTGATTATATATGCTAGAGTAGGTCTAACACCATTATATAGCATGGTTGTCTTGTTTGTTGATCGTTGAGATAACAAATTAATAACACAAGCAGGATTGGAAAAGCTTAACGGGGATTTACATCAACCATCCAGAATAAGGTATGTTTCGAGATCCTTTGGTGTTAGATGTTTATTTCTCTTGCATATGGGAAGGGATTGATTTATATAGTTACTCTTCCTCTTGTGGTACCCCAATCCATAGGAAGTTTTCTCCATAATAGAATTGGCGACCATACTGGGGAGTTCCTAGTCATTTTCTTTGGGGGTCTTATCAGCATTCAATGTTCTTGAATTACTCTGATTTCTTTGTTTCTGAGTCGGGTCTAGGAGCATGTTTGCCTAGTAGTGTTTGATAGGAGTAAATTTTGTCTCAACTTGTCTGTTTACCTTCTTTTTTATCTCTTTTTCTTCCTGTACATGAGTTTTTCCTTCACAGTCACGTGTACACACGGGTTTTCCTACAATAGCCATATATATACGCGGATTTTCTGCAAACAGTCGCATATTCCCTGATTTTTTCCTTTTTGGGGAAGATTAATTGTTTCTGGGTGAGTTTGGATGATTGCTGAGTCTTCTTTGATGCTTTTGGAGTCTGTATACAACCTTGTTTCTAAACAGAAACACTTTTTAGTTTAAAATTTTTGAAAATGTTCTTGTCATTTCATTTTCTATTTTTTGTTTTGGGATTAGTGCATTAGGTCTCTTTTACCTTAGTGCTTTGCTTGGGTGCTGTCTAATAATTCCTACAGAGTCTGGGGGTTGTAGAGTCATACTTTTTCTTTTTATCTCATTTAATTCAAAAAATTAAAAAAACATTTTCTTTATGCATCATTAAGCATTGTTTGCATTTTGCATTTTGCATGGTGCTTGCCTTACGTTTGCTTGGAGAATATTAGTTAGATTTTCATATAGGAATGATTGCATATTAATTTGGAGGAAAATTTTGCACTTCACGTAGTAGCATACCCCATTTTTCATTTGACATAGTGCATTTGCATTGATTGTTAGGTGTGCATTTTACTTCTTGTTGTGTCATAGCATCATTAGTTGCACAATCATTTTCCCTTTTGAGTAATAATCCAATTAAAATCAACGCATAATAAAATGAATTACACTCTTTTATTTTATAGGGTGCACCAATAAGATTAGTTCTTAGGGTCTTGGAATAGTTCATGGTGAGTAAATTATCCAAGACCACTAAACGAAACATTTATGTGTCTGTCCAGGTGAGACTATGAAATTCCTTTATATAATTAGTGTTTCTCAAGATCCTCCTCTTACAAGGGATTTAAACACGAGGCAGTGTGAGCGGTTATTGATTGGGATGACCCTTCATCATAACTAAGTAGCACCAGAGATATTTCTAGGATTGTATTCGTATCTGGGGGCTCTTTCGAAATTTTCAAGCTTTGCTACCTTTACCATACGGTCAATCCTATATACGAATTTTATCCTAAGAATTGATTATATTGAGGTGACCTTAGTTACCTTACCTAGGTTATCGAGGGGGTACTTTGCAGAGGTTATTCTATTGGTGTCCTAGCTAGGTAGGGGTCGGACAGCATAATCGCTATATGCGTTGAAGATGAGGGCCACTAAAATTGGTTACGAACCTCCGCTTGTTGTGGATGGGAGTCTCAAGCCTCTCCTAGGCAAGACATACCTGCTTCATTTGGGATCTCACATATTCTACCCTTGTTTTCTTGTGATTTGGATTTACATTTTATAGGTGTATGCTCTGTGCATGCTATTTTGTCTAGGGTTTGCATAATTAGATCGAGTCTTTTCATTTTTTGATTCATTGTGGATTTGGGTGTGGGACTTCATCATTCTCATCGTTTAGTAGGACTTCTACCTTCCATGTCTCCTCCTCCTTTGGGAGAAAGAAACTGACAGTTCGGGCAGACTACTTCTCACTTTGATTCACATACAATGGGAGATCATGAGGATGAGATTCCTGATATGTCCTCTCCACCTCACTAGGTTGGGGACGAATATACTACTCCCGTATATGATCATTCACTAGAAATACCTTCACATTCTGGTTACTATCCCTCATTCACAAGTCATCGGTATTGGTTTCTAGGCGACGCGACTCATCATGAACCTACAAGCACTAGTCATGTTCGTTATGGCATGTCTAATATCCGTGCACCCAATCCAACACACCATGTCGAGTTAAAAGTTGAACCTAGCACTATGCCTGGGGGCACTCCTAATCCTTTCCATGCAGAGAGATTTGGGAGCAATACTCACATTGAACCTTCCATCCCGGTGGTGGAAGCAACTTCACATGTCCATCCTAGACCTAGTGTTAGTAACCATATGTGGATACCAGAACCAAAATGAGTGACCATAGGGAGCACCACTTACATCCCTTCACATGTCCCTTCATCCTCGAAGATTACTCCTTCGAATGCATTTTTAACAACCCTTCCTCCCCCTCATTCACATGGTCCTTCGGGCTGAAATATCGCTACTAGCCATGTTCGTACTATGACTACTCGCATGGTAGTATCTCAGAGTCAAGTACCTCCTGTTGTAATGGGAGGTCATATCCCTATTTTTGGATCATCTTATGGTCCATCGCAAGGATTTACCCACATCAATAATTATGGAGCTTCTCATAGGACATCCCATGGGATACCTTGTGGAGCTTCTCATGGACAGTCTTATGGATCACAATATGGACAGAACTATCAACCCTATGGGTGCGAGTATCAACAACCTATTTACTCTTCCAATTATGGATTTGTAGCACGCATAATCAAGGTGCACTGCATCATAATGCTTCCATGCAGCCCTATATTGGTCAAATGGGAGGAGGTTACTATGGCCAAGGCCATGGTATTTATAGCAATCAGCCTTACATGAACCAAAACTATCAGGGAGCATGGCATAGACTGGCTCAACGTAGGATCCATTTCCTTGCAATGTTGAACTTACCTGACTTATCGAGACTTATGAGTGATTCCGAATCTCATGACCCATCCTGGCCATCCATCCCTAACAAGATTCCTTCAGACATTCCGAAGTTCAAGGGAAAAGATGGAGAATATCCTAATGAGCATGTCACTACTTTTCACCTTTGGTGCTCTTCCAATTCCTTACATGAGGATTCAATCTATTTGAGGCTATTTCAATGCACCCTCACTGGGCCTACAACAAAATGGTATATAGAGTTACCAAGTGGGGCATTCATTTTATTTGATGACCTTGCCATGACTTTTCTTAATCACATTCAGCTACCAGTGTGTTATGACATTGGTACCAAGCTCTTGTCGACATTTTAGCAAGATAAAGCCACACATATCTCAGATCATATTCAAGAGTGGTATAGACAGAAGCGGTTGATTAAAGCCTTTATACCATTGGAATTTCTCCTTGAGTGGTTCCTCAAGTCGTTGTTACCTTACATCGTGAAAGATGTTTCTAAATCTGAAGTCCAAAACGAGGAACACACAATATTTAGGGAACGAGAGTTTTATTTGATCTACGCTCAATCTAGACTTTTGTATGAGATTATACCTAATGCTCTGTGATATATTTCTGATCCCAAGATCAATCCTAGACCACATGACGATGGAATTGTGGGTTGTACAAGTGCCAAACCCCCGAATTTAGTTGTGAAACAAGTGAGACAATTGTCAATTAATCAATCCACATTAGGACAAGCCATGACTTCATCTCAACCCACCCAAACGGTGAGTGTACTTTCCATGCAATCGTCAGACCAGAAGGGCAACCAGCAGCCTGGAAGGAATAGGAAAAATGGGAAAAATAATCGTAAGGGTGGGAACAAGAATGAAAAATGCTAATTATAATGAAAAGAATGCTCGTAATGTTGGGGGGGGAATCAGTCTAAACATAAGGTAAAGTTTCATTGAAATTTATGTGAGGAGGACCACCTCACTCACTTGTGCCCTCATATGGAAGATGCCTCAAGATTCATAGCATAGGGCCCAGTCGTGCTAACTAATCCTTTACCCAGCAATCAAAATATGAACTCGAGGACCTTTGATCCTCATTGTGGATTGGGTGGAGATCAAAATCCACCGAAAGCCAATAGTGGTCATGGTTGCATTAACATGGTGCATGCTACTAAGGTTGTGACTTGTGCAAAGGATTATGGTTCATCACAACCAGACCTTGGAAAGGAACTCACTCCACCTAAGAGCCCTTTGCATATCGAAAAACCTATGGATAAACCTAAAGTTGTACCTTGCATTCCTAAGGGATTCCTAAAGTGTTCAGGGCACAATCCTAATGCCTAAGCTGCCCAGAACTATTCCGTTGTCAAGGATTTGGGCCAAACTCCTTTTGCGATGTCTATGCTTGAAGTACTTCAGACTTGTCCTCCACAGAGGATAGATTTGCTTTATGCTCTTGGGGATGATGATGATAACTCTTCTTCCATTATCAAAATTTGAAACCATGGGAATATAGCCTCGCTTGCCTTACTACGTGTCTCTTTTGATTCATGTAGAGTGTCTTAATTTGACCATAAATCGCACTGTGATTGACGAAGGAGCTGCTGCTTCTGTGATGTCTTTGTCATATTGGAAGGGTTTGGGTTCTCTTGAGTTGTCTCAATCTGCTACTATGTTGACAGCTTTTGATGGTAGATCTTTTCAGCCACACGGGATTCTTCCTTCTCTTAAGGTCCAATTGGGAGGGAATACTATCGCGATCGAGGTCAAGGTGGTTGATGCGCCCCTTGAATACAATATTTTGCTGGGCCAGAATTGGATGTATAATATGCAAGCTGTAGCCTCTTCTCTCTTTTGAGTGGTATGCTTTCCATTTAATGGGAATATCGTTACGATTGATCAGACATCATTCTGTAATCTGAGTGTTAATTCATCATCGGGAACTTCTATCCCGATTATATATCATTCTCATCCGGCAACTGGGTGTGTGGGTGTGGGTATGTATCCGTCTCTTATGGGAACCTTTAGCTGTCCTGCACTCATTCTTATGATCAGATCTAGTTTTGTTGGGGCTTCATCCTCATTGAATTCGATGTCTTTTCACACTACCCATATGGAATATCCTTGGATTCTTCCTTCACCGAGTCCTTCGAATGGGCCTATCGAAACGGATGTGTCATTGCATGCAATGATGGTAGCATATCAAGCAAATATTGATCAAGTTGTAGATATTAGTCCTTCCTCTTGGAAGATGGAGGAGGAGGACCCATATGTGCTTCCTGCATGGGCAGTTGACTCCTCTCATGCACATGATTGCCTCGATGATTTTTTTCCATCAGATGAAGCCATTATTGAGGCCATGTTTGGGGTTGAGCCTTCTTGGGAAGAATTACATCATCGCTCATATTTTCTTCCTGAGCTCGACCGTATGGAGAATGATGAATTTAGGGAGATTCTTAGTGAGAATATTGGTAGCCCCATGGTTTGATTGAGCTCTCCTGGTTAGATGGACGATGGGAACATGGCGAATTTGTCACCTACTATTTCGATCAATATTTCTCGTGACCCTGGCAAAGTTGAGAACGTCTACATTAGGGAAATTCGTTCCCATGATGAGATCAAGGATTATATCGAGCTATTTAAAGAGTTTCATGACATCTTTTCTTGGTCATACAAGGAAATGTTAGGTATCAAACCTCGTATTGTCGAACATGAGATTAATACCTATCCGGATGCGAAGCCGGTTCAACAATGTTTTGCGTGCGGTGAATCCTAGAAAAAGCACCTGCCATTAAGGCTGAGATAGAGAAACTATTAAAAGTCGGTTTTATCTATCCCATTCCTTTAATGGAGTGGGTTTCAAATCCCATAATGGTTGATAAGAAGCAGGGATCCATCCATATATGCACTGATTTCCTTGATTTAAATCATGCTTGTCGTAAGGATAATTTTCCCACACCATTTATTGATCAAATTTTGGATGAGTGTGTGAGAAGTGAGGTATTTTCCTTTATGGATGGTTTTTTCAGATATAATGAGATTTAGATCAAACCCAAGGATCAACATAAGACTGCATTGATTTGTCCTTGGGGTACTTTTGCATATCAAAAGATGCCTTTCGGCCTTAAAAATGACATAGCTACATTTCAACGGGCTATGACCTTAATTTTTCATGATCTCAAAATGATTATCGAAAGGTATTTGGATGAATTCACTGCTCATTCTCATTTGAGAGTGCGTCATCCATACCATTTGAGATTAGTATTCGAAAGATGTCATCATTACCAGGTTCGTTTAAATACTCATAAGTGCATCTTTTGTGTGACTGTTGGTCACTTGCTAGGGTTCATCATATTGAGGGAGGGTATAACAATCAATCCCTTAAAGGTTGAGGAGATACTTCAATTGTCTCCCCCACATAATATTAGACATATTCAATGTTTGCAAGGCATGGAAAATTTCTTGTGGAGATTCGTGGTTAATTTTTCCAATTTGACTAAAGGCTTTTTAAAGAAGGACACTCCTTTTTTATGGGATGAGTGAGCCCAGGAGTCCTTTGATGCACTTAAGCAAGCCTTAGCATCGACCCCTGTGTTTAGTCCACCTAACTATAGCCATGATTTCTTGATTTATGTGGCCACATCCATGGAGACGGTTGGTATGGTTTTGGTTCAAGAGGATGAGGAGCTCCATGAGCATGTCATATATTATTTGATGCGGAACCTTATTGATCTAGAAATATGTTATTACCATGTGGAGAAACTTTCCTTGGCCATCGTTCATGCGGTTCGGAGATTGAGACATTACATTCTCCTTCGTTGAACTTTGGTTGTAGCTCATATCAATCTGTTTCAGTTTGTCCTCACTAGAAGGATGATTGGAGGAAAATACAATAAATGGATTGTTATTTTGGAAGAGTTCTATCTCAAATTAGTTTCATTGAAATCAAAGAAATCATTGATCTTTACAGAGCTCATGTCTGATTTTCCAAGTTTGGAGGTTTATGAGGATACATTTGTCGATAAGCATATTTTTCTTATCTCAAATTTGGACTCGTGGTACGAGGATATCATTGTATATTTGCAAATGTTGAAGGTCCCTACTCACCTTTCATGGGATGAGCGATGACGATTACGTCATGTAGCTAAGAACTACCTTATAGTGGATAACACTTTGTACTGCCATGGGGTAGATTCCATTTTGTGTTGTCGTTTAACCCTTGATGAAGCTGAGGTTGTGCTGAATGATTTCCATGGAGGGGCATGTGGTGGTCATTTATCTGGGCTTTCTACAACCCAAAAAATCTTGAGAGAAGGATATTTTTGGCCGTCGATCTTCAAAGATTGTTTTAATGCAATCAAGAAGAGCCACCCTTTCCAGGTGTTTGCACACAATATGCACTTGCATCCAACCCCGTTACATCCTATTATCACCACTGGTCCCTTCACTAATTGGGTTCTTGAATTTATGGATTGCAACCCAGCTTCAGATGGGGGGCATCATCACATTATAGTGGCTGTCGATTACTTCACAAAATGGGCAGAGGCTATGCCCACTATTAAATCCAACGGTGAGACAGCCGTGCATTTTGTTTTCAACAAAATTATTACTTGGTTCGAAATTCCGAAAGAGCTTTTCACTGAACATGGTAGGCACTTTTAGAATAAAATGATGAAAGAGTTGGCTTCAGAGTTAAGGTATAAGCAGGAGCATTCCTCTTCTTATTGCCCTCAAGAGAATGGATAGGTTGAAGAAGTGAATAAATCACTTAAAGTCCATTCTCCAATGAACCATCACACAAAGAAAGATGAATTGGCATATCATGTTATATCATACTTTATGGGATTATAGAACCATGGTTAATACTGCCACCGGTTTCTCTCCATATTAGCTTGTGCATGGGGTGGAGTCTGGCTTGTCAGTTGAATGCAAAATACCTTCGTTGAAGTTAGATATAGATATTTTACCAGACACTTCCGCATTGGAGGAATGTTTGGTCCACTTAGAGAAGCTTGATAAGCAGCGCCGAGATGCCTTAGTGGCTCTAGAAGTAAATAAGTGTTGCGTCAAGGTCCAATATGACAAGTTTGTCTGTCCAAGGAGGTTTAGTGAAGGTGATTTGGTCCTTTTGTTGGATAAGGCTAAAGAACCCTTCAGGGTAGGTAAGTTTAATCCCATGTGGTATGGTCCTTATGTGGTCAAACATGTGTTAGATAAGGGCGCCTATGAGCTAGTGGATTCAGAGGGGACATCCTTGGCGGAGCCTAGAAATGGGCTCTATCTTAAAAAATACTATGCATGATCTTCAGCCAGGGGTGATTGTTGTATATTATTGTATAGTTTTTGAGTTGCATAGTTAGGTTTTCTTATGGTGATCAGGTTTGTTGATTAGCTTCTGTTTCTTATGGCAGATGTTGATGGAGTCTTCCTTTTACATAGGATTCACTAATGGTGCTAGCCGTCACACTCAAAACTCAGCTTCGGCTGCTTGGGTGATTTATACTCCTACGGGTCAAGTATTTTCTTTAGGAGGCTTCTGTTTATGGCCTTCTTCAAACAATGTTGTTGAATTTAGTGCCGTTATTGAGTTATTGCGGGATGCCATTTCACATGGTATTCTTTCTCTTGAGGTACGTCTTGATTTGTAGCTAGTGGTTTCACAGCTTAATGGCTTGTATCGTGTTAGGGATCCAGTTTTATTACAAATATTCTTACGTGTGAGATTGATACAACGACAATTTGAGAATATAACATACATTCATGTTTCAATAATTTTTAATCAAGTTGCTGACTCATATGCTAACTATGTGTTAGATTGGCATTTGTTTCATAGACCATAAGCATATAAAAAACATACCTTTTTGCACACATGTAAATAAATAAAATCGATCATCATGAAAGTTTTTCATTAACATCCAAAATGTGATGTCATAATAGATACGTGTCATAATACAAAATCGGGGCTTCTGATCCACCAAAATATAATACACGGTCATACAAAAAGGAGTATTCTCAGGTCTCTAATCCTGTAGAGGAGGAGGGGGGTTCTGATCATGGTAGCACACCACGGCTCTAGCTATCCATCGAAATAATCGATCCCATCCCATGGTACACCAACCACCTGGTGTTGCATGGCCTCAGGAAAGTCCTCGACTTGTGCCATGGGTACCCTGTGTGTCAAGCATACGAAGTTTCTGTGGATGCTTTGGAGCGTCTGCTCTGCATCCACACCCATGATGTCATCTCCTCTTCCCCTCAATCTATGATGAGGGAAACCATTCATTCACTGTGGTCCAACATTTGTATACACATGACATATTGTCACTATGTGTTTTCACATGTCTTTTGAGTTAATATATCGAAAAACACAAAAAAATTAATAAATCAAAAAACTTAAAGTGGGTTTGGGATTCGTTACCTATGTCTCCATATGCCTCTCTTGGTGGTAGGTTCATGTTCGGATCTCCATGGAAATATATCCTTGCATAGAGCTAGTCATCGATGGCTATGATCTGCCTCCACTACCATGGAAAGAAGTTTGCTGGGTAGGGGTTAGCCACCCTACCTTCGCCCATTCTGCGCATATCATTTTTCCAATGTCATTAGGATTTACCTATGTTTCCATATGCCGCTCCTAGTGGTAGGTTCATGTCCGAATCTCCACGAAAATCTATCCTTGCATAGAGCTAGTCATTGATGGCTATGATCTGCCTCCACTACCATGGAAAGAAGTTTGCTGGGTATGTGTTAGCCACCCTACCTTTTCCCATTCTGCGCATATCATTTTTCCAATGTCATTGGGCTAGATCTCAAACTCCGTGTGGAGGAATGTCCACTCTAGGGATTATCCCTGGTACACACTCAAAGAACATGCTCAGTATGTTGTCGAAACAAAATTTTATCACCCTTCCCATCTTGCAGTCACTGAGCTACTGCTTCATGTTGCTCAACAACGCAGTGCTCGATTCATACACTATGGGTCTCATACACTCCAATGCATAGAACATTAGTGGCCGAGAGGCTTGGTGGAGTGAAGCTAAGTCGGCTATCCTACCAAGTGCCAATAGTATGGGCTTCAGTCCCAACACCTGGATCGATTTTGTCGGGATTTGACTCCCGACATTTTCCATGTCTGAAAATTAGTACACTGCAATGTACTCATCGATAGTCAATCCACCTCCTAGACTGTGAGATCAGAGATTTACCACCTCTCCTCATTGGGATAATCCAGTGATAAATTATATGTCCTCAATCTCTATACTGAGTGACATCTTGTCAATGTGAAAAGACTCAGAGTCTGGATCCAAGTAAACCACTAGCATCTGCTAGAGTCTTGGTTTTTCCCTCAGGCTGCCAAGACACCAAAACTTATACAAACCGCATGCACACAAAGCTTGTTGGGCCATCAAGTCACCTTTCACTACCTCTTCTACATCACCATGTTCCCTCTCCCTCCATTCTAGAACCATCCTGCACAAAGAACAAGAGATTTTTTTATTATTTTCCCTTGAAAAACTCATCTGTAGCCTCATATGCTACTATTTGTAAAACAACCGTGTATGTACATGGGTTTGGGTGGTTTTTTTGCGTATGGCCAGTCCTATATGCGAAAAAAAAAGTCATACCCACATGGGACAAAACACACACTTTAGGATGGCATAAAAAATGAAATGGACCATGAAAACTGAAAAAATTTGCATGAAATAGGAAGAGGAGGACATGAGGAGTTACCTAGATCAAACGGTGTTGAATTTCACTGGACGATGCTCCTGAAATTCGAGTTGGAAGTTTTGAGCTCAAATGGGTAGAAATTTCAAATGATATGAAATTTTTGAATTTTTTACTATTTATAGAAAATATTTGAAAATTTTTACTCACTTTCTATAGTTTTGACTGTTTCTGACCATTTTGGACAGTTTTGGACTAATTTGATGATGTAGGAGTCCATTTTGAGCACAGTTTGACCATGGTTTTAACCCGTTCGTGCCAATTTCAGGTATTATGTCTAAACTAACATATAGGTTAGGTTTCACATCAGTTTGTGATTTACATGACCTTATGATTATTTCATTATAACCTTAGGTACGAACCCATTCTATCTTGTCACAGAACCTCCTTGTTGCTTTTAGAAGTAACATGATGCGAATGATAGAGCTTGACCATACATGGGTACCCTAGTTAGCTCCTATTTTGCATTTGGTGCCCATGCCAACATTTTTCCTTTAGGGTGTGGGAGTCCTTTGTACAGTATCGCCATGACTTTGCGCAAGAGCCTCATACTCCTCTTTATTTTTTTGCTGCCATTTTCCCCATGACTCCCTTATGTCAAGTTGTAATTGCATTATCATGATTTTTTCTTACCTTATTGAGCCTTATGCCGACTTCCCTGAATTTGATTATTAGCCATATAGCTCGATCTTGTCTCATGTCTATCCACACAGAGCCATTTTATATATATTTTGCATCTTGATTCCCCATTTTTTTTCAGGAGGGGACTTTCCCCCGAGTGTCATTATCCTACAGATGTTTCCTTGCATTTAGCATATGTATGTTCCACTACTTGGAACTAGTTTGTTTTCCCCTTGACAGTCGTCTTTTCCTAGTATGTAACTATAAAGCACTTTTATTCTTTTTCAAGCTTTTCAAAATATTTGAAAAAGTCCAAAAAAATAAAAAAACCAAAAATCTGAACAAGAAAATATGTTATCTTTGGCAATAGTTGATTTGTGTCACCTTCGAATAGAGCATTGTATATCACATCCCTTGGTTGGGTTAATAGTTGGACTTTAGGAGCTGTACTCATTTCACTGAGTTTATCTCCACCGACTGGTTAAGCTTCCAGTCCCTATGGAGCCTGTGTTGATGCCTCATGTGTCGCAGAGATGTCCCAGTTTTGTATATCGAGTCTATGCTACCTACATTCAGTCACCATTCACCTTTATGCTCTTGTTCGAAGGAAGTTGAAGCATGAGTCGTCCATTCCTTAGTTTTCTTGACTTTGTATGTCAACCATTCCCGGTACTAGTACTGGTTCATGCACATTATGATCGAGTCCTTCCACATTATACACACTTTGCTGAGTACATCATGTTGGATGATGGGGGATGCCTTAATTCCCTCCTTCCAGCGGATTTCATCCCATCGACTTTAGATCATTTATTCTGGGATGGAATTCTAGAGTCATTTTGAGTGCCTTGAGACTCGCAGTCATTAGTGGCAGGGTCTCTCACCATCGACAGTTTTGGGAATACATCAATGTCTCATGATTGATGGACTCTTTCAAGTGTTCAACCTCAACACATTTATTCACACTTGTTAGATTTCACTCTAGTATCTTGATTCCCATTTTCATTATCGGTGGTTGATCTCATGTTTGTTAACAGTATACATCAATGACCGGTAATCAGATGACGGACTACTATGTTCGACCTCGACACCTTTATTCACATATTAGGACATGTACTTGTAGAAGATTGTGTAGAAGACTTTCCAGATTGGTGGCATTCCATATATTCTACCTCCTTGATCATGCCAGTGTTCATGAGATTTCATCTCTAGTGACTTGCTTCCAGTGTATGTCAGACATCTTCAGCCATTATGGAGATCTTGATCCATTATATATCTTCAGCTTTCATGGAGATCATGATCCTTTGTATATCTTCATCATGGAGATTTTGATCTATCTATATTGTACGTGGTGATGACCACACATGTCATATTTTGTATCATGCCTATTCATGGCCATTGTACTCTTATGTATACAGGACTATTGTATGTACTTGTAGTCATATGCAGAGATATTTGTACTGTATTAATGGATGGATGGTTCTTCCACCTAGTTATTCATCACTCCACTTCATGGATGGACTTATAATTTATTTCAGCCATCATATCACCCCTCTAACCTCACACATTAGGGGGCATCTGTTACAGCTGATTTTACCACACATGGTAGATCACATATTTATGGCCTTCCTTGTCCCTCTGCAGACTCTTTGGACCCCATGGACCATTTTTGTGTCTTTTGATGTTTTCAATATCATCCCTAAAAACATGCATTATTTTTCATAAACAACTTTTAAACCCATTCTCGTCAATATGACCCCTAAACCTGCGTACATTGGGATGTGTGCAAAAGGCCAAATAGTTTTGGAGTTTTCCTTGATGTGGATCCGAGTCACTTATCTCTTGGCCTTCCATATTCCTTGAGATCACTCAGATTTGACCTTCCATTACCCCATTGAACCACTATATAAGGAACCCTTTGGATACATTGAAAAGGGAGGAATTGAAGAGCAAGAAAACTATAGTCCATTGTTGCCATAGCTTGATTATACTTGAGTCTACATCCCTTTGTCCCTTAGAGAACTTAGTGTTCTTCCCAAGCTTGCATTTACTTGTGAGCTTGCTATCGAGAGATGGAGGATTGAAGTGGTGGAGGCCTAGGTAGAGGACTCAGTTTCTCTGGTTCACCGACGTGCCGACAGAGGTTGTCATTCTTGTAATCTCTGATTTATATTAATAGAAATATATTTTCCCATCCAATGATATACATTTAAATGAATATTGAATCTATGGATGCTTTTAATTGCTTATACATTATTGATTATATATTCTAGAGTAGGTCTAACACCATTATATAGCATGCTTGTCTTGTTTGCTAATTGTTGAGAGAGAAAATTAATAACACAAGTGGGATTGGAAAAGCTCAATGGGGATCTACATCAACCATCCATAATAAGGTATGTTTCGAGATCCTTTAGTGTTAGATGTTTATTTCTCTTGTTATATGTTTATTTCTATTGCATATGGGAAGGGATTGATTTCTGCGGTTACTCTATCTGTTGTTGTACCCCAAGCCATAGGAAGTTTTCTCCATAACACAACCGTGTATGAATCTTCTCAATAACTTTTGGCATCTAAACTTGGATTTGATCAATGATGTCTTTTTAACAATCAATGTTTCCAGGGTGTGAAATACATGAGTAACAACTGTCATTTCCTTATGGTTGGTTGTTGTGTGACAACCATGAATATAAAGAATGTTGGTTCTTGTGTTAACAACATTCATTTCAAGATGTGAAATGCATGAGTAACAATTGACATTTTCCTTATGGTTGGTTCTTGTGTGACAACCATGAATACAAAGAATGTTGGTACTTGTGTTAACAACATTCATTTCATTATTTATTTTCTAGCTGCCATACTCTCACTGGAAATGATAAGCTATTAATGTGCATAGAAATCATCATTGTGCATAAGAAATCCTTTTCTTTGTCTTTATGAATCATGTCAATATCAATGTGTATAAAGAAAAGTGCAATAGACAATTTGTCAGAAAAGAAATGCTGGTGAATGATAAATGAGATGAAAAATGGGTGATGATGGTGAAAAGAAATGGAATGATAGTAGTGAGTATGTATTGAATATATTTCCCCATCCCCAACTGATGTGGTTGCATGTCCTCATGCAACCTAGCATGGGCTGTGAAAAGAATGGAGCATGGTGAAGGAATTTTCCAAATTATTCATTGCTAAGATGTAAGGAATTGCATGATTAAAGTTTAGAAAACAACATACCCCCACTTACCCAAAAAGTAAATGAAAGATGCAATAGGAATGTAGCTGATGCCGCTGAATCATGCAATGTGTCACTGCTGCTGGATCCTTGGCAGTGAAGGAATCAAAATTGCTGCTGCTGAATCATGAAGAATATGCCACGACTACAGGATAAAAATGTAACTGTAAATGCTACTGCAGTTGTAACTGTTGAAACTGCTGTAATGTGAAGTGGAGGAATGTGAACTGCTACTAACAAATAATGGAAAATGTGGAAGGCAGAAAGTGGAACTATGGTACATTCATAGATCTGAAATCATGTTTTTGCAATTGCTGATCAAGTCATGAGAAAGAATGTATAGTATTCATCCACTACAAAAACTGATGGTACAATTCTAGTCATGGGAATAAATGTGTCCATGTTGAGCTTGAAAAGAAATCATTGGATTACCGGCCATTGATGAATGTTGTTAACGAATGCGAGGCGACTCATTAGTGATGTCAATGAGTGCCAAGGTACCCAAGTACATATTGCGAAGTGCGAATAGATGCGCTGATTTTGAGCCACTTGCAAGATCTAACGATCAAGGGACATTGATGAATTCCCATGATTGTCAGCAAGAGAACTTTCCATTAAGGCATGCTGGCCTCCAGGTACTCAAAATTAACTCTAGTCTATATCCTAGATAAGGTGCTGAGGTCGATGGGGCCAGACTTGTTGAAAGGTGGGCCTTAAGGAATTCCACATCAGTCAACACTAGTTGGTACAAAAATATTAATAGGACTATAAGTGAAAACATCTCACAGTCAAGCAATGGATATGGCAAGGCCATGTAGTCATGGAAAGGAAGTTGGTTTTATTCAGAAGGAAAAATGGAAAGGAAAAAGAACCGAAAAAGATAAAGGAATGTATGCAACTCAGAAATATAGGTATGTGTGAAGTCATGATAGATAAAGCGATGGAAAGTGGACTTGAAGACATGGATGATGAAGGTGCTCTAAAGGAGAAATATGGATAAAAAATCATGACGCAAATGAGTTTCTGAATGGTTTATGTGTACAAACCAACGTTATGATGTTTATCAGCAAATGTCATGATTAACAACTCCTTCAAGCTATCTATCAAAGCATGATTCCCAAAAATTTTGTGATTATTGAAAATTCACTTTAGCAACAAAATGCGATCTTCTCTAAAACCTGAAAAAAAAACCTCGTACAAATTCCTGCATGAAACTTAGTAGTGAATATGTATTGAATATAGTTCCTCCTCCCCAACTGAACTGGTTCCATGTCCTCATGCAACCTAGCATGAAACTTATGAGAAGTTCGTAAAAGAAAACATATCATGTGGAAAGAAGTACATAAGCTACAAAGAAAATGTCAGGAAGGAATAAAATTTGTTATACCTTTTCCCTTGCGCTCGTGGTTCATCATTGACCACTACTTGAAGTGACTTGAAGAAAAACAATTCAGTGTTTAATTATAAAAGAAATTTTAGGAAAAATGAAAACGTCCATTTGCAACTTTATTTTTGTTTTTGGTTGTTTTTACTTTTTTACNTGTTTGTGATTTTTATATTTTATTTTCTTTTGCAAAATTAATTTTTATTGATAAAAAAAAAAAAAAAATTTATAATTTTATATATTTTTTCTTATTTTTGTTTAATTTTTATAACACACCAAAATAAAATAAAATAAAAATAATGGCAAAAATACTCAAAATTGAATTTATCTGATCTACATTAATGTCTCAGCTCTTTAGCAAAACATTTAAAAAAATAAAAATAAAAATAGCTGTAACAACCAGCTACAACACACTAGCTACAATAGCCAGCTATGGCACCACATAGCTATGACATCTAGCTGTAACAACCAGTTGCAACAACCGCCTATAATAGCCAGCTGTAACACCCACTAGATCCTGCATAATCCATCGTTAACTTAAAATACATGCATACCTACCACATAAGTATCAATCTTCTCCTGTTGTTGGTGAATGACTGATCCACTCCATAATAAATGATTGTATTGAGCCTCTAGAGCTAATTGTGCATGTGTTTCTTAGACCTTTACTATAAATTCATACGCTGCACTATCAAACCTCACAAGCAAAGGAGCATTGCCCGTGTCTTCCACCAATGCAAATAATCTCAGAAGTTCAAATTCATTCGTGTGGCTCACTATTCTCATGTCTTCTCTTTATTAATTGGCATAAATAACATCTCATTATTTAATACAGACTTATAGATAATTGCAAATTTGAATTTTCTGTCAGTTTTCTTTTATGCATGTGAAGTTATGATGTTCACGTGACCGTAGGCGGCCACAGGCTTATTTTTCTGAGTCAATAGAAGTTCCTGAAGGTGCATGAGCTGGTTTAGTCTGTGTAGTGTTGTTGGCAGTGGCAACGTTTCAGACTATAATATTATGATTACCGCAAATAGATGATATCTAGGGGGTTCTAGTGATGCTTAAGCATATTCCTTTCTCTTTCCCATTTCTAAACTTTTGAACATCCAAAAATAAAATTTATAAACCTGTAACAGAAAACCAATCCTAAAAACAAAATATGCATCATTAGGCACAAGGATTTCAATATACTGGCAACAGGAAGCTCCAATGTTGATCTTGTGCCCTGAATCCAAATTTTCCAATGTTTTTCAAAGACGCTTGGAAGAGAAAAGAAAATCAAAATCAAATATGTGCTTGTTTTCATGCAAAATGGAAAAATATTAAAAATGCATGGAATTATGATTTTCTCTATAATTTTTGTTTAAGTTGATGGGCAATAAAATCGTTGGTAGTGAACAAATCCAAACTCCAGAGATTTTATTATTTCCTTTTACCGTCCTATGCACAAAATGTTGTCTTACTATGGGCAGACCCAGGTTTACTGTAATGTACCAACAAAATCGCTAGCTCACTAGCCCTTTCAGAGACAGACCGTAGAACGGCCTGAAGTCTCACCCAAAGTGATCTTAGATGGGGTGGCTGAAGACTCAGGTGTCCTCAACCAGGTTCTGTAGCATCCTAGGTTTCTCTTGATTCTGGTTAAGCAGTGGGATCTCTCTATGAGATGATTTTTCTCTCTTCCCAGCTGACTCTGCTATGGAACTGACTCTTATCGCATCGTGGCTTCTAGGACAATGCGCAAACTTTCTCTTCTACTTGAATCTTTACCTGCAATATCCCACATCGCGGCTCCTCCGACAGTGCGATATCGCCTTTCTGTGTTGTGATAGATTCTATAGTAAGACTCAATAGGACTCTCCAACTCTCAAGGTCCAATGGATTTCCTTCTGTTTATAATAGCTCAGTTACCATTCACAAGGGTGTTAACCAACTTCACTTAAGATTCTTCAGTCTATTATGCTTAACATCTATTGCGCTCAACTTGCTGAACTAAATATACAGGAATCACTTAACACAGTAACTGTCACTACCATGAATCAAGCATTGATAAACTCATATACAGACTACCTGATACAGTCAACTTGTGTTTGACCTTCTATATTACTGTAAACTGAAGGATAGCATACATACATTCATTAACTATTAAGAAAAGCTCATGTAACAGGTAACATATAGCAAATAAGTAAACACAATCACATGAAACAGTCACACAACACACAGATTTTATGTGGTTCACTTCCAGGGAGGAAGCTATGTCCACAGGAACTTGTGTTTATATTATATCTGGAGAGAGTACACACAGTTTCGCTGCAACCTATTATGTAGCTTGAGATCTTCTGGGAAACTCCACGCACATAGCCGGGAGCCCTTCTCTTAGATCTCTTCTCTTTCTATAGTTCTTTCTTCTTACAATATTTTCTCTCTCTACATATCTCTCTCTCTCTCAATCCCTTCAGATTGTTACATTCATGCTCAAGGAGCTAGCTACTGGTTGCAGTAAGATAATACAGACTTAACAATAGAACCAGAGCTCGACTCAGAGAACAGCTAACTGATCACTAGCTAATGGTCTATCTGAATGTTTGGCTAGCTAACCAACTGACCAACCTTTCACAATACAAAATACATGCTTAAATAGGTGGCCCAAAGGTCTCACCTTGATACAAAACTGTGGGCCTATCCCAACAGTAACCCAAAAACCCTAACTATGACAGTCGGCCTATCTGTACCTTGAACTGCTGCTTACTGGTCACACTGCAGCTCTCTGCAGTCTTCCACGCTTCCCGGCTCTGATCGTGGGTATGGGCGTCGCTTCCTCGGTCGCTCCCCTTTTGTCCTTTGTCTTAAATAACTTGTCCCATTGCTCCTTTTCCTTTATGAGGGTAGCTGAGCCCTCCTGTCTTTGCCGCTACCTTAAGTGCAGTGGTTGAGCTCTCTCTTCTCGGTCGCTTCAGGTACTATTTCCTTTGACTTTCTTGTCCCGATATAGCAACTTTTCCTATAGTTGTGGGGCCCTGATCCAATAGTCCCCTAACACTTACTTGTGGCTCGTCCCTGAGCCACTAATAGCGAGCTTCTCATGCTGTAGCTTCTCCTTGGCTTCCTGCGAAGTCCTTACAAATCTTTCTCTGAGTCCTTCGACTTATTTGTCCATAGCTTCGACACAGGATTGTGCCACTTTCTATAAAATAGTATCAATGCTTTCGTTAAGTGAGCTCCAGAATAAATGGTGAACCATTTATAGGCTGCAAAATTTGTTGCAATGATCGCAACTCCTGCTACCTCAGGTAGGTTTGTACCATTCACCTCAAATTCTACTAGAGTGCTTGTCCAAACAGATTCATCAAAGCCATCATCATTCTGAATATATGGAAAGTAGATTTCTTTTAGCATACATCTAAGTTGATATTCATTCCAATAATTTGACTTTACTTGGATATATGCACATTGGTAAAACTTCCATGAGGAGACATGGAATTTTCCAGCTTTAATGTAACTACCTTCTTTGACATTTTCTATATCTCTCTCATTTTCAACATCTCTGCTTCATTCCTTTCCCGTTTCCTTTTTCTTTTCTGAGTCTCGAATGCCTATTTCTTGGTCCTTTTTTCTTTTCGTGAGATCTTCTGGGAAACTCCACGCACACAACTGGGAGCCCTTCTCTTTCTTATTCTCACTTTTCTTCTTCTTTGTTTTCTTATCTTCAGTGATCTTCTCATCTTTCTTCTTCTCTGCTCTGGGCTGGACTCTTCTACTATCTGAGCTTGACTCCTCATCCTTGGCGTCTGTCTGACCTGTGGTGCACCTAGTTTCACAACCCTGGGCAGCGTCGTCATAGCAGACTCAAGGCCACCACACTGGAATCATTGCACAACATCTTCTAAAGGTTCCTTCTCGGACATACACCACCTAGTGCAATACTCTGGACTGGCAATGGCTGCAAAATTGGGGAAACTAGCACTCTGTAACTGAAGTATCTCTACTCAGGAAAAAATCTTACAAATTGCTCTATAACTCTCAGAAATCGCAAAAGTAACCCTTCTGTGTGAATGATCTATGTACTTATAACGAAGGTGATAATGTCTAAAGCAACGATCACTTAGGTTGGACCAATCAGCAGCATTTATTGCATGGAAAAGACAACACCTGTCATTTCGATCCTCATTAATTGCTGAAAATCCAATCAAATTTCCTTCAAAAATTGTGCACAGGCACCGGTCTCGACCAAGATTTACCAAATTTGGGAAAATCACTGTACTATTTCCAAATCTAGGGCAATGGATAGCTGTCATATCTAGATTAACTACTTGGAATAAGGTGACATGACTGGCCCTCTGTCCCTTTCCAAAATCATCTACGTGGCACGGGGAACATTGCATCGTTGTGATGTCACACCGTGTCTCCCTGAACCAAAAGGTTTCATGCCAAGTTTTTGAAACTCCGCAATGTTCAAAACTTGCGCAAAATAAAATTTCCTGCTGCAATTCCTCATACTTAATATATATATATATATATATATATATATATTGGTGTAGACTAGTTATAGGCATGATGTCTCCTTTCAACTACACTTGACATCTGCACAAGCTGTTCCCTGCATTAGGATTGGGAGGTGGAGTGGCTATCACTATAAAGCTTAAGCATACTGCCATTAATCAAAGTAGGAACAAGCTCCCCATTCAGTTTACTGAGATGAACGACACCTCCTTCTGTAACTTGCTGAATCTGATATGGCCCCAACCAATGCGTCTTGAACTTCCCTGGAAACTTAACAAACTTGTTGTCATAAAGGAGCACTAGGTCTCCTGTCTGAAAAATATTGCTCTTGATGTGCCTGTCATGCTAAGATTTTTCTCGTGCCTTCTGTACTTTTTGATGAAATCCTACGTTGAATCTGTCTTCTTCTAAGGCAAGCAGCTGCGCTAATCTGTCATTCATCGTATCTGCATCAGCCATCTTAGTAATTTGAGCAATTCTTAAACTGGGAATAATATATTCCATAGGAATAACAGCCTCTTGTCCATACACCAAGCTAAAAGGTGGGAGTTCTATAAGTTTCTTGCATGTAGTTCTATAAGCCCATAATATAGCAGTAACCCTGAGGTCCCAATCATTTCTTTGGTTGTTACATATCTTAGTAAGAGAATTTTCTAGAATCTTGTTAAAAGCCTCCACCGTACCATTAGATTGTGGGTGGTAGGGAGTGCTCTTATGGTGCTGTATCTGAAATTCCTTCGTCAAGGCCTCAATAGTGCGATTCAGAAAATGTGTGCCTTGATCACTCATCAAAATTACTGGACACCCAAATCTACTTACGATGTTTTCAAAAATGAACTGTGCGGCTGTAGCAGCATCACAATTCCTTACTGCTTTGGTCTCTGCCCATCTGGTGAGGTATTCTGTTCGTGTGATGATGTATCTCACACCAAATCATTTTCCTGGTGGGTTGATAGGACCCACAAAATCTATAGCCCACTTGTCAAATGCCCACAGCGTAATTTGTGGTCGCAGAGGCATTTCATCTCTCTGTGAAGGTTTTTCTACCCTCTGGAAGATATCGCAGCATCTGCAAAACTCTTTAGTGTCTTTGTGCAAAGTAGGCCACCATAATCCTGTAGCTAGATTTTTTTGCGCAGTCGGTTTTCCTGCGAAATGACATCCTGCGGTACCTGAATGTGCTTCTCTAATATGGGCCTCCTTCTCGTGCGGCATCACACATCTGCGTAGGACTTCATCTGGACCTAACTTGTATAATTGTCCTGCGATCAAAGTGAAATCAACTGCTTTCACAACTAACTGTTTCTTCTGCTGCTTAGTAAACTCAACTGGTGCCCACCTTGTAGTGAGAAAGTGGATAATATCTTCGTAATACTCATCTGCGATCTGGATAGAAAACAATTGCGCATCTGGCAAATTATCCTCTAAATTACTTGGTTCTTCTCTTGATTCTATTCGTGATAGATGATCAGGTCTGGCATTTAATTTTCCTGGTTTTACAATAATTTCAAAATCATACTCCTGAAATAAGAGTAGCCATCTGCAAATCCTCCCCCTAACACTGGTTTATTGACCAAATACTTTAAAGTGGAATGGTCAGTGAACATCTTGAATGGGGCACCCAACAGGCAGTGCCTGAAATTCTGTAGAGCATACACCATAGCTAATCCTTCTCTTTCTGTAGTGGTGTAGCTCTTTTCTGTGGTAGATAACTTTCTACTGGAGTACGCGATAGGGTGATAGATACCCCCTTCTCCTGGTTGTGTTAAGACAATCCCCAGTGCGATGCCAGATGCATCCACATGTACATGAAATGGCTTGTTCCAATATGGGAATACTAAGATAGGTGCGATAACCATCTTCTCTTTAAGAGTGTCTAAACTTTGTTGGCATTCCTCATTCCATAGGAATTTCATGTCTTTCTTTAACATCTTTTCCATAGGTGTTGTGATCTTTGCATAGCCTTTGATGAATTTTCTATAGTAACCAGTATGACCAAGCATTGTCCTCAATTGCTTAACTGAGTTGGGTGCTGGAATATTTACAATGATGGCAATCTTTGCAGGATCTACCATCAAGCCTTTCCTACAAACAATATGACCCAACAAAATACCAAATGGCGCATAGAATATACATTTCTTCAAGTTAAGAGAAATTTGATATTGCCTACATTTCTCTAACATGAGTCTTAAATCTCCTATATGCTTTTCGATTAATCCAAATATAGTCCAATCATCAAAATATACTTCTAATAATTTATGGATGTATTCCTTAAATACAACAACTACTACTCTACAAAAGATAGCTGGTGCATTTTTAATACCAAAGGGCATTACCGTATACTGGAATGAGCCCCATTCTATCGCAAAGGTGGTCTTATGTCGATCCTCTAGATGGATTCTTATCTGGTGATAGCCCGAAAATCTATCCGTGAAGGAGTAGATCTCCTATCCTCCCACATTGTCTAAAACTTCATCAGTAAAAGGTGTCGGAAATGGGTCATGAAGTGATGCGTCGTTGAGTTTGCGCAAATCGACACAAATCCTGATTTCTCCTTTAGTTTTATTTTACTGCACAACCATGGGACTAACCCATTCGCTCTCTTCTATTGGCTCGATGATGCTTGTTGCTATCATCTTATCAATCTCATCATTAACTTTTTCTTTATAGCGAGGATTCAATCTGTATGGACGCTGCTTAACTGGCCTAGAATCCTCTTTCAAAGGTATCCGCATGACTCCCAAATCTCCTACTATTCCCTTCATCTCTATGAAATTAGTGGGAAATAAGTCTTGATAGTCATGTAACAAATCTACGATGTGTCCTACTGTTTCATCATCCCAATAGTCTCCAATAGAGGCAAACTTTGGTTCTGTTTCTGTGCCAATATTGATCTTTTTAATATTGATAGGTTCCATGACAGATGGAAACTCTAGCTTTGGTCCATCAACTTCATGAGTCCCTTCAGACTCTAGAATGTTGATGCTATTAGGATTCTCATCCTCATCACCTGGCTCTTCTGCGAAGTTGTAACACTCTAGCACATGTTCTAACTAAACGGTCCAATCAGGGTGAGCATACACTGGTAGGGTACAGTCATCAAATATATTAGTCTTTATAATATCTAGAGCTTGATCAATGCTTGGATACTTAGATTCAAAAATGAAAGTGAGTAGAAAGCTGTTTATCATAACTGGCCATGTAATAGTTCCTCTGTGCAACTCTGTCTCAATGTACCAGTTCCTTGGGACTGTGTCTAAAGTGTGAATGAATAGGTGAACCCATTCATCCTTTGGAATGTCCAACCAACTCTGTTCACAAATATTAATATGTGACCTGGGGTCACTTTCTCTTGTATATTTCTGCTATAAAGGCTCCTTGTTATTAGAGAATCTGATCTCCATCAGTCTCTTAAAATCATCCCATGATGCGATATGTTCTTTATGTGCATGACACCATCTTGCAGGTGTGGCTTTGATTGCAAGGTCAATAGCTGGCATCGTCTGCTCATGAGGAATTTCCTACTCAAACTATTGTAAAAAATCATTGACATCTGCTAAGCCATGAAATGATGGAATATCCTTAACCTTTGCACCAATCCATCGCAGTGACTTAGTCATAAACCCACATCTACGAGCTGAGACTTCGTAAAGTCTATTCTGCCAATTTTCTAAGCCAACATCTGAATCTGATGCGCATGAGCTATCACATTGCCAACTAATATGTTATTTTGCGGTGGGGTTGATATAATCACTCTGGTTAGCAGTCATCTGATAGAGGCTTTCCATATTACACACCTCTTCCTCTGCTCTGATAGGTTCAATATAACAAGGACCCTGGAAAGGATCCAATGGTGCGATGACTCAAATCTGATTATCCTCAAAGTTCATTTGTCTTTTCTTTAAATTGATAACAGCCATGTTATCAATTGCCCAATCAATACCTAGTAAAGCTGGATATGGTGTTCTATCGGCAATGATTTCTATGACTTCAAAGTCTGCAAAGCTGCGAACTCCATCACTATCAACTGGTACTTGTGGTAATCGACCCAGTGGCGATACCCTCTGCTGATTTGCTAGTCGTAGATGGATAGGTGATCTGGATAACCTAGGGCTACCCATCTGTTCCCGTGTCTGCTTAGTCAGAACATTTACTTCTGATCCTAAATCTAGGATTACCTCATCCATTTCAAATTCTCCAATTTGCGCTGTGAGTCTCATCTCTCTTCCTGTTCTCGTATGGCCCATAATATTATGAACAGCGCACTGCGTACTGCTCACGGAAGAAGGCTACTGATACTGGTCTATGATTTGCTGAAGCTCTCTGATAGCTTTCTCATTTCTTACGAGTTTCAAGCAGCTCCACAGGAAGGATTGGACACTTCTTGTCAACTCATCTTCTTTGCACCTTCCCGATGCGGTAGCCTACGATGTCTGCATAGGACTAATTCCACAATGTTGCTGTTGTGGTATGCCCCTGCAAGGAAATACCTACAATCCTGATGGTGTAGGTTTAGTAAAGAAATTTTTAGCCTTTTGAAATGTTTCTTTGTTCTTCTGTAGGTCAAATGGTGTTGATTTATTAGTGGCTTTATGCACCCACTCCAGACCTGTATTCTTTTTGGCATCCTATGATTTCCTACTAGTAGAAGCACTGCTATGAGTCACAATATTGACTCTTGGTTCTAGTTCCTTCTGCTCAGCAGCAATAAGATGAATATTCTGGTTTACTATTGGCTTCAGGTCCCTAATCTTGGCTATCAAGATAGGACATTCTTCTATAGTATGATCATAGGACTTGCAATATTTACATGTCGTAGTAGAGTTCTGACAATCCCTAGCATAATGTCCTATGGCTCCACAGTTGTAACAAATAATCATTCCATGGCCACGGCCAAAGCCTCCACCACAGCCTCGTCCTCTGAATCCTCCACCACGGCCATCATGAGTCGGTTCATGTTGTAGTCCTGCTGCTGGACCTGTTGTTTCTGACTGGACTCTGTAGAAGTCATGTTTTCTCTCTATCATGAGATCATAAGCTCTGCAATTATTTTCATCATGTCCTACTGATTTACAGAAGTTACAGTATAAGTTCTTAGGATTTTGTACATACTTTTGAAGTAGAGGGAATTCCTGTGGTCTATGTCCTCTTGTTCTATAGATTTCACACCATGGCCCTTGTGTCTGTACTAAGGGGTTAGGAGCCCCACTTTCTAGATACTCAACAAATACTAGACAGTTATCTTTAGTATGGCCATGTCCTTTACACTTTGTACACCATAATTCTTGTGCAACCTCTTTTTCTTTCTTAATCTTGTGTAGCTGTAAAGTGAGATTGGCTAACTGATTCTGTAAGTTTGTCATACCTGTACTAGGCTTAGCTAGAGGTGAAGCCTCTAGTTTCATTGCCATCTCTAATGCTTCATCCTGTGTACGGATTTTCTATTGCATTAGTGGAAGTCTAATGTGAGGGAGCAGTGCTACAATGAACCATTCCTTATGTTGCTCTGACACAAACTCAAAGCTAACTTGGTCTATAAGAGATTTAAATTTATGATCAAAATCCCATATTGACTCTATGGGTAACTGTTTGATGTCTTTAAGTTCTGTAATACATTGTGACTCAGACTTAGGTTTCTTAAATTACTTAATCATGGCGGTCCTGACCTGTACAAGCGTTTTGGGCTGTGATGATGTATACTTCATATACCATGTTAAAGCTCTTTCTCTAAGTCTAGTGGCCAACTGGACAAGTTTAGTGTTATCATCTTGGATTTGTTTAATGGTCCATACAGCTTCACATAGGAACAAATGCTATTTTGGGTCTTCTACCCTTGTACCCTTAAAGGTAGGTAATTTCATATCATCTCCCATTCTATTTCTACGTGGTGGATTCTGATTTACTGTGTTACTACCACTTGGGGGTGTAAATGTAGTATGTACGGTGTGTGAACTACTAGATGGAGTTCCTTCGGGATTATTCTGAGTCCTAATTTGTTTTTGTGGGGTATAAGGGTGGTGAGGGATACCCCCTATGGTTCTTTCTCTATTATTTTGACTATGTTCTCTAGTACTATCTGAACTATCTTCAAAGAAGGAAGATCTGAAATCTACTTTATATTTCTTACCGCTACGTGTACATCCAATTTCTTCAAAATCACTCTCAAACTCTTGTGACATTACCCTTACTTAATTTATTCATCTGAGAATATATCCAATACTCCTTTTTCATGTAATAACATCTTAAGGAACAAATTTAAAGAGTTCAAGTACTTACCATGATATCCTTTGAGGAAGTACCTCTCCGCTTTGCTAAAACTCTTTCTTTGATCAACTGCAAACTTTGTAATGAAACCTTCCAACAATCTCGCAAGCCAGAAGTCTACTACCCATGAAATGGGATTATCAACGCTCTTCATGGTGTGAATCAGCTCCGGTGTCCAGACAATGTTCCTTTTATTTTTTGAATATGTGCTTATCATTCAACTTTGATAACCAATCATACAACTCGTTTGCATAGGTTACAAAAAATATCGCATGCAAGTCTGTGAAGATATGTTTTTGTAACCAGTCCTCTGTACTCAGTCTAGGACTCTTGTTTTCTTTTTCAGCAAATTCTCTCTCCTTAGACTCAAACCAGTGGTTAAGTTCTTCTTTAGTAGAATGCCAACAGAACATTATCTCTTCAATTTGTTCAAAACTGGCAACAAAACCATTTGTTGGCTTACTATGGGCAGACCCGAGTTTAATGTAATGTACCAACAAAACCCCTAGCTCACTGGCCCTTTCAGCGACAGACCGTAGAATGGCCTAAAGTCTCACCTGAAGTGATCTTAGATGGGGTGGCTGAAGACTCAAGTGTCCTCAACCAGGTTCTTAGCATCCTAGGTTTCTCTTGATTCTAGTTAACTAGTGGGATCTCTTTGTGAGATGCTGTTTCTCTCTTCCCAGCTGACTTTGCTATGGAACTAACTCTTATTGCATTGCCGCTTCTAGGACGATGTGCAAACTTTCTCTTAAACTTGACTCTTTACCTGTGATATCCCACACCGCGGCTCATTTGACAGTGCGATATCGCCTTTCTGTGTTGCGATAGCTTCTATAGTAAGACTCAACAGGACTCTCCAACTCTCAAGGTCCAACGAATTTCCTTTTGCTTATAATAGCTCAGTTAACATTCATAAGGGTGTTAACCAACTTCACTTAATATTTTTCAATCTATTATGCTTAATATCTATTGCGCTCAACTTGCTAAACTAAATATACAGGAATCACTTAACACAGTAACTGTCAGTACCATGAATCAAGCACTGATAAAATCATATACAGACTACTTGATACATTCAACTTGTGTTTGACCTTCTATATTACTGTAAACTGAAGAATATCATACATACATTCATTAACTGTTAAGCAAAGCTCATGTAATAGGTAACATATAGAAAATAAGTAAACACAATCACATGAAACAGTCGCACAACACACGGATTTTACGTGGTTCACTTCTAGGGAGGAAGCTACGTCCATAGGAACTTGTGTTTATATTATATCTGGAGAGAGTACACACAGTTCCACTGCAACCTATTATGCAGCTTGAGATCTTTTGGGAAACTCCACACACATAGCCGAGAGCCCTTCTCTTAGATCTCTTCTCTTTATATAGTGCTTTCTTTTTACAATATTTCCTCTCTCTATCTCTCTCTCTCTTTCTCAATCCCTGCGGATTGTTACATTCATGCTCAAGGAGCCAGCTACTGGTTGTAGTAAGATAATACAGACTTAATAACAGAACCAGAGCTCGACTCAAAGAACAACTAACTGATCACTATCTAATGGTCTATCTGAATGTTTGGCTAGCTAACCAACTGACCAACCTTCACAATACAAAATACATGCTTAAATAGGTGGCCCGAAGGTATCACCCTAATACAAAAATTTGGGCCTATCCCAACAGTAACCCAAAAACCCTAACTGTGGTAGTTAACCTATCTATACTTTGAACTGCCGCTTACTGGTCACACTGTAGCTCTCTACAGTCTTCCATGCTTCTCGGTGCTAATTGTGGGTATGGGCGCCGCTTCCTCAGTCGCTCCCCTTCTGTCCTTTGTCTTGAATACCTCGGTCCATTGCTCCTTTTCCTTTATGAGGGTAGATGATCCCTCCTATCTTCGCCACTGCCTTAAGTGTAGTGGTTGAGCTCTCTCTTCTCGACCGCTTCAGGTATTGTTTCCTTTGACTTTCTTGTCCCAATATAGCAGCTTTTCTTGTAGCCGCAGGGCCCTACTCCAACACAAAAAGAGTTAGCCAATTGCAAAATCGCAATGAAAGTTTTCAATCATTATTTAATGCACACACAGATATGGAAACTAAATGCATAGATCCAGCACATATTCATAGAGAGAGGCATTCATCATTGAATTTCAGTTTTTATATGGAAGCTTGTTCCGTGTGTTATAAACAGTTTTACCAGAGAAATACAGGCTCCAATAGTTTTTGAAATGCCGGTGATTTACATGTCCACTCCCACAAGAGACACATATCTCATCTTTCATATTCCTTAAAAAAAAAAAATTCAACTCATTCTTTGCTAATGAGTTTGACTGTGTATCTGCCATATTGAAAACCGACCATCCCGAAATCTAGCATTTTCATGTTCAGAAAAATGTGAACTTCTCTCAAACCAAGTCAAATTTTCACAAACTGCCTGTGATTCAACTAAACGAGACACTTTTGCACAAAACCCATCTTCCGAATTTTTAAAATCCATCATGGTTTGCTTAAAAATTGCAGTCGAAGTTGAAATTCTGCAAATGGGCGTCAATGTACGAAAATATTTGGATTGAGAATTTCTCATTGCATTTGTGAGTTGGGTGTGGTCCAAGACATGGAAAATATTGTTAAAATCACAACATTGGAAATTTTTGTTTCACATCCATAAGGATGAAGCGAAAGTTATTAGTGAAATTTCATGAGTTTTACGGAGACAGTCAAGTTCGTTTGGCGTGCAAGGATCCTTCGGTTAGGTTTTTATTTACCATCTCATGATAAGAAGCTACGTCCAAAAGAGCAGTTTCACACAATAAATGACAAGATATCTTGGATTGTAATAATAGATGCACAGACAGATATTTCCTTGAAATCTACAGGAGATCACGAGAATTGGTTTCATAAATGTCCCAAGGTCCATATCCCTGAACCTAAGTTTTCATCTAGATATTTTGCAACAATCATATTTATTGGCAGTTGGATGTTTTATTGCTACTGTTTCTTCTACATTATGGCGTACAACATATCCAATCCTTTCGTGGACATGAATTTAGGTATTGTAGGTTTTAACATTGCATATGGGACATTCATTTATGAGCAGCTTCAGAGAAATCATGGAGGATCGCAGGAAACCTGCCACAGAATGTGGAGCTGCAACACTCACCTAACTACCCAAGACTAAAGATCGATTTATTTGTTGTGTGTATTTCTCCATGTTTTAGATCTTTTCACAACTATCAATGAGATGAGTGCCTCACTAATTGGTCAAGATGCTCGCCAAGATGACCAAGAGAAGGAAATATCAGAGGCATGCAATCTTGAAACTTGGGAGCCAAGTGATTAAATTATTGGTTATGAATGCGCCGACCACCATCAAGATTTCAACTTTATAGAGGACTTTTTCTCTTGGAACTGCATACTCCAAAGGAATACAGAAGCGCATAATTGCAAATCAGAAGACTAACATATATATTCTTATGTTAACTACGGATCCCAATTAATCAGAAAATTCATGTTTATCCCTTCTATTGTATTTGTTTTGCTGTAGATTTAGATTGACGAACAAAGGTAGATAGATGGTTGCGACTCCAACCATGTGTTTCAGCTGTTGTGGTTCAATTGTTATTTGGGCGTGTTTCATCTTGGACTTGCATTGTTTTAGCCTTGAGTTGCAGCTATTATAATTTTTCAGCGACTGTTTGTTTTAGTTTAGAATGAATTTGCCACATAAATTACAGGATAGTTTTAAGTTACAAATCGAATTTTTTTTTAGCAAATGGAGATAATGATTTGCAAAATAAAGATGAAATCGATTAGCATGTTGCAAAACATTAATTATTCATTACAACTTATGTGTTTCAGATGGAAAAGTGTGCTTCATCGTATTTTGCAAACTTAGAAAAAAACAATTATGAGCAAATGAAACAAATTGCAGACGAAAAATAGATTAGGCAAAAAAAAAAATCCATTCGTCAACAATAAGAATTCTTCCTGAAATCAATTTAGTCATCTATTTCTGATCCTCATGATCGCACGAAGTGTAGAGGAGAGCATACTTATTATGGATGAAACAAAAAACTGAAAATAAAATCCTACCTACTCTATGCTAATTGGCATTTAGAAAAAAGTTACGTGTAGTTAAATATTCAGTGTAGCCATTCACATAATAGTAATAAGAATATGTTTGGTGTTAATTTTGAAAATAGAAGATGAGGATAAACAAAAATGTGTAAAATTAGTTGCTGTGACTGTGAATTAACTAAAAAAAAGAAAAACTAAATTGTTCTAACCTTGTAGTTGCTTGAAACCATCGTTCGATAGGGATTTCGTAGGCATAGTTTTTACTCCTCAGATCATGCTGCAACTCATTGTTGTCCTCCTCGACCTCCTGCTCGCATGATTGTTCTTCATCAAATGTGTAGGATTCCTTGAATGTTGGTGGAGGAGTAATTAATCTCTCAGCTACTTTCAAGATCTCCTCTTTGTGAGAAGAGGAGATCCCTACTTTTGCAAGGATATGAGTGAGCTGCTCCAAGATTAAACTCATTGTTAAATCATTTTGAAAAAGGGATTCTTACAGCACCCAAATCTAAATGAAAAATTTAAATAAATACTCTTGCTGAAACAAATAAAAAAAAACACTTTGTACAAGAAAAATAATTACTCTTCACAGTTGCGAAAGAAACACACTTGCTGAAATTGAAATTCACACTTGCAGAATTGAAACACTAATTGTAGAAATTGAAATTCACACATTGCAGAAATTGAAATTCACACTCTAGTGTATGCTTTCATAAAATTAATCAAACTAAAATTCAATCCATTGTGCTTCCCCGGCAGCAGCGGCAAAATGTTGAGCCAAATTAATGTGATTTCAATTTCGTTGTAGTAATTTCCGAACCATTTAATTTTTCAATACAATGTTCGAAGGCTTATGAAGCATATGTAAATTATATGCAGGAATGAAGCAAAATTAAGCTAATCTACACCCCCCCTGTGAAACTAAGATTAATCTAATCTACCCCCCCTTAAGCTGAAACACGCAATTGCTAATCTAATGCTGGAAGATGAAACACACGGCTGAAAGTAAATTGCATAAAAGAAAGACAACATATGAAGAGCAACAAGACAACACATGTGAGCTCACATTAAAAATAAAGAAATCTTAATTTACATCATAAGAATCAATGACAAATCATGAAAGAATCAAAGATAATATTATGAACAAAAGTTAAGAATTGCCTTCTCCATATTAGAAAGTCAAGACTAACTTCTACAATATACTATCTATCTCTGATCTATATCCTATGATTCTCCATTAATTAAATGAAGAGAGAGCACTCTATTTTATACATGAAGGAGATAACCATATCATAATGAGAGATCCATTATTCTCTCAACCACTCTCAACTAATTTCCTATTATTACAAGATATGATCCCTTCAAATCCTCCACATGTATCTCACAAATTCTCCACATGTCTCTCATAAATCCAAGATAAGAGATGCCAACCAAATCTTCATGATCTTCTCATTAGAATTAGCTTGAATAATTATCTCCTTGAAATGGTGGAGGATATATTCGAGAAGTCTTTTCTTGAATTAATCCTTCACATATTCCTACACATTACAAAGCTCATCCATATTTGAGATATTAGTGAAAAACATGTTTAATTTCTAGTATTTTAATCATAAATTCACTTATAATACTAAAATGAATAAAGTGGAAATAATAAGGTGAAACCCACATATATGTATGGAAATGGTATGATAAAAGGTTAATGGGATGATGAAATGTGAGGAATAGCGGAAGATAAAGTGGTTGAAAATGTGACATTTCGGAGTCTCAACATACTCCTCAACTGAACTTGTTGCATTTCCTCATGCAACCGTGTATGAATCTTATCGATAACATTTGGCATAAGAACTTGGATTTGATTGATGATGTCTTTTTAACAATGAATGTTTCCAGGGTGTGAAATACATGAGTAACAACTGGCATTTCTGAGTCTCAACAGGATTCAAAAAAAATATTTGCCGCTTGCGACAACTCAGTAGCATTTATTTGGAAAGTACGAGGAGAATGGCGGCATGCGTTTCGGTCCCATCTATCATATTAGCCTTAAATTCCCTAACAAATACATAATTGAACCTAAGTGTGTGAGTAAAGGCAACAAAGGACAAGCCCATGTGCCCCGTCAGATGGCACATCATTGCTTCCAGTCACAACCTGGATGCCCGATCGCCTATAAATATTAGTTGCCTCCATCATAGAAACCTTTACATTGCCTTGCAGAGCCAAGAAACTAGAAATTTGAGACAATTGAGTGAACCAGAACCCTCCCTTAGAGTCGAATCCCATGATTTTTTACCTATACAGTGACAGTGAAGACTCAACTATTTCACTAGCCTCACCCTACCCGATATTAGAAGTTCCTTACATCCCTGAACCGAGTTGGTTGACTACGAAGATGAACAAGTTGCAGGATAAACTGAAGGCAACGCCGAGGTCACCATGCTCACCACTGGAAGAAGGCCAACAGATGTAGTTACCTGCAACCCATCCACCAGGAAAATCGGTCGGAGCACAAGTTTTTGCGGCCAGAGCTCCAGCGAGTGCAGACCTTCCCAATTCCTCTGGTCCCCCAACAAATATAGCCAAAGTCTGCAAAGCTAACCTAGTTCTACCACCACCACTATTGGAAATCAAGTTGGTCGATGAAGAAAAGAACTTTCTGGCCCCATATGTGTCACCTAGGGTCCCAGATGTCGCAAGAGTGACAGTGGTCACGTAAGAAATCCTGGAAGATCCCACCATTCCAGAAGGCATCCCACGATCCCAAGATATAATCACCCCCAAACTTTAGGACTTGAAGTTTGAAGACTACGATACTAGGAAGCAAGAGGAGACGGCGAGGAATCGATTCATGGTCGTGGTGCCTGGTGAACCACCGAATGCAGATGTATTTTTTGCAATGGAGTGGGTGCGTGGATTGGAGAAGTCAACCATATTAAACCTGCTCCTTATGCCGCATTTTGACTGCACTGCCTTGGTCGAGATGTATGTCAAACAACTTCTGGTATGCTTCCATGGAGGATACCTCTGGTTGGACAAGCCATATGAGGTAACGGTCAAACTGGTCTCGGCCATCATGGGTCTCCCACGACAAGGAGTCGACCCGACCCATATCTATAGAAGGACAAGAAAGAACTGGACAAGAATGACATGAAGAGAAAGTACCATCTTGTCTGCGGTGGAAAGGGATACCTCATTAGCTCTATCAATGAAATTGTTGTAAGGTCCATTGCAAAAATATTGTGCTGTAAGGTTCTGTGCAAGATGAGGCCTACTGAATGCACTGCTGCAATAGTAGATCTAATAGAGTAGTGCACGCAAGGAGTGCATATTAACTGGTCCCTGTTGCTTGTGAATGAACTGATGAACGATGCAGTTGACATGCAAGAACTTCTTGTGATGAAGTTCCAATACTTGTGGCTTGTGATTCTAATCTCATTTCCAACTTGGAATCCTCCACTAGACTATTAACCCATGGAGATCCCAATGGATTTCCTTGGTGCACAGTTCCAAAACCTCTGGGACAATAAGGACATCAAGTGCAAGGTCGATTCAAAGGTTGCATTCCTTCTCCAAGGAGAAAGACTTGGATAGATCGTGTGCAAGCAGTATAAACTGTTCCCTACAATGGTGGCTAGGTATCCTTTCATTAAATTCCACATGGGGCTGCACAACGTCATCTTATATTCATGCAATGACCCCAAGAAGCAGGCACTCTTGACCTTCTTCATCATTAGAGATGTATATATCGAGAGGGAAATTAAACACTGGCCAAAGAATGGATTGGCCAATGTGTGGAGGTTCCTCAGGAGTAGCAAGTGCACCAAGGGGATCCACAGGTGAACCCACCCCGGGACTATGCCAATACAAGCACCTAGAATCATTAAGATGATGTCTAAGAATAATAAGAATAAGAATAATAGCTAGACCCACCCAACAATGGTGAAGAAAACACCCCTATTGATTAGGAGGTGTGTGCCGAAATATCTAAGAAAAGAAAGGGAAAATAGCATATGGAGGAAGATGGAGAATTCTAGGGCATCCCACATAGGAAAAATCATAAGGGCAATCGACCCCAAGTCATGAACATAGGAGAAGAGGATCTAACTCTTATTAGAGAGACGATAACAGAAATAACCGAGTCTACCTTGGGCGATATCATGCGCAAGCAAACCAACTGGACGACTTCGCTCAGTGCACAAGTTACCTAGATAGAAGAGGCCGTCATAGAAGTGTGTGACACCATGCAGGCTAATACCTAGATTATAGACCCATCAGACACCTTCACGATGTCGGTTCTGCTCCCATCCTTGAGAATAGAAATTCATGCATAGGAATTTTCTACAAATGTAGCAGACACAGATACAAGTGTCCATAGCTTGGACACATTAACTTTGGATTTCTCTAAGCTGACATTGCCAAAAATCTAATCCATTCAACATGCCATAGCTACAGAGGTGAGAATCTGATAAAATGCAGTTTCATATTAGGCAGCCAAGGAAACCAGGAAAGCAAAGGCACACAAACAAGTCATCAAGTGCCAACAAGAAGACCTAGAAACACAAGCGCAGAGGCAGGCTTCAGTGGAAAAATCCATAAAGGAGGAAATCATGAAACTGTCAGATGATGAGGAAGAAGGAAAAGCAGAACCTATGCACCTACTAAGGAGGTTATCCAAACTATTTGCAGATCTAAAGAAATAGGTTCAGGAATTAAAAACCAACCAATAGTCGAGCATGCCTCCCGAAGTTGTGCAATAAAGGCAACAATCGGCATATCAAGTTGTTGGCTGGCTTAGGGAATCCAAGCAGGTATGCATAGAGGCAGTGGGAGCAATTTCCACAGTATGGGAGCAACTCATTGAGGATGAGGCTGCGGAGTAGGAATGGCAAGCAGCCCTAAAGGTATTGGTGGTAAAGGAAAAAATTAAGAAGTTGCCAAAAAAGGAGAAAATTGCCAAAGGTACTAAGCTCATGCAGCTCCAAGATAAGGCAAGAACCCTGCATGAGTGTTGGGCCTAGAAATGACCCATTTTTGACCAACTTTACCTACCTCTTTTTCCTCATCCTACTCTATTATGTACACTAAATAGATGTTTTTCCTTCAATCGGTCCCTCAATTAAAACAGGTATGGTTAATCATTGTCTTATTTTATTAATGCTTAGGATTGTTGTAATTAGGGATTTACATCTTGAATTATGCTAATATATGGTGGTTTTATAAAGATAATTCAAGATGTAAAGGATACAGGTGTAGCAGCCTGAACATGCCAAGAGAGGAATGAACATTCATTGTTGAGATTATCACCATCCATTCCATTGTTTCCCAAAGAATGTGATCAAATGATACTATTCCACATAAGCTGTACAAAGGTAGCTGCAATAGGATGCAACAGATTTAGAGGCAATAGTGCACTATTGCTCAATAATAGTTGCAATCCATGGAGTATCTTATCGATTGATCATGATCATCATTTATGGCTCGAGTAACACCCTTCCTATAATTTCTACTTCTATCTTGCCACGGCTGTAACAACTCATTGTAATTGGGGCAGCCCGAAGATCGGAGATATTCATGGATTCCCGATAATAGTGGGAATATGTTATGATTGTAATTGTATAAATACTGGGAACTATTCTGAGCCAAGGGTTGGAAAATTAATCAAATTTATTGTATAAGCTACGACTGAGGTTGTGTGTCCATCTACCATTTTAATACAAGGAGTTTGATTCTTTAGATCTTGGTGTTCTAACATGTGCTACTTCCAACATCTCTGTGTAAAGGTTGGGCCCGCCTTCCCATAGGGATTGCTAAGTTAATTAGGTATTTTATTTATTCTGTCACATGTGGTTTGGATTTTGTGATAAATCCCTTTATTTACAATAAGCTACAATAGTCATCGATTTGTTGTGTGTTCATTTGAATGATCAGTAAATGCATCCTCTATAAATTGCACTGGTGTGGTTTGACATTCGACTGTGTAGGTTAACTTTCTCTTATGCAACTATGTGATAGTTGTGATAGCCTTGTTCATCCCTAGTTCTTTCAATTGTTGTTTTCTTTATATCCTTACAGTTTATTCCTTCACATTTATAATTGTAGAACTTAATTCCTATACTTTGAATTCCTAGATTAAGTTGAATTAAGATAGTTGAGATGGATCTTTAGATGGTTTGGTAATTAAGGATTTAACTTTCTGCAAAATTAATCTAGATGTTTATTTCCTGAATCTTTTAATTCTAGATTAAGGGTTGTAGGAAGGTATTTGTGATTGCATTATTAAGAAGGTAAGCTAGATTAAGTAGATTATGGGATGAGTTTAGATCAACCGAAAAGTAGGGTCATTCATTTACAGCATCAACTACTTAGTGTTTAAATCATATACTGTGGACATTATCCTTAAAATAAGAGACTTCCCCTGGTTGACAATTTATATTGAACACTCTATATGTTGGATTTAATTAACTTGCATATAAGGTGTCCAACATTTTGGCGTCGTTGCCGAGGAGGATAATTATTAGACACTGTAGTAGTTACATCCAGTAATTATATTTATTCATTTTTCTTTAGTTTTTAAGTTTTCATGTTTTGGGTTCCATGAATACGAGAAGGGTACAACGTGACATTCTTATAAATCCTAGAACCCCACAGAACATTAACATTGCAGGTGGTTGAGGCTATGGGAGAAATCCAGCATGGGGAATAAGGACATTTATTGACAACCTGGTTGATAGGACCACTTCTTCTATTGAGGCTTGCCATCAGGAAACACCTATTAGAAGAAGCCCAGTTACCCCTGGAGTGGTAGCATCAGTTTCCATTATGGAGAACACACAAGGAGCTGCAACACACTTAGATATCCCTACAGAGGAAGACAGAGTTAGTACTACGGGATTATCTAACTAAGATTTGATCTATGACATTAATAGGAAGGTTGTGACTGAAGAGGAGTGGGCATAGTTCCATAAAAAATTTAATGATCAGTGGAAGGACAAATAGGATAAAGCAGAAGAATATATGAGCAACAGACACGATCTTGAAGATCATGAAGAAGAAATGGGATAAAATTAGCATCATGAGGGTAACTCCCCTCCTGAAGGGATGGTTGCTACACTCCAGTTCCCAATTCAACAGCTAGAGGGGATAGCCCCCATGAAAAATATATCGCCATTGGTGTTCTCTTGATTTTATGGAAAAGCGGCAGAGGATCCGGATGAATTTATTTTTGAATTTGACATCCTCTGTCGCAAGTGTGACTACATAACCAATGCACAAAAGATGAAAATTTTTCCCACCACTCTGAAAGACAATGCATTACGTTGGTTCATGAGCCTAGGAGAGGGAACCGTCATTACTTGGGACCGGATGAAATAGGTGTCCCTAGAGAAATATCAGGAGTATTGCAATACCAAGGATAAGAGAGAAGAACTTTTTAAAATGGTACAAAGGGACAATGAATGTCTGGAAGATTTTGTTGAAAGGATTTTACATAATGTGTAGAGAGCTGAACAAACTAATATGGGGTTAGATGTGCTCAAAATAATCCTACTTCATGGGATTAGGGAAGATTTCCTAGACATGTTGAACCTATTAAGAAAGGGGGATATCTCAAAGGAGTCCTTTGAAAAGATCATTGAACTATGCAAAAGGTATTCCAAGGGATATTCCAGGAACAACAAACAAGACAAATGGGACAAATTAGAACGTGATGTCTTTGACAGAACAAAAAAGTCATCTAATGGAGGAGCCACCCAGGTAGAAATAGGAAATCTCCTTGAAAATTTCAAGACAGAAATGATGAGCTCCATCTCCTTGGAAATATATGTCCTGAGGGAAAAGCATAAACAAGCATTAGAGGATCTCACACTTGGTATATTCTTCCCTAAATGTAGGAAGAACCACCCTATGAAGGAGTGCTCGCTTGACAAGGTAGAAGTGTGTCATCTGTGTGAGCTGAACCATGACACAAAAGAATGCGCTTCACTACCTTAAGTGAAGGCATTTTTGCAGGCATTAACTCCAGATGTGGATCTAGCCTACTTTATTGCACAGAGAAAGCCCTAGAAGCCTCGAAATCAAGGTATGGCTCTAGAATTGTTTCCATTTTCAAATAACATGAATAATTGGAATAATATGTAGCACATGAATACACAATTCCCTTCATCTTATTCTAACCATCAATGGTATCCCTCTCAACCTCCGATGCAAAATTTTAACTACTGGAACCCTTGGACATAGCCACCAAACCAACAAAATTCTTGGTCTCTTGGATGGAGGAACGTCCATCCAGGGAACCAGTTCCCCCATAACCAACCTCCTCAACAGCTTCCACATCAAACATTTCCTCATCAACCGTACCCTCCTCAACAATACCCTCAGTCTTATCAGTAGTCGCAGCTGCAACTCCAGAATAATGTTGCCCCCAATATGCCGATATGACCACAGCTTCCTGCTCAACCTAAACCCAACTCAAATAAAAAAGAAATCCATTAGTTTGATTTTGCCAACATTCCTGCTTACTCCATTACTCCAGTACCCTGCAATGACATTCGCTTACGATCAGGGAGGGTAGTGGAGCCTTTGATCATTGAGGATATTCCATCCTCTATGCAGGAATAAAGGATGAACCAACAATATTTATCCAATACAATGACCCCCATTATTGAAGATGCCAAACATCCTACCAATATGCCAACTGAAACACAAAAAGACACATTTATTGACACACAACCTACACAATTGATTAGGGAACCACCATACCCTGAAAGATTAATATTACCAAAGGTAGTGGGACAACCTCAATTTAATCTCTTAGGAGAGTTAAAAAAATATTTATGTTAAAATTCCACTCCTTCAATCCCTTCAAGACATACCTATCTATGCCAGAACCGTTTTGTATCTGTGTACAAGGAAACCAGGAAGAAAACCCAGGGATCCTCCCACTGTTTATGTCATCGAGAAATTATCTGAATCAATAATAGGGAAAACCCTCTTGGCCAAATATGACAATCCTGAGAATCCCACTGTCACTGTGTAGATTGGGATCACACAAATACCCAACGTACTAGTCGACTTAGGTGCAACAATTAATGTCATGACCATTGAAACTGTAAGGAAACTTTGGCTCACGAATCTCAGGCCAACTCCTACCGTTTTAGAACTGGTAGATAGATCCACTATTAAACATGAAGGAATCTTATATGACCTCGTTATCTCAATTGATTCTTTGGAATATCCTACTGAATTCTTAGTTTTACAACCTAAGTCGTAGCTAGGAGGACACCCATTGATCATGGGAAGGCCCTGGTTAGCTACAGCTGATGCTTGAATTAGTTGTCGGTCTGGGTCTATGACCATATCATATGGAACCGAGATAAAGAACCTCACTATCTATCCTCTAGCTCAGTCGAGCTTAGAATCTAAAACTCTTTTATGGATGGAGCCAGAGGAAGAAGAGGGCGTTCAACCATTATTAACAATAGGGAAGGCCTTGAATTTTAAATATGGAACTAAATACGATGCCATTAATAATTTCATCAGTGAACCCACTTCTGTCAATAAGAAAATTGATCAGATCCTGAATGCTACTCTAGGTGAAGAGGAACAAGAAAATATCACAGAGGAGACATTAGTCAGTGATACTCACATAGTTCCAGTGTTGAAAAATTTGAAAAGTGTTCATGTCGAGGTAGATTTTGGAAAAACCCTAAATATTAATCCCAGTCTTGCCCCAGATGAACAAGAATTCCTAATCACTCTCTTAAAAAAACACAAGGGGGAATTCACCTAGGAGTACACAGACATGAAGGGAATTCCTTCTAATCTATGCACCCACCACATTTATATCAAAAGTGACTCTCGACCTGTGTGCCAACCTCAATGAAGAATGAATCCCAATATTAGGGATGTAGGGAAGGAAGAAATTTAGAAACTCTTGGAAGCGGGATTTATATATCCCATTTTAGACAGCAAGTGGGTGTCTCCACTCATGATAGTAACCAAGAAGAATGGTGAATGGAGAGTCTATGTGGACTATAAAGAGCTGAATAAGGAAACATAAAAATATCACTTTCCCCTACCTTTCATCGATCAAGTATTGAACACCTTATCTGGAAGAATTTTTTCTCCTTCCTGGATGGGTTTAGCGGGCACAATCAAATCCAAATTGCTGCTGAAGACTAGGATAAAATTACCTTCACCTATCCCTAGGAAACTTTTGCATACAGAGTGCTTCCCTTTGGCTTATGTAATGCACCAGCCNCACAATCAAATCCAAATTGCTGCTGAAGACTAGGATAAAATTACCTTCACCTATCCCTAGGAAACTTTTGCATACAGAGTGCTTCCCTTTGGCTTATGTAATGCCCCAGCCACATTTCAAAGAGCTGTGATTGGCATCTTTTCAGAATTGGTTAATGATAGTATGGAAATTTTCATGGATGACTTTACTCCTTATGGCAAAGACTTTGAAGAAGCATTGGAAAACTTGGAAAAGGTTTTAACATGCTATGAGTAGACCCAACTATCTTTGAGCACTGAAAAGTTCCATATGATGATAAGTGAAGGGGTAGTGTTGGGGCATTTTATCTCTACTGATGGCATCTAGGTAGACCCCTCTAAAATCAAGGTAATGAAAAATATACCTACTCCTGAAATTCAGAAAGAAGTGTGAAGTTTCTTAGGGCATGCTGGATATTATAGAAGATTTATAGAAAACTTTTCCAAACTTTCCTCTCCTTTATTTTCATTGTTAATGAAGGATGTGCAGTTTACTTGGAATGAGGCATTCCAAACAACGTTTGTTAAACTTAAGGAGAAGCTATTTACAGCTCCCATCCTAAGAGGGCCCAATTGGGACCTACCTTTTCACATTTCTTCAGATGCCTCTGATACCGCCATTGGAGTAGTTTTAGGACAGCAGGATGCTCAAGCACCTTGCAATTTATTCCTTCACATTTATAATTGTAGAACTTAATTCTTGTACTTTGAATTCCTAGGTTAAGTCAAATTAATATAGTTGAGATGGATCTTTATATGGTTTGGTAATTAAGGATTTAAATTTATGCAAAAGTAATATATATGTTTATTTCCTGAATCTTTTAACTCTAGATTAAGGATTGTAAAAAGGTATTTGTGATTGCATTCTTAAGAAGTTAATCTAGATTAAGCAGATTATGGGATGAGTTCGGTTGAATAGGAAAGTAGGGTCATTCATTTACAACATCAACTACTTAGTGTTTAAATCATATATGGTGCACATTATCCTTGAAATAAGAGACTTCCTTGGGTTGACAATTTATATTGAACACTATGTATGTTGGCTTTAATTAACTTGTATATAGGGTGCCCAACATCTTGAATTATGCAGTTTATTATATTAGCAAAAACTTAGCCCCTACTAAACTTAATTATATTGTTACCGAGAAGGAGTTTTTATCCATTGTTTACTCCATTCACAAATTCTGACATTATATCACTGGATATCCTACCTTTGTGTACATTGACCACTCGACCATCAAGTATCTAATGAATAAACCTGTTGCAAATGCTCGGGTAACTAGATGGCTATTATTATTACAGGAATTTGATATCACCATTATAGACAGACCTAGAAAAGAAAATGTTGTCACTGATTTCTTATCTCATTTTACTAACAGTGATGATAATCTTCCTATTGAGGACTCTTTTCCAGATGAACACTTATTTGCAGTCTTAGCTCGCTCCCCTTGGTATGTAGATGTCACTAACTACTTGGCTGCAGGGAATCTTCCGACACATTTGTCAAAAAGAGAAAAAGAGGAAAATTATTCAACAAAGTGCCAGGTATTGTTGGATAGATGGTCATCTCTTCTACACAGGCCCTGATCTTGAGATCAGAAGATGTGTAAGAGAAGATGAAATATTCCATATTCTGAAGGCCTTCCATGATGATCGTTGTGGGGGACATTTTGTAGACAAGAGGATAGGACACAAAGCACTGAGAATGGGATACTATTGGTCGACCCTTTTCAAGGATGAAAAAAATATGTCCAGACTTGTGACAGCCACCAGAGAATGGGCCAACCTAACAGATTGGATCAAATGCCTCTTCAACCACAATTGGTGGTTGAAACTTTTGATAGATGGGCCTTAGATTTTGCTGGTCCTATCAACCCTCATTCCAGGTAGAAATCCTACATCTTGGTTTGTACTGACTACATGATGAAATGGGCATAAGCTGTGGATTTGGTGAAAGCTAATGACTAGGCTGTAATCAATTTCCTGTATGGTGAAATATTTACCCGTTTTGGAGTACCCAAGGAAGTGGTTACAGATGGAGGACCTCATTTTGTGTTGCATCAATTTGAAGCTCTACTATGGAAGTACCATATTCAGCACCAGATAGATTCACCATACCATCCCCAGGCCAATGGCCAAGTGGAAAGCACTAACAAATTTATTGAAGCCATCATTACCAAAACGGCCAGGAGCCATGATAGAGACTGGGAAAATAGACTTTCAAAAGAATTGTGGGCATATTGTACTACTTGGCACAATACTACAGGTTTCTCTCCTTATGACTTGGTGTATGGGAAAAGTGTTGTCTTCCCCATTGAATTTGAAATCAATACTTTGAAGACAGATACGGAGGTAAACTTAGATGTAACTGAAGCATAGAAGAGAAGATTGAATCAATTGAATGAACTTGATGAGAACCGTTTAGCTGCTATGGATCAGACAATATTAATCCAACAACAAAGATCCAATTGGCACAACGGATTCATCAAAATGAAAGTATTCTACAAAGGAGACTGGGCATTATTATACGATTAAAGATTCAAAAGGGACTTCAAGGGTAAGTTATTCATAAGATGGTTGGGCCCATACCTGGTAGATAGAGTATTTGATAATGGTACAGTCCACCTGGTAGCCATTGATGAGAATCATGCACCATTATTTTCTAATGGTCACAGGTTGTGACTGTACCATAAGCCCATTTTGAAAGGTGCATTCACTTCACAGATTGCAGCTAATCTAGAATACTAGTTATAACAAGGGAAGGAATCCTTCTCTACCCCTATCAGTCTTTAGTTAATCACTGTAAATCTTACATAATTTTTCATACATAAATAAATTGATATTTTTACTATTATTTTTATATTTTTCCTTTGCACTTGATTCGTTTTTTTGAATAATATGTGCAGGGATGTGCCTAAGGAGAAATGTTCATGATTGGGTGTAATGACCAAGGTCGTCCTTTTGTAACTTCCTGCATCAAAAGAAAACTTGTTGAACAATTTCGTTACAGTTGAAACACCATAATACTTTACCTATTTTTCTGCAGCTGCAACACCGTAAAATGTTGCCTATTTTTCCATTTTTCTGTAGCTACAACACCGTAAAATCCCGCCCTTTACCCTGTTCCATGCAGCTGCAACACCATAACTTAATGCCTTTTACCTTTTCTGGCAGCTGCGACACTGTTTCAATTTTTTCCATTTTTACCTTTTCTGGCAGCTGCAACACCGTTTCAATCTTTCCCACTTTTACCTATTCCATTTTTACCATTTTAAACATTTTTACCTTTTCTATCAGCTGCAACTCCGCCAAAACTGGCTGATTTTTCTATGATTCACTGCTGTGACTCCGCCAAACTGCTTGATTTCTCTATGGTCCATGGCTATGACTCCTCCATTATTGGGAGAACTCTTTGCAACCTTGGTTCTCGATTCCTCCAGATCTATCCCCAATTCCTAATGTCGGTGATTCCAATTTACTTCATAGCATTTATTATGTTTCCAGCAAGATTGACAAGATGGTTTTGGTCCGCTGGGAGAAAAGGTCATTACAACACACCTGCAATAATGATCAAATTTAAATGGCTGCACTTCACATGCTTTACTATTCTCAAAGGTCACCGTTCATTGCATATTTTTGAAGGTATGGTTCTGATTATTTACTTGATTAAGCATTAACTAGATTTGACAACATTAATCATACCTTCCTTTCTGTGCCAATTATTACACCTGCATACCATTAACTATCCACTCATACGATTTAATGGCCATTTAAGTTTATCTGATAACCACCACCTTTCCTAATTTAGGATAAAATTCCAAACAATCCCATGCTCTTAAAATTTCCGAATTTACCCAAATCCATTCTCATCTATTTATGCATACTCTATGCTTTAACCTCCATTGTCGGGACCTATAATCTGTTGGACTGATAAAGAATTCTAAAGTCAAACAACCATGGGTAACCCAACTCGCCATGAACCTCCAAATAGGTGAGAACTGAGGAGAAATGCTAAATTTTTCGCTATTTTTGAGGCTGCAGGATGGACTGAATTTTTCCAACTCCTGAATGGGTTTCATCGAGAGACAGCTCTATAATTTTCCTTAAATATTACAGAAACCCACTCATAGGTTCGGGGGTTATGTATAGAAGTCTCTGAAACAATAGTGGCTGAATTCATCAACCTTCCTCAGGTGGGAAGATCCCATTTTGGTCGAAGAACCCCGAATGCTGCTGCAGTACAGGATTTTCTGATAGAGGGGGAACAAATTCATCAATCAAGGAGAGGGATAGCATCACAGTCACTGCCTCAGCCATGGGATCAAGTAGTATTTTTCCTCAAGAAGTATATCACCTATGAAGGTAGGTATCAAAATGTTTATTATTCTTAACTTTCTCTGTTATCTTATCTCCACCATAGGGCCTTACTGAACATTCCATTTTATCTATTTAATGATATACACCATGTAGCAGGATTTGTTAGAATATGAAAGCATCCAAACTCCTCCCTTACCCACCATGGCCTCATCAAATTAATAATTTTATGGGCCTTAGCTCAAAGGAACCAAACCTGGGAGCAATTCACAGGTCAAATTCAGATAAACCAAGAACCCACCCTTTTTCCTGGTGTTCCAATAGAGGAAGTAGTAGAAGGACCTTTACTCTTAGGGGATTTTCAAAACTAAGAGGAGCATGCATGTTGGGGCTCAGACCTTGAAGGTCCTTAATTTTTGCAACTCCATGATTTTGGTGCGAAGCTTTTAAGCGGAGTTGCAGTCCAAAATAGTCTTAGGGGTTTCAGGGTTGGGTCGAATCCCCTCTTTTTGTAAATAACCCATGGTTTAAGCCCATGGTTTAATCCCATGGTATTGTAATAGTGCACTTGTATAAATAGGCACTTATGTAAAGGAGAAAAAGGGATTTTTCGTAGGTTTTTGTATGATGATATGATGTGATGTGAAGAAGCTAAGGTCTACTTTTGGGTTTAAGGTTAACTCCCAGCTAAGTGCATGGATGACCTCTGCAGCTGAGTGCACAGAGGGTTTTATAAGGCTAAGTCCCAGCCGAGTGCATGGATGACCTCTGCAACTGAGTGCGCAGAGGGTTTTGGAAGAAAGGTTCTACAACTAAGTGCACAGTTTTGGGTTGTTGGGAAGATCTGCAGCTAAGTGCATAGATTAGAACTGTGTCGTTTGTAAAGTGTCGAATATAAGTGCAGTTCTATGGACGTAGCCCCTACACTGAGGGTGAACCACGTATATATTGTCTTGTGGTGGTTCTTGTTTATTTTTTTCCTATTATTTTTTATGCATTTGATAAGTAGATGAATGATAAAGTCAAATATATTGCTAAGTACTAATTTTTCTATGAATTCCCAGTTAAGGGTTAAGCAAGTAACTGTCTTTTTATCTAAACCGCGAAGCTATTTAAGTGAATGTCGAAGCTCTGTATTGTATAATTATTATTTATTAAGGCTAAAGGTATAGTAATATCCCTCTTTTGCTTGCAGAAACCTGATTCTGCAGCGTCCCATAGGTGTTTCGGGTGAGATTGCAACCTGCTCACAGGTTGTTGCCGAAAGGGACAACATTGTGGGTCTCTTTGTTGGTGCGAAGATAAAAGTATAAGAACCCGGGTCTGCCCTAAGTGCCAACAAATTGGTTCTGTTGCCAGTTGAACCAATATCTGCTTCAAGAGGGATCTACGTCGTACCTAGAGGGATATGATTTGGAGGCCCTCGGTAAAAGAAATCAATGACTGGGTTGAGGATACCTATCTAAAAATTGTTGAACAAGAAAATAAGGATCCTCATCGTAGCTCAGACGACTTCTTGCAAAGGTACGTTTTTTCTGATATTTATGAAATTTTCTTTGGTAGTATCCACATAGACTTGTACCATTTATCCAGGTTGACAGAAAGAAAGACAAACTTCAAAGAAGATCAGTCTCATGCCTGGACCCTAGAAAGAATTAAGCTGTTGAAAAGTGTGAACAATGCAGTATCAAGAGCTGTTGACTTCTGGATAACGCAAACCCTTGACGCATTTGTGATAGAGTTCGCCATCGACACACATACTTGTTTTAGCGAAGCAGAACGACAGTTTTTCAAAAGACCTAGGGGTAAGTACCTGAATTCATTAAGTCTAAAAATTAAAATGCTCTTGGCTGAGAAAGGCATATTGCTTATTGAATCAGATTTCTAGATTTATTGCTAATAACCTATGTTTGGAAGCGAAAGTGACTTCGACGAGCAAAGTGGTTTGCTTTGCAATGGTAAAAGATACAAGAGAACTCTTGGATCCTATATCCTAGGCCAGAATACTGATTATACCTCATTAAGACCTGAATAATCTGAATCTGAAGAAACCCCTTTTGTTAAAAACCCTCATATATCTCCGCAGCAAAGATCTGTTATCCCTGAGAACCCTTCACAGTCCAAAAGTAACCCTAGCCCTAATAGTCCTGTCGCAGGTCAGTCTACCTCAGTAATCCCCCCCCCCTTGTTACCAGTCCTCCTCCTCCCCCTCCCCCCCACCACCTCGATTCAATATGTCCCATGTGAATGATGATATCAAGCTCCCAGTCTTTAAAGGAACTGGATCAGAGGATCCAAAGCAGTTTTGGTTCTTATACGAAGTTATTTGGACTGTTAAGAATATTATGGATCAAAATACAAGAAGAGCACAGATGGTCACCTCTTTCAGGGACTGAGCTTTGACTTGGTTTATGAAGTTTTCTAGTACTCAGAACTATGCGTTGGTTTATATTAAAAAAGCAATGATCAAAGAATTCAAGAATCCTAAATCAGAGTCACAGTGTATAACTAAACTAAAAGAAATTCAGCAGAAGCGAGGTGAATCAGTTTGGGACTTTGAGCAGAGGTTCAAGGTTCTATTGGATCAAGTTAGCTTCACTATTGGACCAAAAAAACATAAAGAATGGTTCATTGCAGCACTATTGCCTCATATCAGGACTCCACTTATGCAACAGAAGGTTGCTGATTAGCAAGAGGCATTGGAAATTGCTATGAAACTTAAAACAACTCCTGTTGGAGATAATCTTGGAATAGCCCAAATACAAGCACAATTAGCAGAAATGGCTTTGGAGCTTCATGACATGAAGAAAGGGAAATATATTCGAGACGATGTTTCGTGTACACGATGTAAGATAGAAGGTCATGACAAAGAACAATGTCATGCATTAAGAAATTATTTGAATACTGGTGCACTGAACCCGTTTAACCCTATTGTCCTATATTGTGAGATCTGTAGAAAAACTGGCCAACATCAGCCTGAAGATTGCTACCTGCTGCAAAGATATGTTCAAGTACCTAAGAATCCCTATTGCAAGTTCTGTAAGTTAGTTGGACACAATGAAGACAAATGTCGACTTTGACCTCATGAGAGAGCGAACCTATGTTGCTTATAGGGTACAACCCGATGCACAAAGCAACGATGGATATGGTTACCATGGTAGTACATCAAGTCGAGGTAATTTCGAAGGTCGTGGTCATGGTGGTATTCCTGGAAGAGGTTGAGGCCAGGTTATTTGCTATAAGTGTAATCAGGCAGGACATGTAGCTAGAGACTGTCAGAACCCAACTACAACATATCGATATTGCAGAGCAGTTGATCATGTGATTGAGCAATGCCCACAATTGATAGCCAAGATACAAGAAATAAATGGTGCTCCTACTCAAAATGTTCAGATGATTGCTGTAGTGAAAATACTTGTCCCAGCCATTAACGTTGTTACAAGGAGTGGAGCTACGATGCAAGTGCAAAATAAGGGGAAACAACTTGACGAGGCTTGGGTCCATAAGACCCCAGAGAAAATTCCATCCTTTGATGTTGGAAGATAAAAAGGAACATTTATGGAAGCTAAAAAATACTTTGTTGATCCGAGAACATCAGTAGCAACTACGCAACAGCATCAACAGCAGTTACAGTTTCAAGAATCTTCGTCGGATGAAGTAAGTACACTAACATCATTTTTACAGAGTTGTATGAAGCTATTAAGAAATCAGAATGCTTTGAATGAGTTACAGAAAGTTATTCAGTCTTGCGAACCTCAGCGAAGCTCTGATAGAGGAAAAAATGTTAATAGAGTTAGAAGGACTGGAAGAGAAATGAGATTGCATGCTCAAATAGGATATTAAAACATGACTGATATCATTTTAGACCTGGGATCAGAAGTGAATGTCCTAACTAAGCAGACATGGGAACAAATGGGAAGACCTACGCTTGAATGGTCCCCTATACAGCTGAGATTAGCCAATCAGTAGAAGATTGTGCCCTTGGGAAGATTCCCTAGTGTACCAGTGGATATTGATGGAGTCAGTAACTTAGTAGATTTTGAAGTCATTGAAATAATTGATGATAGAAACCCTTATCCAGCATTGCTAGGAATTGAATGGGCAATAGACAATTATGCAGTAATCAACCTTAAGAACAGATAGATGACTTTTGAAGGAAAAGGCTTGAGAGTCATAGTACCATTGGACCCTTCTCAAGGAGAAAGGTATACACATCCAGGCAAAGATGAAGATCGGGGTGTTTTAGATCATATTTACAACATCACAGCTAAATAAGAAGACTATGTTAACCCTACTACTGAAGGTATAATGGATTGGTAGTGTGATAGTTCTTGCATGACTGATTCATATGAAGGCCTAGAGAATTGGCAGAATAGACTTTATGAGATACATGGACATCGATGTGCAAGAATTACCAAGTCTATCAGATGGGTTGGCTCACAGACAAAGATCTCACCTACTTTTGATGGCTTGACAGACCCATAATATTTTATTGTACAATTCTCAGAGCAAGTACCAGATTCACAGAAAATGGAGACTCTAGATTCAGTATTCAGAGCCGCAGCTCCCAGATGGTGGAATGGTCATAAAAAGTATATTCATAGTTGGAGAGCTTGTCAAAAGTTTCTTCGCTTGAGATTCATGGATCAACCTCATGAGGTACGAAGAATATTTAATGGTAAGACTAGCCCTCAGGAACATTTGGAGCAGTGTTATGAAGCATGGAAGCATGTACCTTGTGAATAATGGGTACATAGGTTTGTACACACTCTGGAACCTATAGCAAAGAACTGGTATGCAGAGGTGGAGCTTCGCCATGGTACTGTAAGTTGGGTTAGCCTTGTTGATAGTTTTGTGCTCACATTTTCTATTAATGAGGATTTCCCTGCTTTGGACACAGCTATTAGGTTGATCCATACTAAGGTGTTTGATGATAAAGAAATAGCGAAGCACCAACTTGATTGGAAGGAATAAGAAGCTAATGCGGTAGAATGTTATAACCTCACCATTGATGAAGATGATGACCCTCACAACATTAATATTCCTGAGTCATAAGGACATTGCGAAGTACATGGACTAGCAGTCGAATCACCTGAAGTAACTCAGCCCTTAAAAACAAGGAAAGTAAACATTGGATCAGAAGAAATGCCTAAGTATGCTACCATTGGATATTATTGGGACAAAGAAATGGTAAGCAAAGTGACTGAACTCCTCCATTAGTATCAAGACTTATTTTCGACGAAGTTCTCAGAAATGAAAGGTATCCTTTGTGATATAGGAGTGATAAAAATCCTTTTGAAAGCTGATGCGAAGCCTGTGAAGAAACGCCCTTATAGGTTGAATCCTAGGTATAAAGAAAAAGTCAGGATGGAGCTAGATAAGATGCTCACTATAGGAATAATTGAACCTATCGAAGAGTCCAAATGGGTCAGCCCTATGGTGGTACAAGAAAAGAAGACCAAGGGAGAAATCAGAATCTGTGTTGATCTGAGGAAGCTGAATGATGCTTGTTTACATGATCCTTTTCCTAATCCCTTTACAGATAAAGTTTTAGACAATGTTGGAGGTCAAGAAGTGTATTCTTTCATTGATGGATTTTTAGGTTACCATCATATCAGAATTGCTCCAGAGGATCGACATAGAACAACCTTCACTACAGAAATGGGATCTTTTCAGTATACTTTTATGCCCTTTGGATTGAAGAATGCACCTGCTATGTTTTCCAAAGTAGTCATATCTGCATTTAAGGAATTTATTCATAAGTTATTGAAAGTTTACTTTGATGATTGGACTATCTTTGGTTTATTGAAAGATCATATAGCCAGTTTAAGACTTATGCTGGACAAGTGTAGATAGCATCAGATCTCATTGAACCTGAAGAAGTGTATCTTTTGTGCACCTTTTGGAATTTTGCTAGGTCACATTGTATGCAAGCAAGGATTAATAGTGGATCCTGCGAAGATAGCCGTTATTGTGAACTTACCACCTCCAAAGTCTGTTAAGCAACTTCACACTACGCTTGGTCATACTGGATATTACAGAAAATTCATTAAAGGATATGCTTAGATTACAGCCCCTATGGAAAAGAAATTGAAGAAAGATACTAAGTTTGAATGGACACCTAAATGTCAGGAAATATTGGACATTTTGAAAGAAAAGATGGTAACTGCCCCTATCTTAGTATTCCCTGATTGGAATAAGGAGTTTCATGTTCATGTCGATGCATCCTCCATTTCTTTAGGTGTAATATTGGCTCAATCAGGTGAAGTTAATATTGATCACCCTATTGCTTTTGCAAGTAGAAAATTGTCCATAGCAGAAAATAATTATACTACGACAGAAGGAGAAGGTCTAGCTATGGCTTATGCTTTGCAAAAATTTCAACATTATTTGTTAGGATCTCATTTTAAGATGTTCACTGACCATTCTGCTTTGAAGTATTTGGTTAACAAGCCTGTGTTAGGTGGAAGGATATGCAGATGGCTGATTTTGTTTCAGGAGTATGACTTTGAGATCATAGTTAATCCAGAAAGACTTAACCTGGGGCCTGACCACTTGTCGAGGCTCGAGTCGGGAGAAGAACCCACTAGTTTGGACGAAGGTCTTCCTAATGCCCAGTTGTTTTCCATCCAGATGGTTGATGACTATTTTCAGGATATTGTTCAGTACTTATCTACAGGGTTTGCACCTTCTGAGATGACAACACAGCAGAAGAAGCAGCTGGTGGTTAGAGCAGTTGACTTTACCTTGATAGCAGGACAACTATATAAGATGGGACCAGATGAAATACTGTGTAGATGTGTATTGGAGCATGAAAATCCATTGATTTTGGCTGAGGCACATTCTGGAGAAGTAGGAGGTCATTATGCAGGAAAAGAGACAGCAAAAAAGATTCTGACAGCTGGATTGTGGTGACCTATGATTCATAAGGATGCAAGAGAGTATTGCCACAGCTGTGATATCTGTCAGAGGACAGACAAACCATCCAAGAGGGATGAGATGCCTCTGGTTCCACAAGTAACTTTACAAGCATTTGACAAGTGGGCTATTGATTTTTTTGGACCAATCAATCCCCCTGCAAAGAAATCTGGAGCAAGATACATTATTACAGCAACTGATTACCTTACTCATTGGGCCGAAGCTCAAATAGTCAATGACTGTAACGTTTCCACAGCTGCGAAGTTCATATTTGATAATATCTTGTCGAGGTTTGGATGTCCTAGAATTCTTGTGAGTGATCAAGGATCACATTTTCTGAATAAGACTATTGAAGCATTGACCGAAGAGTTTCAAGTATATCATCAGAAGAGTACTGCCTACCATCCTCAAGCAAATGGAACTGTTGAATCATTTAACAAGATCCTTGAGCATGCTTTGATGAAGGTTTTCAATGTTAATAGAAATGATTGGGATCTTAAAATTCCAGTAGTATTATGGGCTTATAGAACCACTTGGAAAAAGTTGACAGGCCACACCCTTTTTAGGCTAGTATATGGATAAGAAGCAGTTATGCCCATGGAGTACATTGTTCCTAGGCTCAAAATATCTGCCTTCATAGAGATGGATAATCCAGCCATGTTGAATGAAAGGCTAGTGAGGATACTGGAACTAGAAGAAGATAGATTCATTGCAGGTTTCCAACAGCAAGTACAGAAAGCTAGAGAAAAAGCATGGCATGATAGACACATTAAGAAGAAACATTTTCAAAATGGTGATCTTGTGCTCTTATACGATAGCAAATTCATGAAGTTCCCAGGTAAGTTGAAGACATATTGGAAAGGACCATACATAGTTCAGAAAGTTACCAATTTTGGTGCAGTTCAGTTAACTAAATTGAATGAAGAAATTTTTCCATCCATGGTGAATGGAAGTAGATTAAAGAAGTACATGGACAAGCATGTACCCCCCTGATCAGAAGTAATAGCACAAGGAAGAGTCTAAGTACCAAGAATAGTTGAAATTGGGTACTAGACTATAATGAAGTTGTTCTCAGAGAAGATTTGGCATATTGTTGGAAGTGTCGAAGGTTGGGGAAGAAATTTTGTCATGGGTCGAAGCTCGAAGCTCTATTGAAACTGGTGTTAGGATGTGTCGAAGGTATGTACTGTGTCGAAGGTCCTTATTGTGGTGAAGCTAAAGTTAGTGGTTGTGCCAAAGATGTAAGGTGTGTCGAAGCTTAAAATGCGACCATTGGAAAAAATTAGATTTGGCAGTGCCGGTACGTTAGCTGCATTAACTTCCTGTAATGATGAGATTTTGGAGAAAGACGGCATGAGGATTAAAGATGATACTTACAGAGATGTAGACGGATAAAGATCTTGAAAGAGTGCAAAAGGAGATAGTGGAGAAGGAGTAAGCAGCTGAAAATATCATGCATAGCCTCAACAAGCAATTTATTATTTTCGCCAACAAGATTCTTCCACCAGAAAAGCAGCAGAGTGCCCCGGGATGTGACACTGGTGAGTCTTAGGGGACTGTTGCGGCTCGTACCTTGAAGGTCCTTAATTCTGGCAACTTCATGGTTTTGGTGTGAAGCTTTTAAGCAGAGTTGTGGTCCAAAATAGTCTTAGGGGTTTCGGGGTTGGGTTGAAGCCCCTCTTTTTGTAAATAACCCATGGTTTAAGCCCATGGTATTGTAATAGTGCACTTGTATAAATAGGCACTTATGTAAAGGAGAAACGGGATTTTTCGTAGGTTTTTGTATGATGATATGATGTGATGCGAAGAAGATAAGGTCTATTTTTGGGTTTAAGGTTAAGCCCCAGCTGAGTGCGTGGATGACCTCTGCAGCTGAGTGCACAGAAGGTTTTGGAAGAAAGGTTCTGCAGCTAAGTGCGCAGTTTTGGGTTGTTGGGAAGATCTGCAGCTGAGTGCGCAGATCATAACTGTGCCGTTTGTAAACTGTTGAATATAAACACAATTATGTGGATGTAGCCCCTACACTGGGGGTGAACCACGTATATCTTGTGTTGTGGTGGTTCTTGTTTATTTTGTTCCTATTATGTTTTATGTATTTGATAAGTAGATGAATGATAAAGTCAAATATATTGCTAAGTACTAACTTCACTGTGAATTCCCAGTTAAGGGTTAAGCAAGTAACTGTCTTTTTATCTAAACTGCGAAGCTATTTAAGTGAATGTCAAAGCTCTGTATTGTATAATTATTCTTTATTAAGGCTAAAGGTATAGTATAATCCCTCTTTTTCCTGAAGAAACCTGATTCTGTGGCACCCCATAGCTGTTTTGGGTGAGACTACAACCTGCTCGCAGGTTGTTGCCGAAAGGGCCAACATTGTGGGTCTCTTTGTTGGTGCGAAGATAAAAGTATAAGAACCCGGGTCTACCCTAAGTGCCAACAATGAAAATGTATAGTTGGGGGGATATGAAGAGTAACAAGAGGACCAAAGTCCCTCAAATTTAGTTCAGGGGGGATATGAGACTATATCGGATGATCAGTCAGATGACCAAGTATAAGAATTGGAGGAAAATGCATGAGAAAACCCTGTGGAGAGACTAAATAATATGGAAGCTATAACAGCAGAGGCTGAATTTGGAGCAACATTAGATGCTGCGATACCTAAAGCCGAGGATGTAAGAACCATGATAACAAAAGGAAACATAGAGGTGTTTACCATTGAATCTTCCCTTGAATGGGTGGGAACTCTGATTGAAGAAGAATAGGAAAACGCTAAGATAGAACATATCCCTTCCACATCAGTTGCAAATCTGGAGATTTCTGCACCATGGAGGAAAATAAGGAGATCAAAAGAAGAGATACATGCATCACCACCAATAAGAAGAAAAATAACCAGGTCAGTTATAATGACTGAAGCAACACGGGCAAGATGGGAAACCCTAGAAGCACAGATTGAATTCCCCATTCTGAGACCCAAAGCAAATGATTCCCCATAGGAACTGACTACAAAAGAACCTCAAATTGAGGGACTTTTGTATTTTTATGGTCTATTAAAAGAGGAAGTACAATCACTTCGGAAAGAACTAGAAAATTGGAAGGAAGCATGTAGGAAGCTGCACACACTGGTTGAAGTTGTAGACCGATTAGAAGGATCACCTCCTACCGAGGATGGTGAGGAGGAAGAAAGAGTGGTATTCCCTGTGTGTGGAGAAATATTTAACTAGTCAGGCTACAAAGTCATAGTTCGTGCCTTTGTTACACAACAACCCATACCTGCAACTATGGAAGAACGAGGACATGAAGCACCGAAGATAGAAGCAGAGGATGCATAAATGATCCCTGGTACATAAAAGGGGGAAAATAAACAATTACAGTCATAGCCAATAGAATAAGGACAATCTGGTTGCAAGGGTGGTGAATCTCCCCAAGAGAAACTCCAGCAAAGGGAAGTAGTAGATAAACAGGGTGCTGATACACAAGAACCTGCATTTTTTAATATTCTTGTTGAAGTTGCCACCCAAATTGGGATATATAAACCAGAGGCTGAAATTATTCCTGATTTTAGTGAAGAAGTATGTGTCGTGACTCCTGAAACATCTCAGGGCACAAATTTAATAGAAATGGAACCCCAACAACAGGATGATGATGAGGTTGAACAGGGTGCCGATACACAAGAACCAGCATCCTTGAATATTCTCATTGAAGTTGCCACCCAAATTAGGGTAGATGAACCAAAGGTTGGAAATATTCATGAATTTAACGAAGAAGTTTGCACTGTGACTCCTGAACCATATCAGGACACATAATTAATAGAAACATAACCCAAACAACAAGAAAATGAGGAAGTTAACCAGGATGTTGTCACACAAGAACCAACGTCCCTAGAAGTTTCTATGGAGATTCTCAAGTAGAAAGAAGAAATCAATCCCAAAATGGATATAATTCCTAATTTGGATTTAGGGGAGGATGAACAAATGCAACCACAATCCTCGGGGGACACTGAAATCCTCGAAGAACAGTTCCATATTGCAAAATACATGGAAGCAACTCAACAACCCTAGAAGCATGAAGAAATAGAAGGGCAGGGCTCTGTTACACAAGAACTAGTGGCCTTGTATCCCCCTGTCAAACTTATAGCTGACAATCAGGAAGATGGAGAGATCAAAATTAAAGAAGAGTTTGTCACATAAGAACCAACACCTTCACAATCAGCTACTGAGGTTGCTATAGGAGAACTCTAATGAGAGGATGTTGTTACACAAGAACCATCATCCACAGAAGTTGTTTCAGAGGAACCTATGGTTGAAGTTGCTGCTGGAGAAATTCAAGGAGGGGATGCTATTACACAAGAACCAGCAACCCCATAAGTGATTTCAGAAGTATCCAAGCAGGCAGTATAGGATGTTCAAATTGGAACATCAGATGATAAGGTATGGACTCAACTTCCTCAAAATTTTGTCAATTTGGATTCCGATAATGAAGAACATGCTGAAGATGAAGAAATATCAAGGCTAACAAAAGAACTCTCAATCCTAAGAATAGAAGTGAGGAAGTAGAGGATTCAGGTGGACATTTATCAAGAAGGGATGGTTTCCCTTGCTGAACATAGGAATACCATCATGGAATTGAAGGAAAGATGGGGAGAAGAAATCATGTCCCAAAAATTCCATGGGGAAGAATTATAGAAAGAGCTAAAGGAGCTGAAAATGTTCAAATCCATGCAGGTGGAAAAAGATCAGCTATATACTCTTTCTCATGAATTGTTGGGTACCAGAGTACCATCCTCCTCTTACCCTGTGTTTTTATTTGAGTAGTTCATTTCATTTAAACTGAGGGCTGTAAAAGAAGGGAGACCGTATGAAATAGCAACCTCAACTAAATTCTTGGAAACATTTATGGAAAGTGACTTTGACGAGCATAACTTGCTTTGTGAGCTTTATTTGCATGAGTTGGCTTGTCCCTTAGATCGCCATTTGAATACTATCCCTTTCTTAGATGATTTTTAGCTGAGGTATTTTGCCTCCTTTGTTAGAAATCATGTTCAGTGGGAAATATCCTTCCAAACTTTCTCTCATAATGAGTCCCACTTTAACCTTTGGCTTCGAAGCGAACCTCAAAACCCTTGTCTTCTCCTTGCTCGTTAGCAAAATGTACTCTTGTGTCCCATCCAAACTTAGCGGATAATGGAACTTCAAGAAAATGTTATCTCTACTTGTGTTAGCCATATTTCCAAGCATCAACAATTGGCTTTGGAAGGTAGCCAGCACAGATGGCAGGTTTCCTCTTCAACCCTGAGAAATAGAGATCCCTACTGTTAAAGGAATTTTAAACATGCACTTTCCAGGGTTGAGGGTTATGTTGGATGCATGAAGTAATGTGGATTTAATTGGCTGGGACTCAAATCCAAATTTCCTCTCATCTGGTGGCTAGTAAAACCATACAGGGAAGACTTGTCATTAACAAATGTAGAAGAGAAGATGTTTTGGAGATATTGGGTTGTCCATAAGGGATTCTTGGAAAAATAGGGAACTCCTGAATTCCCATTTCTCCACGAATGAAGTACAATGCCAGATTCAGATTCAGACTAATGGAGGTTGTTGCATGTGGACATGGAACATGATAGTTGGGGGGAGATGTAGGGCCCAGAAATGACCCATTTTTTACAAACTTTACCTACCTCTTTTTGCCTCATCCTACTCTATTATGTACACTAAACATATGTTTTTCCTTCACTTAGTCCCTCAATTCATACAGGTATGGTTAATCATTGTCTTATTTTATTAATGCTTAGTATTGTTGTAATCAGGGATTTACATCTTGAATTATGCTAACATATGGTGGTTGTATAAAGATAATTTGAGATGTAAAGGAAACAGGTGTAGCAGGATGAACATTCCAAGAGAGGAATGAACATTCATTGTTGAGATGATCTCCATCCATTCCATCATTTCCTAAAGAACACGGTCAAATGATACTATTCCACAGAAGCTGTACAAACGTAGCTGCAACAGATTTGGAGGAAACAGTGTGCCGCTACTCAAGAATAGCTGCAATCCATAGAGTATCTTTTCGATTGATCATGATCATCATTTCTGGCTTGAGTAACATCCTTCCTATATTTTATACTTCTATCTTGCCACGGCTGTAGTAACTCATCCTAATTGGGGTAGCCTGAAGATCAGAGATCTTCATGGCTGCTCGATAATAGTGGGAAGATGTTATGATTGTAATTGTATAAATACTGGGAACTATTTTAAGCCAGGGGTTGAAAATTAATCAAATTTATTGTATAAGTTGTGACTGAGGTTGTTTGTTCATCTACCATTCTAATACAAGGAGTTTGATTCTTCATATCTTGATCTTCTAACGTGTGCTACTTATAGCATCTCTATGTGAAGGTTGGGCCTGCCTTCCCATAGGGATTGATAAGTTAATTAGGTATTTTATTTATTCTGTTGTGTGGTTTGGATTTTGTGACAAATCCCTTTATTTAAAGTAAGATTCAACAGTCATCAATTTGTTGTGTGCTCATTTGACTGATCAGTAATTGCATCCCCTATAAACTGCAGTGATGTGGTGTGACAATCGACTGTCTAGGTTAACTTTCTCTTATGCAACTGTGTGATAGCTGTGACAACCTTGTTCATCCCTAGTTCTTTCAATTGTTGTTTTCTTTAGATCCTTGCAGTTTATTCCTTCACATTTATAATTGTAGAACTTAATTCCTATACTCTGAATTCCTAGATTAAGTAAAATTAAGAAAGCTGAGATGGATCTTTAGATAGTTTGGTAATTAAGGATTTAACTTTCTGCAAAAGTAATCTATATGTTTATTTCCTGAATCTTTTAATTCTAGATTAAGGATTGTAAGAAGGTATTTGTGATTGCATTCTTAAGTAGGTAAGATAGATTAAGTAGATTATGGGATGAGTTTGACTAAACAAGAAAGTAGGGTCATTCATTTACAGCATCAGCTACTTAGTGTTTAAAGCATCTACAATGCACATTATCCTTGAAACAAGAGACTTCCCTTGGTTGACAATTTATATTGAACACTGTGTATGTTCACTTTAATTAAATTACATATAGGGTTCCCAACAATGAGTAGGAAAACATGCATAACAAAGAGACAGCTGACAAACAAGTCGAATTTAAAAGGGTGACATGGCTAATTCAGCTTGTCCAATAGAGAATCCACACATTCATGTAGGAAGTGGTCAATGCTTCATTGGAACATTGTAGCTCCAACTGAGTGTAGGAACTGGAGTAGCAGGCACAAGAAGCCTGCAGGGAGATAGAAAGGATTACTCCCATTTTTGGTCAATTCCAATAGAAGGTTGGAAGTGTAGACCAATCTGCGTCGAAAGATGCACTAGAGGATGAGCAAGAATAAGAAAAGGAAGAAGAAGAGGAAAAGGAAGATGAAGAGGGAATGGAAGATGAAGAGGACCAAGAAGAACAACCTGAAGAAGAGGTGGAGAAAACAAAAGAAAAACCCATGGAGGTAGACTCTTCAGATGATGCCGAGGAATAAATTGTATAATTCAATTTTTGTAGTCTAAAATATAAATAGTTTTTATAAGTATAGGATGAGCCTGCAGTGTAGGAAACACCACAAAAAAAAGTAACAAAATGCACAAGAAAGGAAGTAGGTGAAAGGTGTGCAATAAAAATAAAAATAAAAAATTACGGCAAAGAAATGGTCACGCATGTCGCACAATCTCCTATGTCCCTTTCTTCATGGCTCGGGATGAGCCACATGTGAGTGTTGGGATCCTGTTGGGAATGGGGAAAGCACGCAGGAAATAAGTACAAGTGAAGAAGCACACAAGAATCAATCCACTGTGCAAGCACAAACAAGGAAAAGGAAGCATGGGGAAGGAATAGAAGAAATCTGCATAGATAAGGAAATCTACGTGGGAAAGGAAAACTATGTGGAAGAGGAGATCTACACAAAAGAAGGAATGTGCACAAAAGATGTCACCTATGCGAGAAAGGGAAACTGCGTGGAAGGAATATGCCATAGGGTAAAACAGTAACACAAGTGAAGAGTAACGGCCGGAAGCGACAGGATGATCATGGGTGCTAAATTTGGCTTAAGTCGGCAGATGCCACACGAGTGCACGCACGTTGTAAGTAAGGCTGTTAGTGCCTCGTGTCTAGTAATGATCACCATAGCTATAACCTCAGGAGCAGTGAATGGTTATAGTTAACAAACTTCCTGTATGTAATCGACCTACATGGTCATGTAAAATAGCATAAATAGGAGGGATTCAATAGTTAGAGGGTTGGTGATGGTTGTTTTTATGTTGTTTATTGTTGTTGGTTATTGTTGTTGTTTTTTACTTTTTAGTTTCTTTTGACTAGTTAGTATAGGGAAGACCTCTGAAGAAGCAAAGTGAAGTTGTTATATATGAGTGGTAGATCAGTCGGAAGTCTGCAAGACGTAGTCGAAGGTAGTGCAATAGAAGAGAAGATTTTCCAAAGAGGTACATATGCCAGAGAAGTCAATCCAGGCCATCTGTAGATTAGTAGATGGTAGCAGTAGTTAGGAGAAATAAGACAGAGAGAATGAGGGAAAGAGAGAGTCTAAGTAGAAATCTAGATCTAAGACAGTCTACAATCAAATGGAGGCTAAAGGCGCCATATATTTCTCATGCCATATGAAGAGCACCTTGTGGTTTTTCCTGGATGGGTTCCCATGTGAACTCTCCTGTGTGTTGATGATTGAATGTGTATGGTTGTTTATGTTTCTATTTATTTTATGCTTATGATGCATGTCCTGTCATGGTTGAATGAATGTCATAGTGTCAATAGAAGTTTGAATGCATGAATAGGTTATTAGGCCATGCTTTTGAGTGTTAGTTTATGTCTACGATGCACGCGCTATTGTGTGTATGTTATATGGCTCCTTCCTATTATCTTTCTTTTATATGTTTTTATGTTTAAAAGTAATAAGACCGAACCTATGTCACACCATTAGTAGTTAATAAAATATATGCGTGGTGTGCCCTACAGTTTGGCATAAATGACTCCATCCTCGTGACTTGGTTGAGAGCCTTGGTCACGTGCCAAGGGACTATAATCCCTTGACAAATCGCAGAAACATAGTTCCAGCAGTTACCCATTGAAGAGATATCTCGGGTGAGACTACGCCTACTTTATAGGCGTTGCCAACAGGGATTTCTTTGTTGGGCTAGTATCTTGGGTGTTTGTTGGGTTGATGGGCTACGCAGAACCTAGGTTGTGAGAGTTAGAAAAAGTGGCCAACAACACTTCCTTCCCAATATGAATCTGTATACCTATGCACATTTTAGTCATGATCTCTCCCATAGTACAGTCCCAAATCAATTATACCTTTTAGGTACCTCATTACTTGCTTTGCAGCTATCAAGTGAACCCATCTAGGTTTAACTAGATACTAGCTCAAGTTATTCATAGAAAATCATATATCTGACCTTATTTTAATCAGATACATTAATGACCCAATAATTTGTCTATAGTGAGTCATGTCCACTAGCTCAAATGTCTCACCAGACAACAACTTCAAGTTGGTGTCCATGGGTGTGGCCATGACTTTACAATCCAACATATCAAATATTTTCAAGATTTCTATTTCATACTTTCCATGATTTAGAAAGATTCCTTCTGGGCTCTGCCACACTTCGAGCCCTAGGAAATAATACATCAAGCCAAGATCTTTCATCTCAAATTCTTCATCTAGCTTCTTCTTGCAATCCTTGATCTATTTCTCATTTCCAATAAGAAATAGTTCATCCACCTATAGTAATAGTATGATTGGTTCATCATCCATAATATTCATATAAAGATTAGGATCAACTTTACTCTTGGTAAATCCCATGCTTGTCAAGAAGCTATCTATTATGCCATGCCAAGCTCTAGGAACTTTATTTATTCCATACAGAGGATTTTTCAACTTACATACATGATTCACTCTGTCTTTGACTTCAAAACCTTGTGGTTGTTCGATGTAAACATCTTCCTCAATCACACCATTAAGGAAGGCTATCTTTACATCCATTTGGTGTAAGTCCCACTTCATCATGGAAGCAAGTGCCATGATAGTTTTTATGGAAGTGTACCTTGCTACTGGAGAAAATGTCTCTTCATAATCGATCCCCTCGTTCTAAGAGAATCCTTTAGCCACAAATCTTGCTTTGTACTTTTCAATACTTCCATTCATGGCATGTTTTATCTTGTAGATCCATTTCAAAAAAATCACACTCTTGTTTTCTTGTTTTGGAACTATATCCCAAACATCATTATTCATGATCGACAGGTATTCTTCCATCATTGCTTCAACCCATTCTTTCTTCTGTGCAGCTTCCTCATAGCTATTGGGTTCTTGCTCTTCAAGATCACACATCAAAGCTACATAACTTGAATATGGTTGTGGTCTTTTGTTGGTTCTTGTGGAGCATTCTAATGCTCCATATCTTTCTGCTTCTTGTATGATTTCTCTTATGCAAGCAGGTTTTGTCTTTCAAGATATATCCATAGTAGGGGGTTCCTGAGGCTCTATCTTTCCATGGTCTTTTGATGCTAATACTTCAAGAATTTTTTCAGTTTCTGTCCTTCTTGGAGGTACATCTTCTTCATGTACTTATTCAAGCCGACACCTTCTATATTTCTTAAGAGATGCCTCTTCATCGAAGGTTACATACTTACTAATCTCGATATGATGAAATCCTGAAATGTATATCTTGAAGGATTTGGAGACCTCACAGTATCCTACAAATATTCCCTTCTTACCAGAAGGATCCAATTTGCTTCTCTTCTCCTTCAGAATATGTACATATACTGGACAACCAATATCTTTAGATGGCTTACTTCAGGTTTCTTTTCGGTATACACTTCTTCAGGAGTCTTGAATTCAAAAGCATTGTGAGATAATTGATTTTGTACATATACGGTTGTTCTTGCAGCTTCATCCCATAGGTGCATAGGAAGGTCTTGGTCATGAATCGTGGTCTTTACTGCTTCCATGATAGTTCTATTCTTTCTTTTCGCAACACCATTTTTTGGGGGATTATAGGGAGTCTTTAGTTCCCTCTTGATTCCTTCCTCCTTACAGAATACTTCAAAATCCTTTGAAGTGTATTCTCCACCATTATCTCATCTCAGTGTATTGATTCTCTTTTCTGACTAGTTCTCTATCAAGGCTTTTAATTCCTTAAATTTCCCAAACAATTCACTTTTATTCTTCAAAAATGTATCCAAGTATTTCTTGAATAATCATCAATAAATGTGACATAGTATTCTATTGTAGCTACAACGTTTTCCCAAAATATTTTAAAAATATTGGACCCTCCTTTTAATTTTGTCTTGCTTAGATTTGTTGGGATTGCTAAACTTTGTTATTCTTCTGCTGCGAGTTTGATCTTTTGAGGTTGATTTAAGGAAAATTGTTGATCACTTTCAGAAGATTGAATAACTATCTTTGTCTGTTGATGTTGTTGACTTGAACTTGATGTTTTGGTTTGTGAATAATTTCTCTATCGGAGGTTTATTGAACAGTGAATCGTGACCATAGTTCTCTATGTAGTCGTTGTTGCGGAAGCTGAACAATGAACGACCCAATATATAGTTTTGATTTTCCCCGATTCCTTGGTTTATTAATCAATTGTTTAATTTGTGATGTTTTATTCAACACTATCAAATGTCATTTAAGGTTTGTTTCAGATTGTAGTTATCTGTGCAACCACCATTTTGGAGGATCAGTAATGAACGTCCTGGCATATTAGGGATAATACTCACCAATACCGTGTGTTATTTTCGCTATCAAAAAGTTTTATGACTTGGATCGAAAGTTGTAGCCTGATTGCTTTCCGTTATTGCAGCTCCTAAGCCAACTACACATCTACCATATAGCTTTTATGCTCGTCGATGGTTTGTTATGGTTTTCACCGATATGTTTTATGTTGCCCCAAAACTCTTAGGTTGTATGGCTCCCGCTGTTGTGGTTGTGAAATACATTATTGCTTTGATGTTTGAGTTGATTCATCTGCCGATAGGTTAGTGACTCTGCTATCCGACGTGTGACTACGGAGGCACTTATTGTTTTTCCTCGTCGACATTGTAAATACTAGAGTCTATCCTTCACCTACCGTTATAGCTTCTTATTGAACTAATCATCCGATGCTTTATTACTTCCACCCGTCGGAGTGGATTACCTACCCGATGCTGACTGTTTTTTCTTCTGACTGTTGGTAGGGTTTTTCTCACCATTTTGGTTGTACTATTACTCTATTTTGTGGGATGGCAGAGTTTTCCCATGGGTGTTGGTCGAGTTAAGGTTTTTCTGAGATGAAGATTCTTTTCGGTTAGGATTGTGGTTTTAGTAGGATGGCGGGCTTAGAAGTTTTCTGGACCTAGCTTGTGAGGTTTTCTTTTCCTTATCATTTTATTTTCATGTATTAACATTGTTTATAGTTCATTTTATAGAATCCATGTATTAATGCAGTTTGTGTTACTTTGATGGTCTGAAATCTGCTATGTTCATGACAGGGTGACTACTGCAACAAGATATATCTAGAAGCTAAAGCGAAAGGGAGGAAGCAAGGAAAGAAGAGGCTAAATCATAGAGAAGCAAGATAAAAAATAGGACTAGCGGATTCGATGGAAGCAGAGGCTCAAAGAAAATTTGATCACTGATCGAGCTGGTCTCTCATTATAAAAATGCTATTAACTTTTAATGAAATGTAACGTATTGTCTAAATCATGAGCACTCACAAATGGACAAAATTGTAATATTAAACGGTTGGGGGAGCCCAAAGGTCACCGAGGGGGGGTAGCCTAAGGGTTTTTCTATTTTGTTTAAATATAGGAAAGTTAGAGGGAATATANACATGTTGTAAGAAGAACTATTTCCTTTTGCAATAGATAATTACAATTTTTCCTATTGGAGAAAGCTTTGGTGGAATGTTCAAATGTTGTGCAATGGATGTTGTTGAAAGGGAACTATTTCATTTCCAGCTTTTGTCCATTAACTGTGAGATCATTCTAACTTGTTGAACCTATGTTCTTGTATGAATGCTCTCTAGTTTATTTTATGAAATTTCCACTATGATTAATGAATTCTTTTCATAAACAATGAGCTATCTTGTTGTTCATCTATCTATTCATGTTTATGTGTTTTGAAATAAAGAACAACTACCTGTGAGTTTTCTTAATGCATGAACAATAATACATTACTGATTAAATGATAATCTCGCTCCCTAGGGACAATTTAGTTAAGTTAGTTTTAGTTTTCTTTCTGTGTGTGATTTAGATGCGAGAGAGTTAAGATGAGGGGTAAGAACCTGCACATCACATTGTGACCCCTCCTCATATTCTCTATCAATATGCATCCTTATATATGCACTTGCATCTCATACTTAAAACTAAAAAACTAAAAAAGATACACGGTGGACCGGGCCGTAACCAGTAAAAACCTTTATTTTGGTTGCTTGATATATGGTAGCCGGACCGAAAACTGGATGGATTACCCATACCAAACAGTAATGAGCTAGTTGAGAACGTTTACTGGGGAGATCCCCTTGTTGTTGTCACCTACAATTTTACAGGCCTCAACAGTTTTTGGCGCTAGAAGGATGGCCGCCAATGCATGGCTGGCCGATGAAACCCATTGCCTCGAAATTACTCCACCAGTGATAGTTCAGAAAGCAGTTTATTTCTCAATCTAATTCCTAAAGAGAAGTGGAAAGAACACTTGTATTCTATGGACAACGAAGTAGTTAATGATCTAAGAAGACATACTAGGAAATATGTGAAAAGTATTGGAGGATTACCAATTATCCTTGATTTACCCAGAAGAGAGTATAAGAAAAAAGACTGTCCTGTATTGGAAGATTCAGTGTTGGTTGGAGATTTGGAAGAAATTGTAGAAACAACCTTACAGGAAGTTTTTTAACCTTTGAATCAAGTGGGCCCAAACACACCTTGATGTTCACCTGTTCATACTCATGTTCATTCACCACCTGTTGGTTTGCATGGGCAGACCCGGGTTTTACTGTATTTAACCAACAACACCCCTAGCTCACTGGCCCTTTTGGTGACAGACCGAAGAGCGGCCTAAAGTCTCACTCGAAGTGAATCTAATGGGTTGGCCAAGGACTCAAGTGTCTCAGACCATGTTCTGTGGAAGCCTGGGTGTCTCGCAGCTCTTCTAGCCTGCGAGATTCCCCTCTCGTGGCACGCAACTCCCTCTTACTTGCGACAACTCTAGTCCTTATCGCATCGCCACACCTTAGGCAACGCGTAACTCCTTCCTACGCTGATTCTCAACCGCAGCGCACCACAGCTCCTCTTCTGGTGCGATATTGCCTCCTCACGATATCCTAACACTGCGGCTCAGCATACTCAGTGCTACTCATTCCGACTTATGGGATTCAATATAAAAGGTTGCTTAACTCTGCGACTCTCAACTATCTGGGATGAAATGTAGATAAACTCTTACAAAAAATACTTATGGATTCCAACTTGCATTTATCTTCTATAGTGCTGTAAGCTAAATAATGCATACATACATTAAACTGTAAACAAGATCCATGTGATAATTGATAGATGCAACAATTAAACACCACACATAAATCAATCACATAACACACGATTTTAACGTGGTTCACCTCCAGGATGGAAGTTACGTCCACAGAACTGTGTTTCTATTATAGCTCAGGGGAAGGTGAACATAGTTCTGTTGCACCGCATATGCAGCTCAAGATATTCTGGGTAACTCCACACACAGCCTGGAGCCCTTGTCTCTTAGATCTCTTTCCTACTCTATATTGTGCCTCTTACAATATACTCTTCCCTCTCTGTCGATCCCCGCGGATCGTTAAATACATGCTCAATGAGCCAGCTACTGGTTACAGTAAGATAACTACTGTTAATAACAGAACCAGATCTCGGCTCTACAACTATCTAGTAATCTACAAAATGACTAACAACTGAACGAACTACTAACTAACTAATCAATGAATGAACCAACCCGTTTACAATACAAAATACATCCCTTTATAGGCGGCCCAAAGGTCTCGCCATTACAACACTATGGGCCTATCCCAACAGTAACCCAAAACCCTAATTAGTGACAGTCGGCATATCTGTACTCGGGGTAGCTGCTTTCCATCACACCACAGCTCTCTGCAGTCTTCCATGCTTCCCGGTGCTGACCATGGGTACTGTGCACCGCTTCCCACTTCTGTCCTTTGCCTTCAATACCTCGTCCTCGTTGCTCCTTTTCCTTTATGAGGGTAGCTGAGCCCTCCTATCTTCGCCACTGCCTTCAATGCAGTGGGTGAGCTCTCTCTTCTTGACCACTCAGGTAATGTCATCTTCCTTGACTTATCTGTCCTAAAAGTCACGGTTTCTAGCTCTGCTCTGCAGCTAGAAACATGCTACGACGTCGTAGCTCTACCTTATCTCCCCTCTGCCAAAATTGTTTATCCGCTAAACTGGCAGCTTCTTCTGTAGCTGTGGGAACCTACTCCAACAGTCCCCTAACACTTACTTATGGTTCGTCCCCGAGCCACTACCAGCGGGCTTCTCCTGATGTAGCTTCTCCTTGTCTTCCTGTGAAGTCTTTTGAAACTTGTCCCAAAGTCTTGCGACTTCGTCCTGTATTGCAGCGACACATTCTTGTGCCGAGTCAAGCATAGCTTGACTAATACTGGAATCCTCTATTGACTCAATTTCATTTATGGAGGTCATGAACTCCCTAACTTTATGCTCGACCGCATCGACTACCTTTGTGATTTGATCCTGATATGGTTGAAGCAAGTCATTGATGTGTATCTCTTGTGCTCTCAGCTGCTGCGCTTCCTCCTGCAAGCGGTTCATCTCCTTCGTCTTTCTCATCTTCTGAAGAGCTGTTAAGCTCTTGATTTCTTCCTTTATTGTTGTTTTGGTATTCTCTATCTGATGAATACTTTGCTATAGTTATACTTTCTCGGGAGGCTCATCTAACTCCGACCATGCACTCATTGCATCAGCTAGCACTGATAGTGCATCATATATGTGAGATTGTATCTGTACGGAAGTGAGTCGAAAGGCCTCTACTCTAGATTCCTTGTCTACCTGGGGGGTGCCTGGTGGTTGAGCCTCGAGCTCGACAATCTGTGCTTTGTGGTCTTCCTCCATCTTGGCCGTTGTTTCTTCCATCCTAGTCACTGTTTCCTCCAGAGCCTTTGCTTTGTCTGCAACTCTTCTTAGCTTCTATGGGAGAGGCAAGGTGAACTCAATATTGCATTGGGGAAACTCCAATGCAATACTCTATAAGACTTGAGAGAGTTCCTGATCCCTTTCTTGATATGCTTTTAACTCATCTACCTTTTTCTGATAGCTGGTGGCGAGTGCTGCATTTTGCTGCTTCAGCTGCGTGTTCTATTTGTAGGTCACGAGCTCTCTCCCTCTGAGCTCTGTGCTTAGCTGCTGCTGGATCATCTGTAACTGGTCAATGTGGAAATATGCAAGGTTAACCTTGATGGGTTACCTAAACTATAATGTTGCATCCATCATTGACGCAGGGAACTGAATGCTCCCTGGTGGTATCAAAATTGTGTTTATACGATCCGTTGCCAAAATTTCCTCACGGGACGTCGACTGTGTTGAGCTTTCTCTTGCGGTTGGTCTTACCGGCGGAAACTGTGTCATAGCAGTCTTCTCACTCATTGCTTTTAGGTCTGAAAGCTACTTTTCTACCGTGCTCTACATTTTTTCCTACGATGTCTGCATCGCATCAAATGAGTCTTTCAAGGTGTCATGCATTCTTGTTGCAATAAGTTCATAATCATCCTTTGTCAGTGTAGTCTTCGAAGGTGATTTTGTTACTTTCCTCTTTTTATTCTTCGGTATCTCTGATATCTCTTCTTGTCCATCCTTTGTCTTCTATGCCTATGATGGCACTTGCTGCGAATCTTTCTTCTATCCATCTGGTAGTGGCACTTGTTCTATATCCTGCGTTTGGGTCTCCACTTTGTCTTTGCCTTTGTCTAATGGATCTGTCTGGGCGGTATCTGGTTGTAGTGGTGTGGTATCCTCGAATGCTTGCTTCCATTAGTCATCAAATTCCTTGACGATTCCTTCAACATCCTTTGATGTCATCCTGAACTAGCCATTAGCCCAATCATCCCTTCTAGACCTTTTTGGCCTCAGATAGATTCTATGGCTGTCTACCATAAAATTAAGCCGGTTGTCATATATGTCCACAACTTCTGTGCTGATTCGAGGTGTCTCTTGGATGGTTTTCTTCAACAACTTATAATATTCATATAATACTATCATATTAACCTTTTTCTTTGCTTGGCTGCTACTCTCCCATAAGTTGGCATAGCGCACACCTCTGGGCGTGCCACTTGCTAGCTGTGGAAACTGGGTATGGGGCGGCTCCTTCCAGCCGACGAATGCACATAAAATAAGCAGCCATGAGAAATGGAAAGGGTGGTTTGATTCATCTTGTGCTGCCAAACAGTCTACCTGAAGCATATTTAATAAAAATAAATACCAATTGAACTATTCCCCCTCTGCAACCTGTATGGCCAGGTTAATTACTGATCCTGTGACTTCCTTTGGGTGGACCTTGGTTAACAGTCTGCCTGCAAGCAGACTAGCTATAAATCTGAGTGTGTCATCTGTTAATCTTGTAATGGCATAAGCCCGTCCTCCCCTCTGGAGCTTATACTTGGAAACTAGGGATGGTGGTAGCTTGGAATCCTTGGTCTTCCCTGCTATCTGGATCTCGGGGTCTTTACCAGTCTTGGACAGCCCAATGATGCGGTGCATCAAGTCAATGTTCAGGTCGACCCTGTTACCTAGCCAGAGGTAACCTCTGTGTACACAAGATAGTAGAATGCATACCACGGCATTAACCTCTACACCCCGTCCAAAATGAGGTAGTCTCAACAAATTGAGCAGACCTGAGCGCTCAAGAATCTAGACATGTGCCATGGGAACATATTCATCTCTACCTGTCCTTGGGTTCCTCTGGATCGTAAGATACTGATATGGCCGGAAGTGGGGATATGTCTTAGCATCTCGCAGGGTATAATCTGTAAATCTAACAACAAAGGCATATCCTAATAGATCTCCATTTTCCTTTACTCGAGAATCAATTGTTGGTATGGGAACAGTAAACTTAGCACTCTTGGAAATTTTTACCTCCGGTGCGCCTTCAACTTGTGGCATGATGTAATCTGCTGCACTATGAACTTCTTCCTCCGGCTTGGAACTGGATCCTTCTATTATCTAAGAGTGGCTCCTTGTTTTTGGTGGTTCTCTGGTCTGTGATGAACTCGATGGGACACCCTTACATGGCGTCGTCATAGGGGCTATAAGGCCACCACATTCGAACCTTTCCAAAATTGCTTCTATAGGTTCCTCCTCAGACAGAACCCACTCGGTGTAAAACACTGGATGTGTAATGGTTGCAATTCTGGAAATCTCAGCACTCTGTAATGGGATTAGCTCTGCACAGGAAACTGATCGATGCACTCTATAACTCTCGGCTCTTGAATGCTTGCAAATGTACCCTCCCGAATGAGTAATTTCTGCTTTTATGCCGAAGACGATAATCCAGGACGCAACGGTCATCTAGACTAAATTTGTCGGTCGTATTAATTGCATGGATGAGACCACACTTGTCATCCGATCCTCAATAAATGCTAAAATCTGATCAAATTTCCCTCGAAGTGTACGTGTACCGGCACTGGTCTCGTCAAATATTTACCAAATCTGGAAAATTAATTATACTGCTGCCAAATCCACGGTAAGATATACTGGTCATTTCTTCATTAACTGCCTGTCAGAAGGCGACTTGAATAGCCCTTTGTTTCGTTACAAGACTGGGTACGTGGCACGGAGAGGCATCACCTTGCTGCGATGCAACACCGCATCCTCTACTGAAGATAGACTTAAGCGCTCTTTTTTTTTTCTCCCGCAAGCCACTGATGACTTGCACAAAATGAACCGTCCTTATGCGATTCCTCATACTTAGAACACCTGCCGGTGTAGACTAGTTCCTGGTGCGATGCCTCCTTTCAACTACACTGTACATCTACACCATGGTAAGCTGTCTAAGCTACGGATGAGAGGTGGGGTGGCTGTCACTATTGAGCTTAAGCCTGCTGCCATTAATCAATGTGGGAAGAAGCTCCCCATTGAGTTTGCTGAGCTGAACGACACCTCCCTCTGTAACTTGCTATATCTGGTATGGCCCCAGCCAATGCATATTGAAATTTCCTGGAAACTTAATAAAACTACTGTCATAGAGAAGTACTAGGTCTCTGATCTGAAGAGTCTTACTCTTAATGTGTCTATCATGCAAAGCTTTTTCTCGTTCCTTCTGCACTTTCTGATGGAAGCCAACGATGAGTCTGTCTTCTTCTAAGGCAAGAAGCTACGCTAGCCTTTCATCCACTGTGTCTGTATCAGCCATCCTGATGATCTGAGCAATTCGTAAGCTGGGAAGAATATACTCCATAGGCATAACAGCCTCCTATCCATACACCAAGCTGAAAGGTGTGTATCCTATAAGCTTCTTGCATGTGGTCCTATACGCCCATAATACAGCGTTAACTTTGAGGTCCCAATCATTCCTTTGGTTTTTGCAGATCTTAGTAAGAGAATTTTCTAAAATATTGTTAAAGGCCTCCACCATACCATTATCCTGTGGGTGGTAGGGAGTTCTCTTATGGTGCTGAATCTGAAATTCTTCCGTCAAGGCCTCAATGGTGCAGTTCAAGAAATGTGTTTCTTGGTCGCTCATCAAAATTACTGGACATCCAAATCTACTGATGATTTTTTCAAAAAGGAACTGTGCAGCTGTAGGAGCATCACAATTTCTTATTACTTTGGCCTCTGCCCAGATGGTGAGGTACTCTATTCCAGTGATGATATATCTCACCCCAGTGCATTTTCCTTGTGGGTTGATAGGACCCACAAAGTCTATAGCCCACTTGTTAAATGCGCGCAGCGAAACCTGCAGTCACAGCGGCATTTCATCTCGTTGTGAGGGTTTTCCTACCCTCTGGAAAATATCGCAGCATCTGCAAAAGTCCTTAGTGTCCTTATGCAACGTAGGCCACCATAATCCTGTAGCTAGGATTTTCTACGCAGTCGGCTTTCCTGCGAAATGACCTCCAGCGGCTCCTGAATATGCCTCTCTGATGATAGCGTATTTTTCATGTGCCATCACACATCTGCGTAGGACTTCATCTGGACCTAACTTGTATAACTGTCCTGCGATCAGGGTGAAGTCTACTGCTTTAACAACCAACTGCTTCTTTTGCTGCTTAGTAAGCTCGTCAGGTGCTAGTTCGATAGTGAGAAAGTGAATGATATCAGCATAGCAGTCATCTGTGATCTGGATAGAAAAAAATTGCGCATCCAACAAATTGTCCTCTAAGTTACTTGGCTCTTCTCCTGAGTCTATCCGCGACAGATGATCAGGTCTGGTGTTCAATCTTCCTGGTTTTACAATGATTTCAAAATAATACTCCTAAAAGAGGAGTAACCATCTGCAGATTCTCCCCCCTAACACTCGCTTATTGACCAGGTACTTCAATGCAGAGTGGTTAGTAAACATCTTGAATGAGGCACCTAACAGGTAGTGCCTAAACTTCTACAGCATGTACACCATAGCTAAGCCTTCTCTTTCTGTCGTGGTGTAGTTTTTTTCTGCTGTCGATAGCTTTCTGCTGGAATATGCGATAGGATGATCGATATCCCCTTCTCCTGGTTGCGTTAAAACAATCTCAAGTGCGATTCCAGATGCATCAACGTGTACATGAAACGGCTTAGTCCAGTCTATAAATACTAGGATGGGCGTTGTAACCATCTTCTCTTTAAGTTTGTCTAGCCTTTGTTGACATTCCTCGTTCCATAGGAATATTACATCTTTCTTTAACAATTTCTCCATCAGTGCTGTAATCTTTGCGTAGCCCTTGATGAACTTTCTGTAGTACTCGGTATGACTGAGTACTGTCCTCAATTGCTTTACTGAGTTGGGTGCTGGGAGGTTTACAATGATGGCAATATTTGCAGGATCTACCATCAAGCCTTGTCTGCAAACAATGTGACCCAACAAAATACCAAATGGCGCACAGAATATACATTTCTTCAAGTTTAGAGAAACCTGGTACTGCCTACATTTCTCTAATATCAGTCTTAAATCTCCTATGTGCTTGTCAATTAGTCCAAATACAGTCCAATCATCAAAATAGACTTCTAGGAATTTATGGATGTACTCTTTTAATACAGCAACTACTACTCTAGAAAAGATAGCTGGTGCATTTCTAAGGCCAAAGGGCATTACCGTATACTATAATGAGCCCCATTCTGTTGTAAAGGTAGTCTTGGATCGATCTTCTGGATGGATTCTGATATGATGATAGCCTGAAAAGCCATCAATGAAGGAGTAGACCTCCTGTCCTCCCACATTGTCTAACACCTCATCAGTGAACGGTGTTGGAAATGGATCATGAAGCGATGCATCGTTGAGTTTACGCAGATCGACACATATCCTGATGTCTCCTTTAGTTTTCTTCTCTTGCATGACCATGGGACTAACCCATTCACTCTCTTCTACTGGCTCAATGATGCTCGCTGCTAGCATCTTATCGATCTCATCTTTAACTTTTTATTTATAGCATGGATTTAATCTATATGGACACTGCTTGACTGGTCTAGCATCCTCCTTCAATGGTATCCTCATTACTCCTAGGTCTCCAACTATTACCTTCATCTCTATGAACTTGGTGGGAAATAGGCCATGATAGTCATGTAGAAAATCTGCAATCTGTCTGACTGTTTCATCGTTCCAATAGTATCCAATAGAGGCAAACTTTGGTTCTGTATCTGTGCCAATATTGATCTTTTTAATCTTGATGGGCTCTGTGATTGCTAGAATTTCTAACTGTGGTCCCTCAACATCACAAGTCACTTTTGACTCCAGAATGCTAGTGTTACGAGGATCCTCATCCTCATCCTATGGTTCTGCTTCAAAGTTATAGCACTCAAGCGCATCTCTTAGCTGAACGGCCCAATCAGGCTGAGTTGGTATTGATATGGTACAGTCCTCAAATATCTTACTTTGTATTATATCTAGGGCATGGTCGACACTTGGATACTTAGATTCAAAAGTGAAGGTGAGTAGAAAGCTGTCTATCATAAGTGGCCATGTAGTTGTTCCCTTGCGCAGTTCAGTCTCTGTATACCAGTTCCTTGGAACTGTGTCCAAAGTGTGAATGAATCGGTTAACCCATTCATCCTCGGGAATGTCCGACCAATTCTGTTCACATGTCTGAATACGTGACCTGGGGTCACTTTCTCCTGTGTATTTCTACTGTACATACTCTCTGTCGATAGAAAATATGATCGCTATCAATCTCTTAATATTGTCCCATGATGCGATATTCTCTTTATGTGCATACCACCATCTTGCAGGTGTGGCTCATACTGCAAGGTCCATAGCTGCGATCCTTTGATCATGAGGGATTTGTTGTTCAAACTGATCAAGAACGTCCTATATATTTGTTAGACCATGAAAGGATGGAATCTCATTGATCTCTGCGCCAATCCTCGCAGTGACTTAGACAAGTACGCGCATCTACGTACTGAGACTTCGTGAAGTCTGTTCTGCCATTTTTCTAGACCAACATCTGAATCTAATGCACATGAGTTGTCGCATTGCCAACTAATATTCCCTTCTGTAGTTGGATTGATGTAGTCGCTTTGGTTTCTGGTCATCTGATAGAGGCTCTCCATGTTACGTGCCTCCTCCTCTGCTCGGATAGGTTCAATATATCTAGGACCCCGAAAAGGATCCAACGACACGATGACCTGGATCTGCACGTCCTCAAAGGTCATTTGTCTTCTCTTTAAGTCGATAACGGCCATGTTACCGATCGCCCAATCAATGCCTAGCAATGTTGGATAGGGTCTACTATCACCAATGATTTCTATAACTTCAAAGTCCGCAAAGCTGTGAACTCCGTCAATGTCAACTGGCACCTACGGTAACCGACCCAGAGGTGATACACGCTACTGATTAGCTAATCTCAGATGGATAGGCGATCTAATTAAATTAGGGCTACCCATATGTTCCCATGTCTACTTAGTCAGAACATTTACATTTGATCCCAGATCTAGGATCACCTCATCCATTTCAAATTCTCCAACCTGTGCTATGAGTCGCATCTCTCTTCCCGTTCTTGTATGTCCTATAATATTATGAACAGCACACTGTGTACTGCTCATGGAAGAATATGGCTAAGACTGATCTATAATGCGCTGAAGTTCTGTGATAGATTGATCATTTCTTACAAGTTTTAAACAACTCCACAGGAAGGAATGTACACTTCCTGTCATCTCATCCTCATCACATGTACCCGATGTGGTAGCCTGTGATGTCTGTTTAGGGCTAACGCCACAAGGTGCTTGCTGCGGTACACCCCTAGACGACGGTACCTACGATCCTGATTGCATAGGGTCATCAAGGAAAGTCTTAGCTTCCTGAAATGTCTGTTTATTCTTCTGCAGGTCAAGTGGTGTTGCTTTGTTAGGATCCCTGCGCACCCACTCCTAACCTATGTTCTTTTCAGTATCCTGCGATGTCTCACTAGTGGAAACATCGCTGCGAGTCACAATGTTGACTCTTGGTTCTGGCTCTTCCAGCTCAGCAGCAATAAGCTAGATGTTCTGGTGTGCTGCTGGCTTAGGTTCTCTGATCTTAGATATCAAGGTAGGACACACCTCTATAGAGTGATCATAAGATTTGCAATAGTTACATGTGGTGGTGGGACTTTAACAGTCTCTAGCATAATGTCCTACAACTCCACAGTTGTAGCAAATAACTGGTCCGCGACCACGACCAAAGACTTCTCCATGTCCAAAGCTTCCTCCACATCCTCATCCTTTGAATCCTCCTCCACGGCCACCATAAGTCGGATCCTGCTGTGGTCCTGCTGCTGGACCCTATGTTTCTGATTAGACTCTGTACAAATCTTGCTTTTCTCCGACCATGAGATCATAGGCTTGGCAATCATGCACATCATGGCCTACGGACTTACAGAAGACGTAGTATAAGTTCTTAGGTGTCTGTACATACTTTTGAAGTAGAGGGCACTGTTGAGGTAGATGTCCCCTTGTTTTGCATATCTCACACCATGGCCTGTGGGTCTGTGGTAAGGGGTTAGGAGCCCCTGTTGCTATATATTCTACAAAGACTGGACAATTATATTTACTATGGCCTTGTGCTTTACACTTTACACACCATATGTCTTGCACAACCTCTTTTCCTTTATTAAGCTCATGCAACTGTAACGTGAGATTAGCCAATTGGTTTTGTAGATTTGTCATACCTATGCTGGATTCCGCTAGAGGTGAAGCCTCTAGTTTCATTGCCATCTCCAATGCGTCATCCTACGTCTGGATTTTTTGCTGCATTAATGGCAGTCTGATGTGAGGGAGAAGCGCTGCAATAAACCATTCTTTATGCTGCTCTGGCCCAAACTCAAAGCTGACTTGGTCTATAAGGGCTTTGAATTTCTGATCAAAGTCCCACACTGACTCTGTAGGTAGCTGTTTGATGTCTTTGAGCTATGTAATGCACTGTGACTCAGACTTAGGTTTCTTAAACTCCTTAATCATGGTGGTCTTGATGTGGACAAGTGTTCTGGGTACTGTGGTATACTTCATATACCATGTTAAGGCTTGATCTCTTAGTGTGGTTACCAACTGTACAAGTTTAATGGTATCATCATTGATGGTTTTAATGGTCCACATGGCTTCACATAGAAACCAATGCTGCTCTGGGTCCTCTGCCCTTGTTCCCTTAAAGATAGGTAGCTTCATATCATCCCCCATTCTATTTCTATGCGGTGGATGTTGATTTGCTACACTACTACCACTCAGCGGTATAGCTGAAGGTGATGTAGCGGTGGTAGGTACTGTCTGCGAGCTACTAGATGGAGTTCCTACGGGATTGTTATGAGTCCCGGGCTGTTTCTGTGGGGTGTAAGGATGGTAAGGGATACCCCCCTCTGTTCCTTCTGTAGTACTAGGACTCTGCTGTCTAGTATTATATGAAGTGTCTTCAAATATGGGAGATCTAAAATCTACTTTATATTTCTTTCCACTCCGTGTACGTCCAATGTCATCAAAATCACTTTCAAACTCTTGTGACATTACTATCTTTACTTATTCATCTGAAACTAGATCCATTGTTCCTTTTTCATGTAATAACATCTTAATGGACAAGTTTAAAGATTTTAGGTACTTACTGTGATATCCTTTGAAGAAGTAGCACTCAGCCTCGCTGAAGCTTTTTGTCTGGTCAACTGCAAACTCTATGATGAAGCCTTCTAGCACACTCGCAATCCAGAAGTCTACTGCTCTCGTAATAGGGTTACCAAGGTTCTTCACAGTTTCAATCAGCTTCGGTGTCCAGACAATGTCTCTTTTCTTCTTGAATATGCTTGTATCAGTTAACTTTGATAACCAGTCATAAATCTCGTTCCCAAAGGTCGTAAAAAATATCGAATGCAGGTCTGTAATGATATGTTTCTGTAACCAGGCCTCCGTACTTATTTTAGGACTCTTGTTCTCTCGTTCGACAAACTCTTTCTGGTTAGACCAAGCCCACTCATTTAGTTCGTCTATAGTAGGCTGCCACCAAAACATCAATGCTCAGTTTGTTCAAAACTGGCAATGAAACCATTTGTTGGTTTGCATGGGCAAACCCGGGTTTTACTGTATTTAACCAACAACACCCCTAGCTCACTGGCCCTTTCAGCGACAGATCGCAGAGCGGCCTGAAGTCTCACCCGGAGTGAATCTAATGGGTTGGCCAAGGACTCAAGTGTCTCGGACCAGTTTCAGTGGAAGCCTGGGTGTCTCGTAGCTCTTCTAGCTTACGAGATTCCCCTCTCGCGACATGCAACTCCCTCTTACTTGCGACAACTCTAGTCCTTATCGCATCGCTGCATCTCAAGCAATGCGTAACTCCTTCCTACACTGATTCTCAACCGCAGCACACCACAGCTCCTCTGCTGGTGCGATATCACCTCCTCACGATATCCTAACGCCACGGCTTAGCGTACTCAGTGCTACTCGTTTCGACTTATGGGATTCACTATAAAATGTTGCTTAACTCTGCGACTCTCAACTATCTGGGATGAAATGTAGATAAACTCTTACACAAAATACTTATGGATTCCAACTTTCATTTATCTTCTATAGTGTTGTAAGCTAAATAATGCATACATACATTAAACTGTAAACAAGATCCATGTGATAATTGATAGATGCAACAATTAAACACCACACATAAATCAATCACATAACACATGATTTTAACGTGGTTCACCTCCAGGATGGAAGTTACGTCCACAGAACTGTGTTTCTATTATAGCTCAGGGGAAGGTGAACACAGTTCTACTGCACCGCATATGTAGTTCAAGATCTTCTGGGTAACTCCGCACACAGCCTGGAGCCCTTCTCTCTTAGATCTCTTTCCTACTCTATATTGCACCTCTTACAATATACTCTTCCCTCTCTGTCGATCCCTGTGGATCATTACATGCATGCTCAATGAGCCAACTACTGGTTACAGTAAGATAACTACTGTTAATAATAGAACTAGAGCTTGGCTCTACAACTGTCTAGTAATCTACAAAACAACTAACAACTGAACGAAATACTATCTGACTAATCAATGAACGAACCAACCCGTTTACAATACAAAATACATCCCTTTATAGCCAGCCTGAAGGTCTCTCCATTACAACACTGTAGAAAATCCCAACAGTAACCCAAAACCCTAATTAGTGGCAGTCGGCATATCTGTACTTGAGGTATCCACTTTCCATCACACCACATCTCTATGCAGTCTTCCATGCTTCCCGACGCTGACCATGGGTACTGTGCACCGCTTCCCGCTTTTGTCCTTCACCTTCAATACCTCGGCCTCATTGCTCCTTTTCCTTTATGAGGGCAGCTGATCCCTCCTATCTTCGTCGTTGCCTTCAATGCAGTGGGTGAGCTCTCTGTTCTAGGCCGCTCAGCTACTGTCATCTTCCTTAACTTCTCTGTCCTAAAAGTCACAGTTTCCAGCTCTGCTCTGCAGCTAGAAACATGCTACGGCATCGTAGCTCTACCTTATCTCCTCTCCGCCAAAACTATTTATCCGCTAAACTGGCAGCTTCTTCTGTAGTTGTGGGATCCTGCTCCAACACCACCTCACTCTCCACCCAGACTCATGGCGGGCGTAAATGCTAATCAGCCACCTAACCCACCAAATCCACCACCTGCTTGGAAAGCCAGATCACCTTTAAACCTAACACCTCCTTTGCATGACTTACCTCAGGATTTTAAGAAAATGATTCCTAAATTTGACCCAAGTGAAAATATTTTAGTAGATGATCACTTGCAAAGTTTCTACTTGGACATAGAAGGACTAAAGGCTGGGGAACACGAAGATGTAGTCTACAGACTTTTTCCACATACCCTTAAAGGAGCAGCAGCCTCATGGTATTTTAGTCTTCCTGCAAAATCAATCCTAGACTAGGATACTTTTGAAAGGATATTTAGAAGAAAATATGCATCCCAGAAGACTCATATAGCTCTCATGAAAGGATTATGCCCTTTAAAGAAAGAAAGAAAAGAAAAGGTGCATAGTTTTACCCAAAGGTTTGCTACTTATCTTAAGAATTTCTCTGCAATTGATAAGCCCTCTGATAAAGTTCTGATTGAGTACTATACTTCAGCTTTAGGGCCTGATTTGGCCATGTTTTCCAAAATGCAAGGAAAACCTATGTTGTCAGAAACATATGAAGAGGCGGAGAGAGTAGAAGCTGAAAAAGAGAGCATAGAAGACTATCCTGAGCAGTTGCGAGAAAAAACTTTTGGTGATAAATTCTTATTATTTACTAAGCCCAAGGAAGAGCAGTCACATGACTTTGAGGGGATGGTAAAAATGATGCAGAAGCTATCTAACAGGATAATAGATTTTCAAAAAGAAAAGGAAGCTCAAAAAGAATATAAGCCTTACTACAAGAGGAGAGAGGACAACAATCAACATAAACCTCCTCCACATAGTCCTGCAACAATGAACTTGATAGAGGTAGGTATGGATAACTTTTGCACTTTTCATCAATAGCCCCATTCTGAAAAAAATTGTCCTCAATGGATAAATTTGATGACATTAGTTATGAATCATCTATTGGACTCTAAATTAATAGAATCTAATGATGAAGAAGAAAAGAATTGTAAACCCACATAAAAACAAGAGGATGATGCTTTGGTTTTATGGGACCGTGTCTCACTTTTTGATATAGAAGAGGAAGAAACAACAGAAACAAATGTGACAACAAGAATTCAAGGCTTGTTAAGTAAAGACAAATTAGTAATCCTGAAAATTAAGAGACTTCAAGAGAACGTAAAGAAAATTCAGAAAAGCACCACAACTGATAAAATACCCGAATTCACCATTACGAGTCAGGATCCAAAGCAAATCAACATGCCTGTCAAACCCATTGAAGAGAATACTGATGATGTAAAAGAGAATCTCAAAGAGCATAAGATGGAATATGACATTGTGGAAGATATTAAGAGGGCTAAGGAAAATATCTCACTATTTTAAATGTGTAATATGCCTCAGCAGAAAGAAAGATTGTTAAAAGAACTTGAAATTCCTGAAGAAAATATTCCCACTGACAATCAACCAGAAGAAGAGGAAAATGGTGAAGCAAGTGTGGGAGGTAAGCCTAAATGCAAAACCCCACCATTTCTCCTGACTTTTGAAATTTTCAACCATAACGTACACAACTGTTTAGTGGACTCAGAGGCATCAGTAAATGTTATGCCACTTTCAGTCTACAAAAAGATAAATGGATAGCCTAAACCATCTACCTGGTAGGTTATTCAGTTAGACAGAACAAATGTGAAGGTAATTGTGGAAATGGAGGATGTTTTGATTCGACTATATTCAAATGAAAAGGTATTTTAATGCATATATATTGTAGTAGCAGACATACCTGAAGCTTATGGACTTGTTTTGAGTTGGGATTGGTCAGCAAAGCTAAATGGGTATTTTGCTTCAGATTGGTCACATCTGTGGTTTCCTTATAAGGGAATTCCCAATCAAATTAAAGTATTAACAGAACCCCACATGAAGCACAATGTTACTTAGCTGGAGGGTAATAATGAACCAGTGAATTCTGTATTGGGGAATTACTTCATTGAACTAGAATCAGGAAACTACCAAGTGGAAGAAGTCAGTGACACACCAGACACACAGCCTAATCTACTTCGGTTTTCACGGGCTGATGAATTTGACTGTAAAATAGTAGAATTAGTTTCAGATGTAGTTGTTGATTCAAGTACAATAGAAGTAGATATTTTTTGGACACTGTTTTTTGATGGATCTAAAACTTTGGAAGGATCAGGAGCTGGCTGTGTCCTGATTGATCCAAAGAAAAATAAACATTTTCTTTCATGTAGATTAGAGTTTGAATGTACCAATAACACAGCCAAATATGAAGCATTGGTTCAAGGACTAAGAAAAGCAATTGAATTAAAAGTAGAAAATATGAAAGTATATGGGGATTCTGAAATAATTGTAAAACGGATTCATAAATAGATACATTGCATCTCACCTCATTTAAAAGCTTATCATAATGAAGTATGGGATTTGCTGACAAAATTTTATGAATTTAATATTTTATTCATTCCTAGACTTAAGAATGCAGCAACTAATTTGTTAGCTAGCTCAACTGCAAGGCTTGTGCCTACAAATAACAAGTGTTCTATTGAATTACTTTTCAGGCCTTCGGTTCCAGACATGATTACTAATCTACGAGTTTTTTATGATGATCAACAAATCTTGGAATGTTTAATGAATGATGAAACTTTCAAAGGGGCAATTATCGATGACGAAGAACACCAAGCAGAGTTAAAATTTGACAACTTCATTCCTAAATGGGTCAGGACTTTACAGGGGATGTTTGATTTAGACAGCAAGTTCAGAAGACCAGCAAATGTCAACACTCACAGCTCATCTTTGCAATTTGAGCTAATAAATTTTGGAACTGAAGTTAAACCCAAATATGTAAATTTGGGAAAATGTTGCTCCCAGGGTGAAAGAAATAAGTTCATTAGTCTCTTCAAATAGTACAAAGATGTATTTTTATTGGACATATGAATAACTTAAAACATATGATACCAATATTATACAGCATGTCATTCCTATTAGATCTGGAATCAATCCTTATCAACATCGTTTGAGGAAGATGCATCCAAAATTGGAGCCGATAATTCAGAGTGAAGTGAAGAAATTATTGGATGTCAAAATTATATTCAAAGTTAGACACTCAGAATGGGTTTCAAATTTGGTACCAGTAAGGAAGAAATCCATATAAATCAAACTATGTGTGGATTTTAGAAACCTAAATCGTGCTTCAGACAAAGGCAACTATCCAGTCCCACCCATGGAATAGATATTGTAGATGGTTTCAGGTTCTGAGTTATTTTCGTTACTAGATGGATTCTTTGGATACAATCAAGTGTTGGTAGCTGAGGAAGACAAAATTAAGACTACATTCAGAACAAAATGGGGAACTTTTGCTTACAGAAGGATGCCCTTCGGACTCATTAACGTTGGAGCTACTTTCCAGAGGGCTATGGATATAGCTTTCCACGGTCTAATTGGTCATAGTGTTGTAGTGTATCTCGATGATGTGACAATATTTTCAAAGAAGAGAGAAGAACATGCATTCCATATAAAACAAATTTTTGACCGTTGTCGAAAATACGACATCTCACTAAATCTAAGGAAATGTGTGTTTGTTTTTATAGAAGAAAAGCTACTAGGTCACGTGGTTTCTAAAAAGGGATCTCTGTAGACCCATAAAGGATCAAAGCTATTGAACAGATCCCCTTACCCCATAATGAAAAAGGGATGCAATCATTCATGGGGACAATAAATTTTGTCTGAAGGTTTGTGTTGAATTTCGCTCAAATTGTTAAACCTTTGCAGCAAATGGTAAAACAAAGTGTACAATTCATGTGGACTGATCTAGAGAAGAATGCATTCAATAAAATAAAGACATCTATTCCTCATGCAACCTCTCTCAAAAGTCCATATTTTGAGAAGGATTTTGTTTTGTACACTTTCACTTCTGATGATTCACTAGCAGCAGTGCTTACTCAGAAGGAAGATGGGGGAGATGAGTTCCCCATATCATTTATGAGCACTAGTCTGCAGGGGGATGAATTGAATTACCCAACGGTAGATAAACAAGCTTATGCAGTCTTCAAAGTGGTAAAATAATTCAGGCCATACATACTTAAGAACTAGACAAAGGTAATAGTTCCACACCCAGCTGTGAGGTCTCTTTTCGTACAAAAGGAATTAGGAGAAAGAAGAGGCAATTGGGTGACAACTTTACAAGAATATGACCTTGAATTCAAACCAGCATGCATAGTTAAAAGACAAGGACTGTGCAAGTTAATGGCTGAAGGTAAAAACAATGAAGAAAAAGATTGGGAAAATGAAGTGGAATTACATATGATGGGTGTATGTCCTCTTTCCACAGCTCTAGACTCCCAGTACTGAGACCTTGTTCATTACCTTCAGGAAGGATTGTCGCCAGAACATTGGAATTCTAAACAGAGAAGAGTGTTGCGCCTTAAATCGGCTGCATATCAGATCATTGATGGAATTTTATTCAGGAAGAATTATGGTGGAGTCCTTCTCAGATGCTTAGATAAAGAAGATGCAAAAAAGGTCATAACAGAGTTACATGATGGACCTGCTGGAGGCCATTTTTTTGAAGATATGATAGCCCACAAGATTCTCAGTGTCGGATACTATTGGCCCACGTTGTTCAAGGATGCTCATGCCCATGTTAGAAAGTGTGATATCTGCCAGAGGTGTGGGGGAAGACAAGCCAAGGCAGCAGGACCATTGAATCCTGTGATGATAACAGAACCATTTGAGTAGTGGGGAATTGATATCATTGGAGAAATAAAACCAAATTCTTCCTTGCAGCACAAATATATTTTAACAGCAACTGACTACTTCACTACATGGGTCGAGGCCATTCCGCTATGTAAGGTCAATGAAGATGTGGTCATGGATTTCTTGCAAGATCATATTATGACCAGGTTTCGGGTTCCAATTTCCCTGGTTTTCGATAATTCTACTTATTTTTCTTCTATTATATTAACTACATTTGCTCATAAAAAAGGAATTAAGTTGCATTATTCTGCCAACTAATACCCCCAAGGGAATGGTTGGGCAGAATCTACAAACAAGAATTTGATTAGGATCTTAAAAACTATTGTGATAGAAAACCAAAGAAGTTGGCATTTAGCACTACCAAATGGTCTTTGGGATAATAGGGTCACACCCAAGAATTCCTTAGGTGCATCACTATATACCCTTGTTTATGGGAAAGAGGCTATACTTCCTCCCAACATTATACTACCATATTCCATAATAGCCCAAGAGTCTAGAGGCATAGATAACGAAATCCTGCAACTCAGAATCTATAATCTTTTGAAGGAGGAAGAGTCTAGATCTAGGGCCAAAGAACATTTTAAGCAACAACGTGAAGTAGTGAAAAGGTGGTTTGATAAGCACAAAGCTGGAACAAAGGAATTTGAAGTGGGAGACCTAGTTCTTAAGTGGGATCACCCGCATGATGAGAAGGGGAAGCACATGAAGTTTCAATAGTTATGGATAGGCCCTTTTTAGATTGCAGCAAAACTTGGCCCCTCAACCTATAAATTGCAAGACTTACAGGGGTGGGAAGAGAACTTACAAGTAAATGGTTTGGTTCTCAAACCTTATTTTTCTTGATTTTTTGTTTTTGTTTTGTACATAAATAAAATGATTTTATTGTCTATTTTGATTTATTTTATTTATGTTTTTATTTGGTTTAGATTTTGATTGATTTCAATAAAAAGAGGCAATCTTTTGGTTGCATGGAGAACATCAGAATTATGGATGAACTAAAATCTTTGATTATAAGACTGCGTACTATTGTGTTATCTGAAAGAATTTCTTCTAGTTTAAATAGTTTTCCTAAATGGCTGTGAACACATTGAAGTCCTACTTAATCCCTATAAAATAACTCAAGATCTAAAGGTCTGGAATACTATTTCGAGGCTCCATCCATCTCACAATAAAAAATGTCCTAGGGGGTGACAACAAAAGACCCATGGAAAGGAAGCAGGGTAAACAATATATTATATATAAATGATCCCATGTCAAGAATTGAAAGCCAAAAGGATAATAAGAGTCAAAACTCCTAAGAAAGCAATATGTATCAAAACAAAGTACTAAATCATATGAGTACAAGATTGCTAAAAGTTCTTCTCCATCCGTGAGCTGAAAATTAAATACACCTCTCACAGAAAAGGACACTATGTATAGAGGATCCTGAATAAAAATTTAGAAATAAAGGCATGCAGGAGGACTCAAAAGAAAGGAAAAAAGTCCAAAAGCACATAAAGTGTAAAATGACATTGGAATGAGGAACAAATGAATATTTCTATTTATCGTATGTTACAATCCTGTGGTGTCCAAGCTTGAAGCTACCTGAAGAAAGGGGTAATAAATGAAACTCATAGTCCCGTCCTCAAAAGAGTTATCTTGACTTTGAAATCTTGGGTTCCATTTTCCCTAAATTGGACCATCATCAATGATTAAAAGTAAATATATTTTCCATTTGGGAAATCCAGACATCTAGAAGAATTCAACATGTTGGTTTTATTGTTAAACAGTCTGTTACTTAAGGAAGAAATTGTCCAGAGATCTGGGTTCACCAGGTAGTCACCAATTGTTGCAGCTGCAACGTTTTCCCAATTTTTTTAAAAACTTTGGACCCTCCTTTTAATTTTGTCTTGCTTAGATTTTTTGGGATTGCTAAACTTTGTTATTCTTCTGCTGCGAGTTTGATCTTTTGAGGTTGATTTAAGGAACATTGTTGATCACTTTTAGAAGCTTGAATAACTATCTTTGTCTGCTAATGTTGTTGACTTGAACTTGAAGTTTTGGTTTGTGAATAATTTTTCTATCAGAAGTTTATTGAACAATGAATCATGACCATAGTTCTCTATGCAGCCACCATTGTGGAAGCTGAACAATGAAAGACCTGATAGATAGTTTTGATTGTCACTGATTCCTTGGTTTATTGATCAACTGTTTAATTTGCAATGTTTTATTCAACACTATCGGAAGTCATTTAAGGTTTGTTTTGGATTGTAGTTATCTGTGCAGCCACCGTTTCAGAGGATCAGTAATGAACGTCCCAACGGATTAGGGCTAATCCTCTCCGATACCGTGTGTTCTTTTCGCTATCAGAAATTTTTATGACTTCGATCAAAAGCTGTAGCTTGATTGCAGCTCCTGAGACAAATACACATCTGCCATATAAATTTTCTGCTCACTGATGGTTTGTTATGGTTTTCGCCAATATGTTTTATGTTGCCGCAGAACTCTTAGGTTGTATGGCTCCCACCGTTGCGGTTGCGCAATACACTATCACTTTGGTGTTTGAGTTGATTCATCTGTCGATACCTTAGTGACTCCACTATCCGATGCGTGACTATGGTGGAACTTAGTGTTTTTCCTCGCCGACATTGTAAAGACCAGATTCTATTTGTCGCCCGCCGTTATGGCTTCTTATTGAACTAATCATCTGATGCTTTATTAATTCTTCCCATTGGAGTGGATTACCTGCCCGATGCTTACTATTTTTGCTTCCAACTATTTGTAGGTATTTTCCCGCCATTTTGGTTGTGTTGTTACTCTATTTTGTGGGATGGCATAGTTTTCCCATGGGTGCTGGTCGAGTTAAGTTTTTTCTGAGATGAAGATTATTTTCAGCTAGAATTGTGGTTTTAGTAGGACAGCGGGCTCATAATTTTTTCGGACCCAGCTTGTGAGGTTTTATTTGCCTTATCATTTTATTTTCATGTATTAACATTGTTTATAGTTCATTTTATAGAATGCATGTATTAGTGCAGTTTGTGTTACTTTGATGGTCTAAAATATGCTATGTTCATGACAGGGTGACTACTGCAACAAGATATATCTAGAAGCCAAAGAGGAAGTGAGGCAACAAGGAAAGAAGAGGCTGAAGCATAGAGAAGCAAGATAAAAAACAAGACCAATGGATTCAATAGCAGCAGAGGCTCAAAGAAAATTTGATCACTAATCGAGCTGGTCTCTCGTTATAAAAGTGCTATTAACTTTTAATGAAATGTAACGTATTGTCTAAATCATGAGCACTTACAAAAGGACAAAATTGTGAGATTAAACGGTTGGGGGAGCCCAAAGGTCACCCGGGGGTGTAGCCCAAGGGTTTTTCTATTTTTTTTAAATATAGGAAAGTTAGAGGGAATAGATGACTTTTTCCTAGTTAGACTTGTGAGAACATGTTGGAAGAAGAACTATTTTCTTTTGCAATAGATAATTACAATTTTTCCTATTGGAGAAAGATTTGGTGGAATGTTCAAATGTTGTGCAATGGATGTTGTTGAAGGGCAACTATTTCATTTTCATCTTTTGTCCATTAACTGTGAGATCGTTCTAACTTGTTGAACCTATGTTCTTGTATGAATGCTCTCTAGTTTATTTTATGGAATTTCACTATGAGTAATGAATGCTTTTCATAAAAAATGAGCTATCTTGTTGTTCATCTATCTATTCATGTTTATGTGTCTTGAAATAAAGAAAAACTACCTGTGATTTTTATTAATGCATGAACAATAATACATTACTCATTAAATGATAATCTCGCTCCCTAGGGATAGTTTAGTTAAGTTAGTTTTAGTTTTCTTGCTGTGTGTGATTTAGATGCGAGAGAGTTAAGATGAGAGGTAAGAACCTACGCATCACATTGTGACCGCTCCTCGTATTCTCTATCAATATTCATCCTTAGATAGGCACTTGCATCTCATACTTAAAACTAAAAAACTAAAAAAGATACACGGTGGACCGGGCCGTAATCGGTAAAACCCTTTATTTTGGTTACTTGACCTACGGTAGCGGGACCGCAAACCGAATGAATTCCCCATACCAAATAGTAATGGGCTAGTTGGGAACCTTTGCTGGGGAGAATCCCTTTCTATTGTTTCCTACGATTTTCCAGGCCTCAACATATTCATATCCACTTAAGGATATGGAAGCCATAGGACCACATACATCAGAATCTATTAGTTCCAACATACCTTTAGTCTTTGTGTCACTTTTTGGAAAGGGAGTCTTTATGTTCTTTCCCTGTGCACATCCCTTGCAGATTCCCTCATGTTTGATCTTTAGATATGGTAACCCTATTACCACCTTGCTCACATAGGGAAATTATTTGTAGTTGATGTGAGAAAGTATCCTATTCCACAATTCACTTGAGCTGGTAGTCATGTGGATAAGGGTTGTCTATGGATATCCTTTGAGATTGTACAGTCCTCCTCCTTATCCAATGACTACAACATCTTCAAGTGTCTTACACTTGGACCACATGAGTACTTGTACATATATAAAAGCAACTCTACATCCTTTCTTGTCTAGAGCTGAGATGGAAAGTAGGTTCCTTTTCAAATCTGGTACATACAGTACTTCCTTCATCTTCATGGAGGTCCCAGATTCAAGCTTGTAGCTTAATTCACCAATACCTTTGATAGGATATTGATAGTAATCTCCCAATGATACCTTATGGGAGGATTTCTTCTCTTTAAGATTTGACAGATTTATTTTATTTTCTGTCATGTGCTTAGAGGCACCACTATTAATAATCCATGTATCTTTTCCAGGTGTTACAAACCCAGAGAGTGCAAAGAATAACACATATTCTTCTACATCTTCACCTCTAGTTCTATTTTTATTTATTTATTCATTCTCATCTTTAGCTATATGAGAATTATTTCTTTTGTTCTTGTTGTTGTTCTTCAATGATGGACATTCTCTAGCAATATGTCCTATCTTATGACAGTTGTAGCATTGATACTTTGAATAATCCTTATTCTTCTTCCTTTTCTAGAATTTCTTGTTTGAAGGCTTATGATTACTCTTATTGAAGTTTTATTTGTAGAAATTCAGGCCAGCAGTAGATTAATTTTACCCACAACAATTATTAATTGATCATGCAAAATTGCTAACAATGGAGACTGAATATGGAGCTGTAACACAAAATTATATTAACTGAGTGTACAATAGCCAACCATATAATATCATAGGCTACTGAATAAATAGAATACATGAAGAAATTGAATGCATGAGGAAGCATCCAAATCTAGCATAAAGCAGGCTTACCAAAAATAAGCAAATCCCCCATAGGTGTAAAAGATGAATCCCAAATCTGTCATGGAGCTCACGAATTGGCAAAAAGGAATAGGAAAGCTAAAGAGTGGTGGAATGGTAGCTCATACATGCTTTTGCATGGAGAAAATATAGGAGGATGTGTAGGACAAAAAACAAGTTCACCTCACCTAGTCTAGCTTTCCCATGTGCCTTAAAACACTGAAAAGCAGGCAATAAAGCAGAAAAAGCAGATAGGCGCCTAAGAGGCCAGGAATAAAGTGGATTTGATTCCTAAGGCTTTCCCAAGTGCTACATGAGTCATATATGGCAATTTTGACCTCTATGGATAGGCAATTAGCAACTTGCACAAGGTGGGACACATGAACTAGGAAAATAAGACAAAAATAAATGAATTAATGTCTAAGTGGGTAAACTATGGGTTGATTATTCTAACACCCCCCCTTAAGCCTGAATTTATGAGTAATAAATCAAAAATATAGGGCCTAGCAACAAGGCTTATTCACCCTTTTACATACTGCAAGTCCATACAACCAAGGAAAGAGGCAAAACCAACTTGGGAAAATCCTCCCTTAAACATGGACTATAAAAAAAAATTGTAGAATCTTGTCTCCACTCATGCCTTTACAGCATGATCAGCAATCCCCAATAGTGATTTGATATTGTTGAGGGTCTTCTCACAAAATTCTTTGGTGAAGATATCAGCTACTTGTTCTGAAGATGAACAGAAGAGTAGGTGAATGGTACCATCATGCACAAGCTCTCTGATGTAGTGCATGTGAATCTCAATGTGTCTGGTTCTCTTCTTCTGAACTGGATCTTTGTAGATTCAAATGGTACTCTGGTTATCATAGTAGATGGTATTTGAGTACTCAGGTTCGGAACCACACTCTCCAAGTAAACCCTGCAACCATAAACACTGAGTTGCTGCATTAACAACTCCTCTGTACTCAGCTTCTGTACATGAGAGTGCAATGGCACTCTGTTTCTTGCTTGACCAGCTGATTGGACCTTATACAAGCATGAACACATACCCTGAAGTGGACTTTCTATCTGTGCTATCACCTTCCCAATCACTATCAGTAAATCCAATCAAATCAAGATCATATTTTGCTTTATAGAAGATCCCATGTGTCCTTGTTCCCTGAACAAAGTTAAGGATCCTTTTGGCTGCTTTCTAATGGATCTCATGAGGCTGATCCATGTATCTAGAAGCCACACTTACTGCATAACAAATATCATGTCAAGTATGTGTCAAATACAATATAAATCCAATCAATTGTCTATACAGTGTATTGTTTACCATCGGTGGAGAATCATCTTCCTCCAGCTTCACTCCTGAAAGGAAAGGAGTTTTGCTTGCTTTGCAGTCTTGCATTCTGAATTTGATCAGAAAATCCAAGGCATACTTGGACTGGTGCACCTTTATTCCAGCTTTGGTTTGAGCAATCTCAAGCCCTAGAAATTGACTTAAGAGCCCCAAATCTGTCATGGAGAAGGCTTGGTTCATAGCTCCTTTTAAGGAAGCAATCTCAGCTTGTGAGCTTCCTGTAATGAGGAGGTCATCAAAATATAAAACAATGATCATTAATGAACCATTAATAGACTTCAAATAGACATTTGGATCTGATTTGCACTGAACAAAATTCAGAGATAGCAAGAAGCTATCTATCTTGGCATACCAAGCCCTGGGGGCTTGCTTTAGCCCATACAATGACTTTTTCAACCTGCACACAAGAGAAGGGTTAGTAGCAAAACCTTGAGGCTGATGCATATATATCTCCTCTGTGAGATATCCATTCAGGAAGGCACATTTTACATCCATATGATGTACCTCCCATTGCCTTGAGGCTACAATGGCTAGAGCTAGCGTGATGGAATCCATCTTTGCCACTGGGGAAAAGGTCTCATTGTAATCGATGCCATGAACCTGTGAGTATCCTTTAGCTACCAATCTAGAATTGTACTTCAGTGGTGAACCATCAACATCAAACTTGGTCGTATAGACCCACTTACACTGGACTAACTTTCTTCCTGGAGGAAGATCCACTAGCTCCCATGTGTTTCTCTTCTAGAGTGAGCTGAACTCCTCCTTCATGGCAGCTTGCCATCTTGGATCTCCTACTACTTCTTCATATGTTTGAGGATCAGACTCCACCATCAAATAGCATTTTTCAGCAAACATAGGGTCCTTCATGCATAGACCACTCTCAAATTGTTATCTAGTCCTCCTTGGGTCATTGGGATCCCCAGCTAGCTCTCCTGCTGCATGTAGTGTCTTGGCTTCCCATTTAGGCCTTGTGGGGATGTTTGGGTCTACAATAAACTCATCTCCATTAGAAAAATCAGAATCATCATTTTCAACAAACTCTTTACTTACTTCTTGAGGTTCAGGTGGTGAAGAGGCTTCACCAACTTCCACTGCTGCAAGGGGTTCCTCTTCAAACTGAACACACCTTTCAATGAAGGATTTGTTTGTGCTCAAATTTATCAACTTGTACCCTTTTGAATATTCAAAGTATCCAACAAAAATACACTCTTGGCTTTGGGGCTGCAAAGCCTTCCTCTTCTCTGTTGGAATCCTAGCCCAAGCCTTTGAGCCAAAAATCCTGAAATGGGTCACATCTGGCTTGTGCCCACTCCATGATTCAAAGGGAGTCATGCCATCAAGCTGTTTGTGAGGCACCCTATTCTGGATATAGGCTGCACATTTGATAGCTTCATCCTAGTACTTTGGTGGCAAAGTTTTGGCCTCCATCATGCATGTTGCCATCTCCTTCAGTGATCTGTTCTTCCTCTCAGCAACACCATTTTGCTGTGGTGTGTAGGGGATAGAATGCTGCATCTGAATACCTGCATCTGCATAATAGTTAATAAAATCAGACTTGACATACTCACCACCATTTTCAGATCTGAGGACCTTGAGTTTCCTTCCACACTAGTTTTCAACCAAAGCCTTAAAGACTTTGAATAGACCAAAAACTTTAGACTTGTGTTTCATGAAGTGAACCCAACAATACCTGGAAAAATCATCAATAAAGGTCAATGCATATTTGGCTTGACTCATGGAAATATGAGGGAATGGGCCAGCAACATCATTGTGAATCAGCTCGAGGGGTGCAGAGGTTCTCTCATGACTAGCTTTCTCAAATTTGTGCTCTAGGTGTTTTCCTAGGATACAACCTTGGCAGACTCCTTTGGAAAATTTTATCTTGGGCAGCCCTATGACCATTTCTTTCTCACTAAGATCAAATAGATACTTGTAATTTAGATGGCCAAATATTTCATGCCATAGCTTGCTAGCTTCATTAGCATGGATAAGAAGAGAAGAGGGGTTTGAGTAAGGTAGGAAGTGTGAGAACATGTATACCTTTTGAGCATGATTTGCAACTCCTTTTGCAATGAATCTACCACTTGAGATTTCTATGATCTCAACTTCATCAGGGGAGAATATGACTTTCTTAGGAGACCCAGTGTGAGTCATATGATACATTGATAGAAGGTTGGAGGTGAGGCCAGGCACATACAGCACATTATTGAACTGACCATGATCAAGATCAATCCTCCCTTTGCCCAAAATTTCAGTGAGAGAGTCATCTCCCAGTACAATAGATGGTCCTTTCGACTTTTCCAATGAGGATAAGGCCTCCTTAGTCGAAACCATGTGTCTTGAAGCTCCAGAATCAATGATAAATCTGGGTGAGCTTGATGTGCCAGCAACCAATGCATGAACTCTCTCTCTGTCATCTAAACTTGATCCTCCTTCTCTATTCTTTGAGCTTTCTAGAAGGGAGATGCCATTCTTCTCCAGGAGTTGGGTCAGCATATCAATCTGTTTTTTCATACAAGAGCTTTCAATGTGATTTCCCTTATTACAGTATGATCACTTATTCATTTCACCTTTGTTTTTCTTCTTCTGGGTATTTTTCTTGGGACCTTGTTGATCCTCTGGAGACTGTTTCTTGTCTCTCTTTTGCTCAGGTGGATTTTTAGCTTTCTTTTTTATTTTTGAATCCACCCTCGAATCTCCAGCAACCAGTGCTTGGTCTTTGGATGGTTTGATGGTGCCCATCATCACCAGCTTGTCTTGTTCATGTGTGAGAGATTCCATGAAATCTGCAAGACTAGGCATCTTCCAGGTTCGAGCTGTGAGTTTTGTGGCATAGAAGGTTGAAACAAAGACTGAGTATTCAGGTCCTAGATTTGAGAGGATGGCCAATACGAACTGATCATCTTTCTTTTCGATACCACACTGCTTCAGCTGCAAAACTAGTGCTTTGAACTTGGAGAAATATAGCTGCAGGGATTCAAAGCTACTGGGACTCAGAGAAATCAGCTCATTTTAGATCTGATGTCCCCTCAACTCATCTGTCTTTCCAAAAAGATCAGAAAGATTCTCCCATAATTGATCCAGTGAATTTAATCCATCGAGATGGAAAAGGAGGTCTCGGGAAATACTGAGACATAGGAGGCCATAGGCCTCATCTCTCCAATTGTGCCATTTGATCTTCTCTGCAGTAGCATTGGGCTCTGCTTCTATAGCCATAGTCACCTTGTAGAGGCATTTCTCTCTCAACAAGATATCCATCTCCACTTTCCATTCAAAATAGTTGAAGGGAGTCTAGATAGTTTTCTGTGAATCCATAGCTTTAGAAAATCTGTCCCGGCTGTCAGTAGAAGGATCCCAGTTTTGATGTCGAACCTGCAAAACAATTTTTGAAGGAGAGTAAAAACCTACAATGGCTCTAATACCATGTAGAAATTCATGCCAGCAGTAGATTAATTTTACCCACAACAATTATCAATTGATCATGAAAAATTGCTAACAATGGAGACTGAATATGGAGCTGTAACACAAAATTATATTAACTGAGTGTAGAATATCCAACCCTGTAATATCATAGGCTACTAAATAAATAGAATACATGAAGAAATTGAATGCATGAGGAAGCATCCAAATCTAGCATAAAGCAGGCTTACCAAAAATAAGCAAATCCCCCATAGGTGTAAAAGCTGGATCCCAAATCTGTCATGGAGCTCACGAATTGGAAAAAAGGAATAGGCAAGCTAAATAGTGGTGGAATGGCAGCTCATACATGCTTTTTCATGGAGAAAAGAGAGGAGGATGTGTAGGACAAAAAACAAGTTCACCTCACCTAGTCTAGCTTTCCCATGTGCCTTAAAACACTGAAAAGCAGGTAATAAAGCAAAAAAAGTAGATAGGCACCTAGGAGGCCAGGAATAAATCATATTTGATTCCTAAGGATTTCCCAAGTGCTACATGAGTCAGATATGGCAAGTTTGACCTCTATGGATAGGCAATTAGCAACTTGCACAAGGTGGGACACATGAACTAGGCAAATAAGACAAAAATAAATGAATTAATGTCTAAGTGGGTAAAATATGGGTTGATTATTCTAACATGATTGATTTCTTTCCTTAGTGTGGGTAGCTAGAGCCTGGTCATCTTCTCTGAGAAGAGCTTCTCTATTGGCTACTCTAGCTTCTTCTTGTATGTAGTGTTCCCATACTATGTCAAACATCATACTTTATTTTTTGGCACACATAGTTTGGATGAATGAGTCCCAAGGTATACTGAGGCCATTGAGAGCAGTCATAACCAATTCATCCTCATCAAGAGTATCTCCAATAGAACTTAGCTTCTCTTTGATCTAGGCGATCGTTGTGAAGTAATCTTGAGCATATTCTTCTTTTCTCATCTTGGTTCTCTTCAATTGAGTTCTTAGATTCATATTTATGTTTATGTTCTTTCCTTCAAACATTCTGGAAAGTGCATCATACATTTTCTTAGGTGTCTTCTTGGATGACACTTGAGGGATCAAGTGATCCTTAATGGAATCAACAATGATCCTCATTGCCTTGATTAGGTCTTGTTCATGCTTCTCCTTATCTTTAGCTTCTTCAAGTTCTGTAATATTTTTCTTGATATATTTCTCAAGACCATTCTCTCTCAGAATGAGGCCAATCCTATAATTCTAAGCCAACACTTTTAATTCTAGGACTTCCAACTCGTCCTCAAGCTTAGTGCTTCGGGCCATCTTGATGAGTAAGTCACTCAAAAATGAAATTTATCAAACTGGGATTTTGACCTTACCAGTAGATGTGCTTGGAGGAGGAAATTTGGTTGATCCAAATGCTTAATGAAGATCCCTAATCTTCATTCCTCAAATTCTACTTGCAAGATTGTAGCACTGCATTTTTTCTGGTTTTGTTTTGCTGGAGTTTTTTTTGTTCACTGCGAAACTAGGGTTTGGATTTCCCAGAGATCAAGACACCCAAAATATTTGATATAGGGCTCAATAGATGCACTCTGGGAGGGAACAAATTTCTATGCAAGCAGATCTTCAATCCTCCAACTATTGCAAAAAACTTAATTTATTCGAAAGAGGGAGGAGGGAGAATTTCATCTTGTGAAAGCTGCTCTAATAATGTTAGCTCTAATACCATGTTAAGTTTTCATATGATAGACTATATTCAATAATATTCAATTCAAAAATCACAACATCATATCAATAATTGTTGATAGAAACACAATCACAATATGGACACAACATTTATCTTGGGAAACCCTCAAGGGGAAGAAAACCCAACAAAAAATTCCTCTATATAAGATGTATAAATGACAACCCCAAAATTATTTGTTCTCCTCCTTCTGTCCTATCTCTCTCTCTATCCTATGTGCTACACAAGTGAGTGATTCTGTGTTCAAATAAGAAACATAGCTCCTCTATTTATACTAATTTTCAATTGACTTTTTGCACTAGACAAGTCATCCCCAATAAAATTCCTAGACCGACTTCACCTAGGAATACCCAAAATAGTATATTATATTATTAGTTGGGGTATTAAAGACCCAACACAAGAGGATGCTTTACCCCATGACTCTATGGTGACCAAATACAATAGTAACACCCTATCGGAGGAATAATAACATCTCCCTTGGGTTACATCAGTAAAGTACATTTAGAACATCCTTTGAATTTACAATATTTCAACACCTTTAACTTGGTGGGCCAACTTCACTAGATGTCAAGGCCAACTTGGACACCACAAATAACATTTATTATATTGAAACTTGGGTACTATTGACCCAACTTACATTCGAAGGTTTACATTGCATCCTTCAATGACTCTAACAATACCAAACTCATGTATGGAAGGAAGAATACAATGCAACTATAATATCTTCTGAAGTTACATTATTTTAACACAAACAGCCACCCCTTCTATTTGTTCAATACTAAGATGGGATCAGCTATTTTATTTACATGAGGAAAAGACAGTTTTAGTTCACATAACACTTCCTTGTACCCACTCAGGAGGAATTGGAAGGAGTGTGGGAGATAAGTTTTGATGGGGCAGCATGCAGAAAAGGGGAAGAAGTTGGAGTTTGGGTGAAACCTTCACGAGGGATAGCTATAGATTATTCCTACAAAATTTCCTTCAATTGCAAAAATAATGAGGCATAGTATGAGGTTGTGATGTTAGCAATTCAGGTCTTGAAGTATTTCCAAGTCAGGAGGGTGGTGATACATGGAGACTTCGAGATGGTAATTAAACAAATGTAAGGTGAGTATCGGGCCAGACATATTTGCATGAGATGCTATAGAAATGTTGCTCAAGACCTGATAGAATGTTTTCAGGAATGCAACTTTAATCTGATTCCCATGAGAAATAATTTTATAACTTACTCTTTGGCTACCTCTGCTGCTGTTTTCAAGATGCCCATGCACTCGAATAGAAAATATGAGGTTGAAGTTAGGGACATACCCTTTGTCCTAGATAACGTTAAGAGTTGGAAGATCTTTGAAGATGACAAATAGATTCAAACTTTCCTCACTCTCATTGGGGAATTTGATGGCTTGACCATTGATGATAATAATTTACTCATGGAAGGGCCTACTCTCACCCAGGAATCCCCGCAAATTCAAGTTGTCACTCCCAAACAAAATTCGGTAGATAATATTGTTTCCCCTACCGAGTGTGCCAAGGGCTACAAAAATGAAGGAGTTGTTGTGCCCGAGTTTAAGGGGACTGGTGGGAAGCAAAAATATATAAACAATCTCTGTGGAAAAGAGATCCTATAGCTCAAAGGTAACTCTATTGCCAATGGTTTAGTTCCTTTGGAAAATATATTTGACCCAAATGATGTTTCCAAAGAACCTCAACTTGTCCCAAGTTGTGAGGATGTGGAAGATGTTAATATTGGGATAGAAGATCATCCAAAAGTTAACAAAATATCAAGAGTACTCTCACTCGAGTCCAAGCACAAATAGATATCACTAATGAAAGAATACTCAAATGTTTTTGCTTGGATATATAGTGATATCAAGGCTTATGATACCAATGTCATCCAACACACCATACCAATAAAAAAGGATGACATTACTTTCAAAAAAAAGATAAGGAGAATGAACCCCAAGCTTCTGCCCATACTAGAAAAAGAAATAAATAAACCATTAGAGGCAAAAAACATTGTGGCCCTTAGATTCTCAAGGTGGGTGGCTAATTTGGTCCCAGTGAGGAAGAAGAATGGATAGATAAGGATATGCATTCACTTCAAAAATCTGAACAAAGTTTCTTTAAAGGATCAATATCCTCTTCCTAATATGGATCACATTTTGAATAGGGTAGTGGGATCCCAAAGGATCTCCACCTTGGATTTCTTCTCAGGATACAATCATATCATGGTGCACCAAAAATACCAAGAGAAGACAACTTTCATGATGCCTTGGGGCACTTTTATGTATACAAAAATGCCATTCGGACTTATGAATGCATGGGAAACCTTCCACCGAGCCATGGAATTATCTTTTGCTAACGAGAAGGACAAGATTTTGGTCATCTATTTGGATGAAATAACCATATTTTCAAATTATTATGAGGAACATGTTGCAAAACTGCTGAGAATGTTTAAAAAGTGTAGAAAGTTCATCATCTCTCTGAATCCAAAGAATTCATAATTTTCTATGAAGGGAGGGAAGTTGCTTGGGCACATAATTTCTCAGGAAGGAATTAAAATAGACCCAAAGAGATTTTAGGAAATACATAAAATTGAACTCCCTCAAAATAAGGTCGAGGTTAAGTCCTTTATAGGGAAGGTGAATTTCTTAAGAAGGTTTATTGCTGCCTTTGTTGAGATAGTAAGGTGTAAAACTAACATGCTGGGAAAAGACAGAGAGATCAAGTGGACACCTGAAGAAAAAAGGTCCTTTGAAGATATAAAGAAGGCTATTTCAGAAGCACCTATGTTGGCAATCCTTGAATTCTCCAAGAATTTTCTCATATTCGCATTTGCTTCAGAGCACACCATGGAGGGGGTATTGTTACAAAATAATCATGAGGGAAACACGTAACCCATTACTTTCTACAACAAAACATTGAGAGATGCTCCATTGAAATATAACATCCTGGATAAGAATATCTATGCTCTGGTGCAGGCCTTGAAGGAGTTTCAGGTTTACATCCTCCATTCCCACATTATTTCCCATGTCCCCACTAGTGTGGTGAAGGATATCCTAACCCAACAAGATCCTGAGGGATGAACGTGAAAATGGACAGAAATACTACTTAAATATGACTTGGATATTAATCCCACCAAGATGATTAAAGGACAGGGACTAACCAAAATCATGGCATAGTCGAACAATGACACTCTCATCCTACACATGATTGTTGAATTGTCAACATAAGAGAAAAACCTAAAAGATAACCAGATCCACAAGTGACTGAACATTTACTATCATCCCCATGGTATACTGACATCATCTTCATGTTACAACATATGCAAGATCCACATAGTATGGACATAACAAGGGTCGAATTCCTCAAGCAGAAAAAAAACAATATTTTGCATCCTAAATGGAAAACTATAAGGGAAAGAACTAGGAGGGGTTCTGCTGAATCGTGTGAACGAACATGAGGAAAAGAATCTCCTTGAAGAATTTCATGCAGGAGAATGTGGAGGTCATAATTATTGGAAGTCCATCATGAATAAGATCCCAAGGGTAGGATTTTATTGGCCCGCTATCTTTTCTAATACTCAGAAGGAGGTTGTTTCTTGTCATAAGTGTGAGATCTTTGATGGAAGGAGGAATATTTTTCCATTTCCTTTGAATCCCATACATGTTGATGCCACCTTCCAACAATGGGGATTGGATTTCAGTGGAGAGATAAACCCATATTCCTTGGGATATCACAAGTGGATCCTCACTACCACTGATTATTTCACCAAATGGATTGAATCCATCCCAACTAGATAGGCCACTGAGACGATAATTATGCATTTTTTGGAGGAGCGCATTTTGTCAAGGTTTGGGGTCCTTAGGAAGTTGATCACTGACAATGTTCTTGCATTCAAGTAAAAAAATATGGTTGAATTTTTTTTCGAGTATCACATGTAGTTGGGGCATTCCAAAACCTATTACCCATAGGGAAATGGGTTGGCAGAAAATTCAAACAAGAGCCTGATTAGGATCATCAAAAAGATGTTGCAAGACAACAAGAAAGCTTGGCACACAAATATGACCTATGCTTTGTGGGCTAACAAAATCAGTGTGAAGAAATATATTGGTACCTCACCATTTCAGCTAGTTTATGGCTCTGATGTAATATTTCCTAGTTCCTTAATTTTTCCAGCGATGATATTGTTACAGGAAGAAGATGCTAAAACCCACCCAACTCGGAGTAGGATGTATCAATTGGTTGAACTGTAGCAAGAAATAGAGCAACTTTTCAAAAGAACTCATAAATTTCAGGATAAAATCAAAGAGATCTTTGACAAGAGAACAAAACCTGATGATTTATAGATGGGGGATGTAGTGCTACAATGGGATGCACCACATGAAGAGAAGGGAAAGAATGGAAAGTTTGATCACCTATGGAAGGGACCTTAGAAAATTGTAACCTTCAGAGGAAAAAATGCCTACACTACTTTCTTTGAAGCGAGTTCAACCTTCCAAGTCATTGTACATACCATGTAGTTTAATATTTTCATGTGTGGATGGCTATCTCGTGGATTTGAATCCTGAGGTGAATGCATTAAGGTCCAAAAGAGGGTCTATAATTTGAATTTATTTTCTTTTCTTTCCATATTTGAAGTTAAAGGAACTAGAGTAAATTTTGAGGCGACGAGTTTTGGCACAAAGCCAAAGTATTCAGTAGGATGGGATCTCCGAAGCACAATAGTGCCCAATAGATCAAGAAATTGGTCTAGGGGGTTACTTTCTACTTCACATGGAGGATAGAATCCCCAATTGGAGCCGTTGTTAGAACCCATGCTAAATTATTGGAGAATGTTTACACCTGCATCTGCACTATTTCCCCTGGAAGGGGATAATCCCATGACAATGCTGGGTAGGGATGAAAGTCTCTATGTCATAAGACTTGAGGGAGAAATGAGCATGTTCCAAAAAATATATCCCCTGTGAAGAATAAGGAAAACATAAAATATTCCTAAGTTTTGGTCATATGGAGGAGGCAACCATGGAAATCGGCTTAAAGATTATGTTCTGGAAACTACAAAGGGTGTATATCAACACCTGCAAATGATTTTGCCGGGGAAAGATGCGTGGTAAACATAAATATTATGATTGGCGAAAAAGAGTTAACGCATAGATAGGATCAACCATCAGATAAGAATCGGGGAGAATATCTATGACCAATATCAATTTCGCTGCCGTAAATTGCACAGGGAAATGAATTTCTCACAGCGGTAGAATTTGGTATGAGGCACAAGCTTCAGTGATTCAAATCAAAGTTAGATCACGATCCACGAATGACATTAATTCCACTGGAACAACTTGCACGCGGAAAACAATTCATTAGATCAACAGAATTTGGTATGAGGAATGGGTTTCAACGTCCATGATCTATGTTGGGGATATATCTATGGTCAACATTAATTTCATTGTTGATAAGTGCATGACAGAAGATAGGGGTTAGGCTCAGTAGAATGTGTTGGAGGAGGCACAATTCGATGGCCCTGGTGAAGGCATAGGTAATATTGATGATGGAGATGTGTTCCCTTGAGTGAATTTGTAGGAAAAATAAGAGGGACGATACAACAGAGAAAAATACCGATGGTTTGAAGGGAGCAAGATCGACCGTTCAAAATTGAGGGGGAAAAAATGGACGGACAAGGGATGTCTCTATTGAAAAAGGTGAAGGATGTATATCAGAGAAGTATAATATAAAATAAATGTGTGCACGTGAATTTAGGTCACTCATATTATTATGTTCATTGGATAGTGAGAGAAGGACTGTGCGGAAAGCAACCACCTTGGATGAAACGTTTGAGCTTCTTGTCAAGAGACAAGGTAGGCCATGTTTTTGCACTAAACGAGTATGTAATATGGCTGAGGTAGAAGAGTTAGCGGTTCAAAACTTAGAAAACCATAAAAATCAGGAACACTTTGAGGATAGAGATTCACATGTTTTTGACACCATACTATTGAATGGACTTGTAGAAAATATGAAAAACAAACTAAAACTATTGAATGACCAAGGAACAGATGTGCACAACATCTACAGTTTGTATTTTCACCATTTTTCCACATACCAAACCTTGAGTTGCCCTGAATTCATCAATTGGTGTGCTTCTTGTTATTCCTCCTGTAAGAGGGTAATTATGGATGCTCCAAGTCAAAAATCTTGTGCCCGTTCATCCCCCTCGTCATCAGAAAGACCCTATTAGTTCCTCTAGAATTCATTCAAAGGGCCAAAGAATATAGTGAAGAAGGAATTGTCCAGTGTTTTAGGGTGGAAACTATTGAAAAGAAGGAGGCATTCTTTAAATCTTGTTTCAAACCCGACACCCATATGAAAAATTACCCTTTCCATGTAGATGTTAATGAGTTTAATGAAGAAACACAATGTGTTATAACCCTTATGATTCAGTTTTTAGGGATGGAAATAGAAAAATACGTCATTGAGCCCCTAATGAGCCTACTGTTCACCCTAAGCACCTATCTGGTTTAATCAGAAGAGTCTAGTCATTCAACACAGTTCTCTTATATCAAGTTTGATGAGCTCCTAACTGATAATATTCATTCTCAGCTAGTAGACTTCCCGAAGATAAGAAATTTCAGATTTCAGTCCTACTTACTGAAGATGTTTGTGCCTTTCAATAAAGAAAACCTGTAGCTCAAAGAAATGGTAATCACAAATGAGATAAGAATGTATTATAGAAATTTCATGAACTTCCTAATGTCATAGGTCTATAGTTCTTTCTTTCATAGGAGGTTACCCAGAGTGTTACCTCAGATGAGAGAGATATTGCAATTCTCTCCTAAGAAGAGAATCAAGGACCAGTTCTTATCACAACATGGCACAATGATAATGCTATATGTGTTTGTGCATCGACCTTTTGTACTTTCTTCATTTTTGACCCTCAGGGTGTTTTCTTTGGAGCTAATCAGATAAAGATTATGGTAGAAAATGAGCACTTTCTGAATTTTAGGAAGTCTTTAGAAATTGAATTCCCTTGGGTCATAGTCCCATTTGTCATTAAAAACAAATATGCTCTTCCACTGATAGAAAGTATGCTAAGAGATATGGAATTCCCAACTGTAGTTGTCAGCAATTACGATCCCCATTGCATCATCTCTATTAGAAGGCAAGTCAATAAAAATGATCCTTTTGAGCACCATGAGGTGGCAGACCTGCCTGAGACTGCGAATTGGTTAGACTACCCCCAGGAGAAACATGTAGATGATGGTATGGAAGAATATTCTACTTCTTCAATTCGAGAAACAACTCACATCCACCTAGAAATTCCTGGGCCTAGCAACAAAAAATATTACACCTTTTGCTGGTGTCTCTAAGCATTCCAACAAAAGAGATTTCTCTAATGTCATGGACATAGAGGAGGAAGACACAACCAACACATCAAAAAAAAACAGAAGTTGGAGGAGATAGGGAAACTAATACAAGAAACAAGTGGTAAAGGTAAGAATAAAGAGGTAAAGATCAAAGTCCCAACCTTTGAGGTTCAAGAATATGCATTTTCCTAGACACCTAAGGGCTCAATAGATAGATATAGGTCCAAGAATGAGCTATTGGACAAATATAAAGAAAACAAAAACATCACCATGAATGAATATCTTAAATTATATGCAGATTGGAGAAAGGATTGTGGTGAGGAGGTTTCTTTAATTTCTGTCAAAGATCACAAGAAAAATACATTGAATTTGGCCATAGCTTCTAGGAACAGAGTAGCTGAGATGAATATAAACCTCGATGATATACCTGTACCAGATATGATTCACCTCCATAAGTAGATAGGGGACATCATCCATACTGATTTGTTGAAGTCAATCCTCAATATATCTAGGCTGTAGTCTAGAAAGAATAAGCTTGAAAATAAAATGAGATAGGAGAAGGTAGAAAACAAGTCCCACCAAGCTCAGATCAAGAAGTTGCAGACATATTTGTTGCTTGTTGAAAACGAAGATAACAAAGGGGCTGGCACACAAAAGTTGTTAAATGGGAAATAAAATATCATTCAACTACTAAAGAAAAAGATGAATATCCCAGCTACTTAGTTGATCCAATATTCAGAGCTATCAGAGCTTGAAAAGGAGAAAGAGAGATTGAATGGTAAACTTACAGAATTCTAGGCCCAACTGTTTAAATTCATAGAGAAAGAGAAGCAATGTAAAAGGGATATGTCCCTTATAGTGGAGAGTGAGGAGGATCTAAATGCCAAATCAGATGAGTTGGAGAAAATATTACAAGATAAGGAGAGGGAGTTGCAGGAGAAAGGACAATAAATCAAAAAGGGATTCTTTCCTTCTATCACTGAACTTGGAGAATTATCCATCGTTCAAGTCCTAGATCAAGTAAGTATGAAGGAATTGGAACTGACAGGGTTGAACCACCAAAATAAGGATCTTGAGGGCTTTGCATTGGAGAGAGAATGTGAAAGGAAGACCTGGGAAGTAATGTGTGCAAAATTGCAGGGTAAAAATGAGAAATTGGTAGAGCAGGTTATAGGACAAATTCCTATGCAAGTGGATAAACATATAATATGGGATGCACTCATATCAAAGACTACCAAATTGATGCCCACCTTGATTACATCTTGGAAAAGGAAATAGCTATATAGGAATCCAAGAAAAGTGTTACAACAATGAGGGAATAGATAAATAAAAATCCTATTTATTATGCCAGAAATTCCATAAACTTTCTCAATGGGTTGACAAAATAAAAGATCAGAACAACCCACATAATGGACATGATTTTTTTCATCACTTGGGAAAGGAAGGTGGTAAACCAACACCACCATTTATATACCATTGAATCCAAAATTGGTATCATGGCACATGAATTCATATCTTTCATAGAAATGTTTAATCCATTGGTGAATACGGGGCTACCATTCTTCTAGGAATAAATGGGTGGCATGTTGTCAGAAAAAGAATATCATAGCAGGATGCTTCAATGTAGGTCAGACCACTCCAAATTCATGGATATGAATTATTCCCTAGAAAGAAATACAATCATTGAAAATTTAGAAGATGACTTTGAGTTGATGTTCACTTTCATAGCCACATTCGCGAAATTGTTGGAAAGGGGTCTTGCATTCATTTTTGGAGGATCCATATCATCAACTTGCTCCCCCTTTATCTGAGGAGGGTTCATATCCTCAACCTGTTCTTCCTTTCTGAGGAGATTCCATATCATCAACTTGTTTCTCCTTTTTTAATAGAGTCCATATCTTCATCATTCCTCTTTGCAAGGAATCACTGCAGTATAATCATTGTTGCTCCTTGCGAGGAAAGTATTTTAGGAATACACCAAGCTTGTCATAGAAATATTCAAAATTTACTCTAGATATAGGCTTGTTCATCACATCAGAAACTTACTCATAGGTACTCACATACTAGAGCTTTATAAATCCCTTTTGTATGATATGCCTTATATAAAAATATTGGATTTCTATGTGCTTTGATTTATCGTGGAACACATGATTCTCTGTCATCTTTATACAACTCTGGTTTTCACATAGAATCATTGTGGTATCAAAATCCATGTCAAATAGACCTTACATTAGTTTTCTAAGCCATATCGCTTCACAAATAGCAGACCAAGTTGTTGTGTACTTTGCTTCAGCCGTGTTGAGAGCAACACTTGATCATTTCTTACTAACCCATGAGATCATGGTGGATCCTAGACAATAACATCCACCTGAGGTTCTCTTTCTGTCTGTGACACTTCCTTACCAATATAAATCCCTATATCTGTTAAATATGTAGTCATGATCTATAACATAGTATATTCCAAAATCTATCGTACCTTTTGGGTACCTAATTACATGCTTTCAGCTATCAGGTGAACCCGTCTAGTTTTAACTAGATACTGACGTAAATTTCTCACAAAAAATCATATATATGGCCTTGTATTCATCATATACATCAATGAACCAATAATATGTCCGTACAGAGTCATATCCGCTAACTCTAATGATTCATCATATCACAAATTCATCTTGGTGTCCATGGGTGTGTCCATGGAATATCAAATATTTTTAAGATTTCTACTACATGCTTTCCCTGGTTCACAAATATTCCTTCTAGGATCTACTACACTTCGATCCTAAGGAAATAATGCATCATTCCAATATCTTTCATCTCAAATTATTCAGCTAGCTTCTTCTTTCTTTATGTGATATGTTTCTCATTTCTAGTTAGAAATAGATCATCCACGTACATCAATAGTATGATAGGTTCATCATCCATAACCTTAAGGTAAAGTTTAGGATCATATTTACTCTTGGTAAAGCCCAATCTAGTTAATAAGCTATCTGTTGTTCCATAATAAGCTTTAGGATCTTTCTTCAGTCGATACAGATCCTTTTTCAACTTACATACATGAGTCATTCTGTCTTTGAATTCAAATCCTTGTCGATGTTCGATTTATACCTCTTCATCAATCACACCATTCAGGAATGATGTATTTACATCCATCCAGTGTAGATCTCACTTCATCATGGAAGCAAGTGCCATGATGGTTTTGATGGAAGTGTACCTTGCTACTGGAGAAAATGTCTCTTCATAATCAATCCCCTCTTTTTGAGAGAATTCTCTAGCCACAAATATTTCCTTGTATTTTTCAATACTTCCATGACTTTCATGTTTTATCTTGTATATCCACTTCGAATATACCACACTCTTGTTTTCTGGTTTGGGTACTATATCCCAAACATCATTCTTCATTATTAACTGATATTCTTCAATAATTTCCTCCACCCAGTCTTTCTTTTGTGCAGCTTCCTTGTAGCTGGTGGGTTCTTAATCTACAAGATCACACATCAAAGCTACATAACTCGAAAATGGCTTTGATCTATGGCTTGTTACTATGGATACTTTTGGATTTCCATACTTTTCTATTTCTTATATGATTTATATTACCCAAGAATGTTTCCTCTTTTGATATATATCCATAGTAGGGGGGTCTTGAGGTTCTAGCATATCATGATCTTCTGATTATACTATTTCATGAGAGGGTTCAACTTCCATGTTTATTAGAGGTACATCCCATTCATTTACTTCTTCAAGATGATACCTTATGGAGTTTTTAGGAGTTGTTTCTTCATCAAATGTCACATCCCTACTAATATCTATATGATGGAATCCTGAAATGTATACCCTGAAGTATTTGTAGACTTCACAGTATCTAACAAATATTCCCTTATTTCCAGAAGGATCCAACTCAGTTCTCTCCTGTTTTGGAATATGTACATATACTGGAAAACCATATATATTGAGATGTCTCACTTAAGGTTTCTTTTGTGTATACATCTCTTCATGAGTCTTGAATCCAAGAGAAGTATGAGATAATTTGTTCTGCACATACACAAATGTTCTTACTACTTAATCCCATAGATGCATGGGAAGGTCTTTGTCATGAATAATTGTTTTCACTGCTTCCATAATGGTTATATTCTTTCTTTCTACAACACCATTCTATTGGGGATTGTAGGAAATGGTTAGTTCCATCTTGATTCGAGCTTCCTTGCAGAATTATTCAAATTATTTTGAATTATATTCTCCACCATTATCTAATCTTAGTGTCTTGATTCTTCTTTCTTAATGGTTGTCTATCAAGGATTTGAATTCCATGAATTTCTCGAACACTTCACTCTTGGTATTCAAGAAGTATATCCATGTATTTATTGAATATTCATCAATAAATGTGACATAATATTCATATCCACTTAAATATGTGGATGGAATAGGACCATATACATCAAAATGAATTAATTCCAAAGTACCTTTAGTCTTTGTTTCACTTTTCGGAAAGGTATTTTTTCTGTTCTTTCCTCTTTCACATCCTTTGCAAGTTCCTTCATGATCAATATTCAGATTTGGTAACCCTGTTACCACCTTTCTCACATAGGGTAGTTCTTTGTAGTTGATGTGAGCAATCTTTCTATGCCATAGTTCACTTCAGCTAGTGGTCTCATGGAAAAGGGTTGTCTATGGATGTATATTGAGTTTGTGTAGTCCTCCTTCTTCTTCACCAATGACCACAACATATTCAAGTGACTTTCATTTTTTCCACATGAATACTTATCCATCTATAAAATAAAATATATATTCTCTCTTATCTAGGGCTGATATGAAAAGTAGGTTCTTTTTGAAACCTGGTACATATAGTACTTCCTTTATCTTCATGGAAGTTCCAGAGTCAAGATTGTAGCCTAATTAACCAATACCTTTGATGGGATATTGATAGTAATCTACTAATGATACTTTCTGAGGAGATTTCTTTTCATCAGGTCTTGACAGAGTTTGCTTCTTCCCTGCCATATTATTTGAAGCACCACTATGAACAAGCCATGTGTCTTCTTCAGGAGTTACATCCCCAAAGAGTGTAGAGAATAATACATATTCTCCATTTGTTAGTCTCTTTCGAGGTATTTCTTATTCTTTTTCATCCTCATCTTCAACTAGATGATCATGATGTATTTTCTTGTTGTTATTCTTCAATGGACACTCTCTGGCAAGGTTTCCTATCTTATGACAGTTGTAACATTGATATTTTGAGTATTGTTTATTCTTATTGTTTTATCTTTTCTTTTGAAACTTATTTGGAGGTCTATTCTCCTTGTGAATATCCTTATTGAAGTTTAATTTTTTTCTTCATTTAGTATGGATGGCTAGAGCTTGATCATCTTCTCTAAGTAGAGATTCTCTTTTAGCCACTCTAGCTTCTTCTTGGATGTAATCTTCCCATACAATGCCAAACTCCATACTTTCTTTTCCGGCATACAGAGTCTATATGAATGAATTCGAAGGTCTACGGAGACCAATTAGATCAGACATAACTAGTTCATCTTCATCAAGGGAGTCTCCAATGGCACTTATTTGTTCCATGAACTGGGAGACCCTTGTGAAGTAATATTAAATGGATTCCCCTTTACTCATCTTAGTACCCTTCAGCTGAGATCTCAAATTCATCTTTATGTTGATGTTATTTCCCTCATACATTATGGAAATTGCATCATTCATTTTCTTTGGTGTCTTCTTAGATGACACTTTATGGATCAATTGATCTTTGATAGAATCAACAACGATCCTCATTTCCTTAATTAGGTCTTTCTGATGCTCCTCCTTAGATTCATATTATTTAGGTTCTGGAACTTCACCCTTGATGTAATTCTGAATATCATTCTCTCTATGAATGAGACCAATCATATATTTCCATGCTAGGAATTTTTCTATTCCTTCCAGATTGTCTTCAAGCTTAGTGCTTAGGGCCATCTTATCCAGGAGGTCACTAAAAAATGAAATTTCTCAAAATGAAAACATAAACTTACCAGTAGATGCACTTGAATGAGGCATGTTGGTTGGTCCACTTCGTTTCTAGAGATCCCAATTCTTCACCCTTCAAAACTTGCTTGCTAGGTTGTATTTTTTGTAGATTTATTGTTCTATTTTTTTGCAGTTTTATAGTTTAGGGACAAAATAGGGTTTGAATTTATAGGAGATTCACCCACTCAAAAGATTCAATATATGGATCAATAGATGTGCTCTAGGGAGGCACAAACTTCTATGCAATTAGATCCTAAAAAATCCAAACTTTGTATAGACCCTAATTTCTTTCGGAGGGAGAGGAGAGAGAGTTTCACCTTGTGAAAGTTGTTCTATTCAGACTAGCTCTGATACCATGTTAATATTTCATATGCTTATCTAGATATAATTAGTGTTTAATCCAAATTCAAAACATTAGCATATGCAAAATCACTAAAAGAAACAAAATCACAAGATAGACACAATATTTATCCTAGGAAACCCTGAAGCAGAAGAAAACCCAACAAAAATTCCTCTATATATATGTATAAGATAAAACCCCAAAAACATGTATTCTCCTCTTGGTTGGTTTGTCTCTCTCTCTCTCCTATGTGCTACATAAGTGTGTGTTTGTGTGTTATAATGAGGAGAATAACTCCTCTATTTATACTCTTTAATTCACTTGACTTTTACCCTAACAAGTCGGCCCCACTAAACTGACTGGGACAACTCCACCTAGGAAATAAAAAAATAGTATTATATTACATTCATTATGCTACTATTGACCCGACTTACAATGGAGGATTTACCTCGTGACTCTATGATGACCAATTACAATAATACAATCCCTACGGAGGAATATAACATATCCCTTTGGGTACATTAATAAAATACATTTAGAATATCCTTTGGAGTTACAATATTCAAACAAGAATAATGGGTGGTGATCCTATGTCCATATCCGACAGCTCATTGATAATGATCGAAACCTTCCATTTTTTTGACCATTCATCAATAACAACATATAATTCTTTTTCTTTCATCTTGTATGACATCGCTAACCACTAGTGCTCCATGTCACACATTTCCTAGATGTGGATCGCATGTGTCCCCATTGTGAATTGTGCCACCAGTTTGTACTTTGTCATGGCCTCATTTCTGAGGCACGAGACCTTCACTTCTGCTTCTCAAATTCCATTCAGATACAAGTAGAATTAGACATTGCAGTCAATTTGTTGCTCCTTATTTTCAAGCACCCATAGGTTTTGATACCACGCTCCCCTGCATGTGCTGAATACTTCAACATCCATACCTTGGTAATACTTGGGTTCCATCCAACCCACATGTGTGATCAATACCAAAATCCATGAATAAGTAAATGGACTTTGTCCCTCCTGCTTCAATACGACGTCTTCCATCAGTTGATTCAACAAGAACATGGATGAGTTCATATGAACACCCTGAACATTGGTTTGGTCTATTTTCTCACATGATTTTTACATCCAACAGATTTTATGCGACTCAAAATACCTTGTCATTAATATTTTTAATGACATATTCTTGCTTGTCCTCAACAAAGTCATATTTATTCTTTAACTTGGAAACCAACCTTTTATCATTGGCCTTCCCCCTGAAATACTTTGATGGATCCATGCCTACCTTGGGAAGGCTGGTGATCTGTGATATTGGGTCGACTGTGATAGACACTTTTGTATCCAACCAAAGATACCCTCCATGGAAGCATGATAGCAACTACTTCACACACGCGTTAAATTTTGCTCCACATCCAAAATGTGGCATGTGGGTGATGGTGAATAGCCCAGACCACTGCAACTGTAATGCCCACTATGCCAGTTCTCTAGTGATCGGACCTCGTTCTCTTTGTGATTTCTTTTCATAATCTTTTTTGGTGCATTTTGGATATGCTAGAATGTGATAATAACTATACCGCAACTTCTGCGATTGTGACACAATGTTCAGGGTAATATCCACCCCTTTAAGCGTTGTTGGCATATTGATGCTAAATATCTGCTTATTGTTGATACAAACCAGTGATGCATCTACCTTCCATGGCGGTAAATAGACTAGAATGTCATCAAATTTCTTCCCTTTCCTTTTTGTAGAGTCCTCTCCTCCCGTCATCAATGGGTGAACTTATTCTTTCCTGGCCTTGGTTGCACTCTAGTTTTCCTTGATCTTTCGTTGAAAAGACTTTGGGTGATTTGTTGCCTTCTTCTTCTTTGGCATTTGTGGCAATACATCCTGGAATTTTAGAATCTCTTCTTCAATTGAAACAGTATTTATCGTTGATCCCTATGTCCTACCGCTCGAAATAATTTGGGCCATCCCTACTGGTCTATCTCTCTTTCCCTCTTTTTTGCTCTCTTGCACTTTCCTTTACTCACACTCATTCTCACAATCCTCACAATTGTTCAAAATGCACCCCCTGTCGATTCTTATAGCCTTAATAGTGCTTGTGTGAATTATTTCAATCATCATAGCCGAATCCCTCAATGATTGACCAAATCCACTAGTGATTATGCAAATCCAATGGTACAATTTCTCCATAAATGCATGTCTCGTCCATTTGCATCGTCGCTTGTTGGGTTTAATTACTGCATTTATTATTCTATGTGACCATATCACACCTCGTTTGGCATCACCAATCTCCCTACTTGTTGCGATTTGTGTTGTTGTTCTTTTCAACTTATTTTTGTTTCCATTTCTTGCTCCTTGCAATTTCTTTTCCTTTTCCTCAATTTTTTCTGCGTGGCTTATCAATCTTAGTGCTGCACCTAGCTATCTCAATATAAATTTAGGCATCTTCTATTCACTAATTTTGGTAGCAACGTTCCATCTAACTGTTGTTATTGCACCATAGCTCTGTCGGTGATGAAATGAGTCACATAAGTTCTTAACCAATGCATTTGTAACTTACCTGGGTGCTTCACGAACATGTTGTCACATAGGAAAAACATATCTCCATGCTTGAATTACTTTTCTTTCACATGGTGGTCATGCCATGCCTTTAGTTAATCCTTTTCTACCTGCTTTTGAAATCCTACAATGAACCGATCTTTCTTGAGCTATACCAACTGTGTTAAGTGTTCTTCAATCGCTCCATCACTCATGCTTGTGGCTACCACTATGCGCAGGTTAAGAATAATGCACTCCATCGGCATTACTTCTTCTTGGACATAGACAAGATTGAATATTTTTTTCCTAGTCAATCGTTTTCATGTCATTCTATAGTCCCATAGTATCGCAGGGATTTTCAAATCCCAATCATCCCAATTTGCATTCCATACCTTTGTTAGCGCATGTTCCAATACCTTGTTGAGTGCTTCGACTGTTCCATTCAATTGTGGGTGATAGGAGGTATTATTCTTGTGTTGTATCTAAAATTCCTCACTCATTGCGCTAATCATCTTATTGACAAAGTGACTCCCTTAGTCACTCATTAGTATCCTGGGACAACCGAACCGAGTAACCACATTGTCGAATAAGAACCTAGATTTTGTCACAGCTATACAATCCATCATTGGTGTTGCTTCCTCCCATCTATTCAATTATTCTATTACAGTGATGATGTATCAAACTCCTATCCATTTTCCTAGAGGATTGATGGGTAACACAAAATCCATGGCCCATTTATCAAATTGTTTTAGCATGATCTGTGGTATGAGAGACATCTCATCCCTTCACGATAGCTTCCTTGTTCTTTGACTGACGTCGCATATCCTAGCATAATATACGACATCACTGTCCATTGTTTTCCACCATAGATCAACTCAGAGTATATTCCTAGTGGTTGTGCATCCTCCATAAGTTCCTCCTACAACTACTTCATGCACCTCAACCAATATTTACTCCTTCTTGTGCGGTAGGACATAGCGACATAGAATTTCATCCGATGCCATTTTGTAGAGATGGCCCACAATTAGCTGAAAGTATGAAACTTTGATGACCAATTGCTTATTCTGACTCGTGGTGTTGTCCTCCGTCACTTTTCCTGTCATTAATAATTGAATAATTTGTTCATAATGTCCATCCACCATTCCAATATTAAACAATTGTGCATCAGTCAGGGCATCCTCGATGCTACTCGAGTCTTCACCTAATTCTATCCTTGACACGTGATCCAGTCCTGCATTCAACTGAACTGTATTTACAATTATCTTAAAATTGAATTCTTGAAATAGTAACAACCATCGATAAATTCCCTCCCCCCCCTCCCCGCAACACAAGCTTGTTGACCAGATACTTCAGTGTTTAATGATCTGTAAACATTTTGAAATGTACTCCTAGCACATAATGGTGGAATTTTTGTAATGCATATACCATTTCCAATCCTTCCCTCTCCTTTGTTGTGTAGTTCCTTTCCGTAGTAGATAACTTTTGACTTGCGAATGCGATTGGGTGATCAATCACTCCTTCCCCTGGCTATGTGAAATGACTCCTAGTGTGACTGATGAAGCATTGACATGGACTTGAAACTCCTTTTTCCAAACCAGAAATACCAATATCGATGTCATGACCATTTTTTGCTTCGGATTATCAATCCTGTGATGATATTCATCATTCCATTCGAAGTTTTTATCCTTCTTCAACAATTGCTCCATATGTGCACTGATTTCCACGTATCCCCTTATCGATTACCGGTAATAACTATTGTGACCCAACATGGCCCTTAGTTGTTTTACTTTTGTTGGCATGGGAAAGTCGACAACTTTCACGAAAATCCCTTCTTTGCATACAATGTGTCCCAATAAAATCCCAAACGGGGCACAAAAGACACACTTCTTTATATTCAACGTGATTTGATGTTGTCGACATTTTTCTAACATCAATTGAAGATTCACAATGTGATATTTTACCAACCCATAGATAGTCCAGTTTTCCATGTAAGCTTGCAGGAATTTGCGAATGAAGTCCTAAAACACAATGATTACTATCCTTGCAAAAATTGTAGGTGCATTCTTGAGACCGAACGACATCATCGTGTACTGTAAACATCACCTTTATGATACGAATGTGACCTTTTTCCTATCTTCATTTGCAATCCTTAACTATTGTTAGTCTGCAAATCCATTCATGAACAAATAGATCTCTTGTCCTCCGATGCCTTCCAATACCTCGTTAGTAAAATGTGTTGGGAACAGATAATGAATATTCACATAATTCAACTTCCTTAGGTCGACAAAGATTCATATTTCTCCCATATTTCTATCCTAAACAACCATTAAACTTATCGATTTTGACTCTTCAATGAGTTTGATAATTCCAGCATCTAGCATCTTGTCTAATTCTATTTTGACCCATTTTTTGTATCTTGAGTTCAATCTATACCATCGCTGCTTCATTAGTTTCGCATCTAGATTCAAGGGAATTTCATCTCACCCAACCCACCTGAAATCCATTTCATCTTGATTTTTTTTTTGAAAACAAGTCCTAGAATTCATTCAATAGATCAATGATCTTCACCATAGTTATCTCATCCCAGTAATCCCCAATGTTAATGAATTTCAAGTTCTTCGTCGTCCCAATATTGAAATTCCTTGTCTCAAGTGGTTGTTTGAATTTTTCGGATGGTGTTTCTGGTGCTGCAATATCCTGGATTCCCTCTGATTCTAGGATGTTGATCGATCACCTATTAGATTGTAGCATTCCATCATTAACTACATTACTAGTGCCTCGGGCACTCTTGCTGGTAGTTCGACAAGAACTATTTCCAACACAATATGGTGGATATGCTGAAGTGCACTACGCATGATCAGATCATCAATCACAAAGGTGAATGTATGAATGAAACTTATAGTCAATTCATCCTGCATTGTAATTTATCTTCATAGTTCTACAAAAATGTACCATTTCCTTGGTATCTCATTCAAGGTATGGACAAATGCATGTACCTGTTCCTCCTTCGGATTCAATACCCATGCATTTTGGCATGCGGTCATATGACTAGTGGGATTGTTCCTTCCATCATATTTCATTCCTTGGTAGTGATATGCTTCCCTGAATAGAACCTCCACTAGTCTGTGACATATCTATTAGTCTCATATTGATCTCTTATATGTATCCCACCATATTGCTGGAAAATACTTCAGTGATTCATCCAATGCTAACAGTCTCTTAGGATCTGGTACTTTATCTTCAAGTTCATCGATAAATCCAACCAAGTTAGGTAATCCTTCATACGTTAGTAGTTTGATGAATTCCGTTGTGATCTAGTGTAGTGATTAAGTGACTGATCCAAATTTTCTAATTGATACTTCATGCAATCATTTTTTCTAATTTTCTAGTTTATCGTCGGAGTCTAATGATACGAAGCTAATACTCGCCATTCCAGCTTTCCATATACGATGGGATTGATGTAGTCTTCAGAAACATTATAGGAATGATCTCATCATCCCACGGATTCTTCTTTCACTGGTTTATTGTAATTTAGACCTTCAGCGAGATCTAATGGGGTAATGATATGCATGTCACAATTCTCAAACGTCATTATTCTTTTCTTGAATTTGATAACCGCCAATTTATCATTTTCCCAACCAAATCCCAGCAGTGTAGGATAGGATTTTATTTCGTCGACTATCTCAATGACGTAAAAATATGCATATGTATTTAACCCTTTGACTTCAAAAAGGATATGGGGTACTCTAATGATTGGAAAACCTTCGTCTGGTTCACCAGTCGGATCTTTACCAGAGACCAAACCAACCACAGTTTCCCCATCCTCTCTAACATTTGCTTCATCAAGATATTTAGATCTGATTCGATATCTAAGATAACTGAATCCATGATGTAGTCACCGATATGGGCATTCATCCTCATTTTCTTCTTATGCAAAGAATTCATAGCGTGGTGATGTCTTTCTTTCTCCTTTCAGTACAAAAATATCGTTATTTCTGCTAGTGCATGGGGATCTCTTGCTAGAGACAAATAACTTGCCAAAAAAAATTGCAATGTGTTGATCTTCCATTATGGACACAAAGTTAGTCGACAGGGGATCACCTATAGATATATCGACACCCTTCATTGCAATGTCCCTAAATATTAGCCTAGATAGGTTTTATCTTATCCAAAAACACCTCCGAAGTAGGTGCAGTCTCACACAAGATGCTTGAGGGAGGATTGCAAGAACAATGTTTTCACAAAAGGAAGAGGAATTACACACTATTCTTATTCTACAGCAATTTCATTCGAATATCCATGGTTTAAGCGCATCTGTTAGAACATTTACTTATCATCATTAACATTGAACAACAAAACAACACAACTTTAATGAAGACATTGATATGTATTAACCTGGTTATCACCATAAGTCTTTGCATCATTCAAATTAGACAAGAAAATTATAGATTGCAACATTGCATATTCAACACGAAGGAAGGATTACTATTACTTTTATTTTTTATTTTCATAAGTGGTGCAGTTTTTTTTATCAACTGCACCAGGACGGTATAGCGTAAGATGCACCACATTACTGTTAAATATTCTGAATTTAAAAACCAAGAACTATATAATTTTTATTAGTGGTGAGTTGTATATTTGGTTCCATGTAAGAGCTAGTAGGCCTATGCTATCTTAATCAATAATAACTCTTATTAAAATCTTCTTCTTTGATAGTTGATCAGTTTTCTAACTCGAACTTTGAGATATCTCGATCAATAGTTTCCCTCTTCTTTTTTATAATTTTTCATCGCCTAGCTTGTTCTAATTTCAGCACAATTTCCTCTAGAGGAATCACTTTTGACCATTCATGTCCCTAATGAGATCCCCGGTTCGTTTCTCTGATATCTCTTTGTGGTGATTACTTTTCAATTTTGCAACAATTCTTCCGCAACACTCATTTCCGCAACTCAATTTTCATAGCCTCTTTTCCACAATAAATTTTCTGCAATTGTGGATTGCAGATTGCGGATGTACCTTCCCACTTTTCCCGAAATGGGCTTCTGCAATTTCATCCCACGAGTCTCATTCCAAAATTATTGTTAGTCATCAATTTCTTGTGGAATATATCTATACCATATGATCCATCAAAGTTACAAATTTTGAACTCAGACTGTTGTAGACGAATTGATCAGTGAAACGATCAATTCATTCTTGTTGTGTTGTATGTTTAAATATCCATCTTAGTGACTCTTGATGATTCTTGACAAAGTCACACAATTAATTCATACACAAGGAATTAAAACATACTTCGGTTTGTTGAAAAGAAGACATCAAGTATTCAAATACGTGTAGAGGATTGGAACTCAGTTCACTACCATCTCAGTGGAGACCAAATTATCTGTAATACCACTGTCAATAACCATATTACAACACTTCCCTTGTTACTTGCATTTAGTCGTGAATAGACTCTTGTATAAATATGTTTGTAAGATGGTTATTGACAGTGGTAGTATAGATAATTTGGTCTCCACTGATATGGTAGAGAAGTTGGGATTGAAGAGGATGAAACATCCCACTCCCTATAAAGTGTCCCGGTTGTAGAAAGGATATCAGCTCTTGGTGAATGAGCAGTGCAATGTAGAGTTTCAAATTGGTACTTAAAAATATATGGTATTATGTGATATAATTCCTATGGATGTATGCCATTTACTCTTAGGGAGGAAATGGGAATATGATAGAAAAGTTGTTCATGATGGAAGGAAAAACACTTATATTAGTGTTTGATAGAGTTATATATTAGTGTTGAATGTAATAATCAAATTTAGTGGTTGTTGACGGAATGGAGAACTGAGTTACAATCCTATACATGTATTTGAATACCTAATGTCTTCTTTTCAACAAACCGAAGTATGTTTTAATTCCTTGTGTATGAATGAATTTTGTGAATTTGTCAAGAATCATCAAGAGTCACTAAGATGGATATTTATTCATACAATGCAACAAGAATGAATTGATCGTTTCACTAATCAATTCGTCTATAGCAGTCTTAGTTAAAAAATTGTAACTTTGATAGATCATATGGTATAGATAGATTCCACAAGAAATCGATGACTCACAAGAATTGTGGAAAGAGAATCGTGGGACGAAATTACGGAAGCCCATTTTAGGAAAAGTGGGAAGGTACATCCATAATCCACAATCCATAATTTCAGAAAGGTTATTGCGGAAACGAAGCTACGAAAATTGAGTTGCAGAAATGAGTGTTGCGGAATAATTCTTGCAAAATTGAAAAGTAATCGCCACAAAGAAATCTCAGATCAACAAACCGGGTATCTTGTTAGGGATATGAACAGTCGAAAGTGATTCTGCTCGAGGAAATTGTGCTAAAATTATAACGAGCCAGGGGATGTGAAATTATAAGCAAGAAGAGGGAAACTCTTGATTGAGATATCTCAAAGTTCAAGTATGAAAACCGATCAACTATCAAAGAAGAATATTTTAATAAGATTTCTTGTTGATTAAGATAGGATAGGCCTAGTAGCTCTTACATGGAACCAAATATACAACTCACCACTAATAAAAATTTAAAATCAAAATTATATAGTTCATGGTTTTTAAATTCAGAATATTTAACCCTAATGTGGTGCATCTTACACTATACTGTCCTGGTGCAATTGATAAGAAAAACTGCACCACTGATGAAAATTAAAAATAAAAGTAATAGTAATCTGATTCTTTCCACTATCTGTTTTCCCTACTTTAGGTATTTAACCTATTTGGTGCCCCGGTGCACTTTGGTAATATAAACACATTGCTTGTATTTTTTATGATTGATGGTGCCTCCATATGTGGTTCCACATGATTTATTTGTAGCACTAGTGCATTGTTTTCATATACACAATAATGCATTTATGATGTATAAACACATTAAAAAACATCTACTAAAACCTTTTCCTACTCACCTCTCCTGGTGACCTCCGCTATAAATGGATATTTGGGCTACTTTTAGACGAGCATCCACTATAACCTCCATAAAAGGGCCTTTTCCTTGTAGTTACCATGGTTTAATTGATATACGTTGATGCCAACAAATCAAAACGACTCTTAATTCCATCCCATTCCATTAAGGGGATTATAGATTTTCTCCCACGTCCATAAAAATGCAAAAAAGGTAAAAAATATCAAAATAGAAAAATTACAAAAAATATATACTTATATATACTTATCAATGGTTTGGGACTAGAGAATTCAAGTAAAAAGGGTTGTAAGAGGTAATTATACCTAGGCTATAGATTTCTATGGGTGACAAAGTCATGATTGTGGTGCGAGAGATGAGGACCACACATTAGTGTTTAGTCATATTGCAAATTGCCCCCTATAGTAATGTGCCAAAGTAAAGAATGTGTATGAAAAGGATAGATAAATGAACCTCATACCTTAGCTTATAGAAATTATTTCGAAGGAAGACTAGCCAGTAAAGAAGGTTAACAATATCAAGACAAAGTTCAAAATGGGACGTGAACTCAGGATGTCAATGCAAATTGGTGATTATGAAACAGACTATATCATCCTCGACCTGGGATCCAATCTTAACACTCTAGATGTGGGAAATAATGGGAAAGCCACTCCTAGAATGGTCCCCAATTCAATTACGGCTTGCTAATCAGGAAAAGGTCCTGCCCATTAGTAGATTGAGTCAGGTCCAAGTGGATATTGAAGGATTGCGCACTTTTGCGGAATTCAAGGTCATCAATATAGTAGATGACACTAACCCATATCCCAAATTGTTGGGGATCAATTGGGCGATGGGAAATAAAACCATTATAAACCTCAAAAGAAGGATCCTATCATTTGAAGATGATGAGATGAGGGTAGTTGCACCCCTCGATCCACTGGAAGGACAGAGATATGTTGAACTGGTGTTCAACGAAGGACAAGGTGATCACCTTGATAAAATCTATAACACCACTGCCCTTAAGGAGGATTACATTAATCCTAATATGGATGGTAACCTAAGCTGTAGATGTGCGATTTCATGTATATATGACTCAGGAGAGGCACTTGAGAACTCGCAGAACCGATTACATGAAGTCTCTATGAGGAGATGTGCCCGGATAACTAAGTCTGTCCGACAAGTGGGAACTCAGTCACGGCCGCTCCCTATATAGAAAGGACTTCCTAACTTTGAAACATTCTTGACTAAGTTTGAAGATTTAGCAATAGATCCGCAATGACTATTTGTGCCAGAATTTGCATTGAAAGCTACACTTGCGCGATGGTGGGGTATGCACAAAAGCTCGATAACTGAATGGCTATAGTGTAGATGGCTGCTGGAAGTAAGTTTCAGAGATGAGGTCACAACTATGACACAAAGGTATACTGGGGTATCAGACCCTATTGAACACTTGGAGCAGTGTTCCGTAGCGTTCTTGAACTACTCACGCCAGGAGTGGGTCAGGGATGATTTTAAAGAACCATACTTATTTAAAACTGTATAAATGTTGGCGAATATTATCAATTCTTAAAATGCCAACTATAAAATGATTGGCAATATTTTTCAAAAAATATTTTAATTTTTAAGGATTTTATATCGTTTATATAATAATTTGGTGATTTTTAGGGTGAAAAATTTTTACCCCATCAAAATTGGGCGAAACAAGGCTTCAAAAAATGCAAAATGGCGAATCTTTTTTGGGAGAAAACATGGAAAAATAGCCCACTAGGCTAAAATTCGCCCCTAAAATTATCCCTGGAGTGGGTTCACCACTTCATCCATACCCTTGAAATGACACCCAGAGGATGGTACACATCTATGGAGTTGCGTCAAGAAAAAAGAGAATGGGAAAAGATTACGCAAAATTTCATAAACACATTCCATTTCACAGATGAGCAACCAACAGTTGATATTGCATTGAAGAACATTAAGATGAAGATATTCGCTGAGATCCCACCGGAGGTTGAGTATTCTCAAACCTGTACTGCGCATTCCCACTAGTGTTGTGAGACAGTTCAGCACAAGATGACATGCTATAACCTCATTGGAGACCCAAAGGATGATCCAACTAATCTCAATATTCCAGAGTCGAAAGGATCACGCGCAGTAGAAGGAAGTGGCATTTCTAGTGAGCTGTTCATTAAGCCGCTAAAGATCAAGAAAGTTAGCTTTGGGTCAGAGGACAGTCTGGAATTTGCTAAAATTGGAGACTATTGGGATGAAGATATAGTAGATAAAATAACTGATCTATTACATGAATTTGAGGACCTATTCCCAACAAAATTCAAGGAAATGAAGGGGATAGTAGGAGATTTGGGAGAAATGAAAATTTCGCTGAAACCCGACGCAAGACCGGTAAAACAACACCCATATAAACTAAATATGTGCTATAAATAAAAATTGAAACTAGAACTAGATCGCATGCTGGAAGCAAGAATCATTGAACCTATTGAAGAGTTGGAGTGGATCAGCCCCATAGTGATTCAAGATAAGAAAGCGATAGGAGAGGTCAGAATCTATGTCGGCGTTAGGAAGCTAAACGATGCCTGCTTACATGATCCATTCTCAACACCATTTACAGATGAATTCTTGGAGAGTGTTGGTGGACAAGAAATGTACTTATTCACAGATGGATTCTCAGGATACCATCAAGTCATAATTGCACAAGAGGACCAACAAATTAAAACCTTTGTAACAGAATGGGGATGCTAGCAATGCATGGTAATTCCCTTTGGCCTTAAAAACGCCCCTACTATTTTCTCTAGATTAGTAGTTTCTGATTTTAACGATTTCATTCATAGGTTTCTTAAAGTATATTTTGATGACTATACGGTCTTTGGTTTGGTGAGAGACCATATTGATAATTTGTGCATGATGTTGGAAAGGTGTCGCCAATATCAAATTGCGCTGAATTTGAGAAAATGCATATTTTGTGCACCATTTGATGTACTGCTGGGGCATGTAGTATGCCGCGATGGGATCCTGGTTGATCCCGCGAAGGTGGAAATAATTCTAGACCTTCCACCACCCACATCCGTCACACAACTCAGATCCACATTGGGAGATAATAGATATTATTGAAAATTCATAAGAGGGTATGCGGAGACAATTGCCCTAGTGGAGAAGCTGCTGAAGAGGGATGCTAAATTTGAGTGGAACAAAGACTGTCAAGGAAGTCTGGATAAGATGAAGCACAAAATGGCCACTGCGCCAATATTAATATTCCCAGACTAGAAGAAGGAGTTCCATGTACATGTTGATGCATCATCAAGTGTGCTTGGTATAGTATTAACACAACCAAGAGAGGGTGCAATTGACCACCCAATTGCATTTGCAAGAAGGAAACTGTCAAGAACAAAGAAGAACTACACCACAACTAAAATAGAAGGGCTTGCAATGGTCTATGCACTACAAAAGTTTAGACATTATCTATTGGGTGGACACTTCAAAATTTTCATCGGTCATTCTGCACTGAAGTACGTGATCAATAAGCCAGTGTTGGGGGAGAATATCTATCGGTGGCTCCTCCTATTTCAAGAATTTGAAATTGAAGTCATTGTAAATCCAGGCTGACTGAATGTTGGGCTAGTCCACTTGCCGCGCATTGAAAGTGGTGAGGAAACAAACAGCTTAGAGGATAATTTTCTTGATGCACAACTGTTTTCTATTGACATTTTCGATAAAGAGTTTGATGCTATTATACACTTATTGAATACAGGCTATGAGCCTGAAGATTATATGACATGGAAAAAGAAAAAACTAGTTGTCAAGGACGCAGACTACACGCTAATCATGGGACAACTCTATAAGTTGGGGCCAGATGAAATACTATGCAGATGCGTCTTTGATCATGAAAGGCAATGGGTAATGGCTAAAGTGCATGCAGGTATCTCAAGAGGACACTATGTTGGGAAGGAGATAGTGCACAAGATTTTGCAAGATGGAATCTGGTGGCTAACTGTACATATGGATACAAGGAAATACTATTGTGATTGTGATAAGTGTCAAAGAATAGGGAAACCATCACAACGTGATGCAATGCCACTTGTGCCACAAATTACACTACAGGACTTTGATAAATGGGAAGTGGATTTTTTCGGCCCTATTAGTCCGCCAGAAAAATGGAATGGTGCGTTTTATATTATAACTGCTACATATTACTTGACAATATAGGTGGAAGTGGAATGTGTGAAAGATTGCACCACAGCAACTACAACAAATTTTATTTTTAAAAATGTAGTAACAAGGTTTTTTTTCCTGAAGATCCTTATCATAGACCAAGGTACGCATTTTGTAAATAAACTAGTTATTGAATTGACTGCAGAACTCCAAATACAACACAAGAATACAAAGCCCTACCATCCTCAAGCAAATGGAACTGTTGAGGCCTTTAACAAGATACTGGAGAATGCCTTGAACAAGGTTTGTAATGTGCATGGAGATAACTGGGACAAGAAAGTCTTAGCAGTATTATGGGATTACAGAATGTTGTAATCTCACAGATCACATAAGGTTACCAATAATACATACTAAAACATAACTATAAATCAGATACAAGAGACAAGAACAGATAGGAAAATAGATTATATTAATGTAATGAGTTCATACAAGGCAGAGAACTGAACTGAGTTCTTACTTGGCTCAACAGCCTAATATATACAAGTTACAAACAGTTACAAAATAACTACCTGTCGGTTCGGTGAACCGACACGACTGTTAGTTAGCCAACTAATCTTTCTAGTTAGTCGGCCGACCGACTTAGTCGGCCGACCGACTTAGTCGGCTGATCGACTAAGTCGTTCTTCGTTCAAGTCGACTTCGTCGACTTGCTCCTTCTACATCTCCCCCACGAAAAAAATGTTTCTTCGTCCTGAAGAAACAGGGAGGTACAAAAAATGAACTCTTGTCGAACCATTCAAACTTGCTCGTGCTGTGGACTGTGCAGACAGATGGTCGGTCTCCTCTGGACGCAGACTTTGACGATAGCTGGAGCTGTGATGGAAAGATGATGATGAAAGTCATTCCAACTCTGCAATGCCTTCTAGATATTGATTGTTAAGGTAGTGAGACTTGAAAGGATCGACATCTTTTTAGACATGGGCATTTCTGCTATATTCTCCATGTTGGGACCCAACAATTGGTTTTTCTCTTCTGCAGCATGGATGAGTCGTTTCATCTGTGGATAGATGAGGTAGACTTTCTGTAATTTGGGAAGGGCCTGCTGAACCCACTGATGTGCCTCTCGTTCTAGCTTCTACAGTTTGTTGGTCTCCATCACAATTTGTTCTTCAATGGTCTACCTCAGTTCTACCTCTGTCGACTTTCGGCCCTCCAAAGCCTGAATGCCCTGTCGTGCCTGGCTTGTTTGCTGATAGACCTGCCCATAGTGATTAGGCCAGTCTCATAATACTTCCTCAGTGACACCTGATTCTTCCATATGATCCTGTAGAACCTTGTATGCCTCCGAGAATGTAGTGTGTTGGTCTAGGAACAGTCAAACAATCTCCTCCTTTTGTTCTTCCTTAGTCTCTTACATCTGGGCCTGGATGGTCGATACCATCGTCTCAAAGAGCTGATTGCTATTTCAAGTGGTCGATCTATGTTGACTTCGAGAGGGCCTGGTATCACGGTCTGGACTAGAGCTCTGCATATGCCAAGAAACTCGACTTCTTCTGCATTTTTGGCTACAAGCTCTTTATTTTTTTGATCTGTCCTTTTCTTCGACTCTTTGGCCACAGTTTTAAGGAGTTGGCCGACCTCTGTGTCATCCAAGGAACTTGCATCCCTTAGGCTAATCCAGAGACCGGATGTTGTATGCTGCTCTTTCTTTTTCTTCTATTTGTCTATTTGTTGCTCTTGGGTATCTACAGTAGTTGAAGTTGGGTCTGTGGTTGGTGGAATGGAGGTCGAGGGTTTTTCTGGTTTTGGTAGGTGGTATAGAAGTCGGGGGTGTTTCTTTTTGAGGAGGTGGTATGGAGGTCGGTGGTTTTTCTGTTTGAGGAGGTGGTATGACCACTTTCAGTTGTGAAGATAACGGTGGCTGTGATGGGTTTGGCTGTAATTCTGGTGGTGGGGATTTTGACAGTGGTGGTGGTGGTGAAGGAGGTCGTGATGATGGTAGTGTTGGGGACGGAGTGGGGGTATGGACATGGGTCGAAGGGTTGGCTGGAGTGTGTTGTGAACTTTTGTCGAAAGAGATACCTGCTTCCGAAGGTGTAGTGGGTAGGTCATCCTGGGCGTCGGTGTCAATTGGCTCTGTGACAGATTTTGATGTTCCTATTATGTCACCTTGTTGGTCGCGGGTGAATGTCGTCATAACAGTTGCATATGGATTTTTGCTTGCATATAGAGGAGATTTTGTTTGTATTTTCTGGGCTGACTTAAACAGTCTAGGAAGTGTTGTGAAGAAAGCTTTAAGCTCAGCGTCGTGGGCGACCCTGGCTCTAAGTGCCTCTAGGATGGCGCGTTGATATTCCTCATGGGGACTGTCTTCCTGCTGTACTGGTGCTTGCTCCTCCACTATGGTTGTCGGGGATGGGGGGGGAGGGGTCAACACAAGGTCGACCACATTTTCAGGTGGTGGTGTCGTTTTTACTTTCTTTGGCTGACCCTCCAGAGCTCTTGCGTCCAGATACCGTTGAAACTGAATTTCAACTGATACTTTATTTGCACGGGCATCCTCGACAATGTCGATGGCCGCGGCTGCTAGTTCCTCCTCATCGTCGGACGAGTCAGTGAGAATAATCTTGTGCTTACCCCTACCTTGTTGTAGTTTTTGGGCCTTGATTTTTTTCCTGGCAACCGCTATCTCCTTAGCTAGCTTCTTAATGATGCTTTTGGATAAAGCATATTCCGGGTCGTCGCCTTCAACTTCACCTGTCGGTACTTGAGTGGGGTCGATGGTTGCTGGAGCTGGAGGAGTTGTCTGTTGCTATGGTGGTACTATTGGTTGTTGTTGTTCTGTCGGCTGGGGGTCGACTACCTTTGCAGTCGAAGGTTTGACAGTGATGTGTACCCGACTAGTGGGTACAGCCGGGGTGTCCTCCGACACAAATGTGCTGATGTATAAGTTGAGCTTGTAATATTCTTCTTTTTCCTGGTCGGTGAGTGGCTCTATGATGGAGAAATTGACCTGTTTGGTAGCCTCTAGAATTGGTATCTTTGTCTGTGCTTGTTGGGTCAACTCTCGAAAAATCTGGTCGACCGTTGGATAGTAGTCGAGGTCCTGTGCTTTGGGGTCCTGACCTCGCATGTTCCATACTGATGTATGATCAAGTTCTAAATGTATATGAGACTCATCAGGTAGGTTTCATCGGATGTTCTGGGGCACCCTCCACCTCGTCATGCGAACCTTCAACTGCTGGAACCAGTTTTCCAAGAAGACTTTCCCCTGTGCCAGCTCATGCAGGGTTCCTTTTTGTGAAAAGGGTTTAAAGCGGTGCATTTGGAACTTGGTCGGCTCCCGAAAGACTGGACTACCTTCCGGACAAATATGGTACATAACAATCCAGAGAATGAGAGAGGGGAACTTGATCATACCTCCTGTCTCTTGACATCTTTCGCAGATGGTTTTGATCATGTCGGCAACATAATCTCCCCATCGGTAGATCTGACCGTCGGTCGTGATTGTGTCGACAGCTTCCAGCATCTCCAGTTTAAGGTCGCTACCCCGACCTGCCAATGTAAGGGTGATTGCTATGATTTTAGCCACTATTTGTGGTGTCCTTGTCGCAATCTGTCCAATCATCAATCCTTTGGAGTTCTTTCCCGACGGTGAGCCTGTAAGTTCTTGGACTAACCCGTCTTTGATCCCAATAGGTACAGGGCTGCCTTGGTTGGACAGACCCGTAAGCTTGGAGATAACATCCTCGGTGATATCAATTGGATGGTCAAAGTAGAATCGGCCGTTGTGGTAACGAATGATAATGAATTTAACAGCTGCTTCTTTCGTCCCACCGAAGCTTTCCATCAGTGGTGCGTTAGGGTAGTTGAATATGGATCTCTTCCGAACTTTCTGAGCAGCCTAGGTCATTCTGTTGTCGACATAGGCCCACTCTTGGATCTCTATCCAGAGTTTCTGGAATGGGCCCTCCTATACCTTTGCGTTTTTTATTTTCTTTAAGAGGTTGAGCAAGGGGGTGTCCTCTACTTGCAGCTCCTTTGCCTTGGTCGTGGCTCTGGTTATTTTGGGTGCCATTGCGTCGAACTGGTCGGGGTTTTGATAGAGTTCTTGGTGTTTGGTCGACTGAGATTGCAGGTGCTCTGAGGGTAAGTGGTGTGGTGAATGAACCTTCGACTGTCCATTATTTATAGGCGTGGGTGGGGTTGAGTGTCGAAATGGGTGTATTAATGGCGGACTTGACAGTCCAGCTACAATACTTGAGTGCGATTTAATGGAGGATCTGTTTCGGTGCTCGAGGCCATCAATGCGTGATGGGACTTTCGAAGTCGATGGTAGGTGTCGTTGGTGAAAATGGTCGGCCTGACTGGTCGATGAAGATGGTCGATGGTGGTGATGTCGGTTGTCGAAGTAGTGAGTGGCTGTTATGGCTTGTTGTGTCGGATGTATTATTTTGTTTTGTAATTTTTCTATCGTTTTATGGGTTTTGATTGACGGTTAAGGTCATTATTTGATTTTTTATTTTATTTTTTCAGTTTCAGTAACGTTTGAGTCGGGCTCCATTAACGAGCTTCTGAAATACTAGGCCCTGTAATGTCTTCAGTCGGACTGAACCATTGGGATGTATTTCTTCGACAACGTAAGGTCCCATCCATTCTATGTGTAATTTCTTGGGTTTTCCTTTGACTCGACTATTATAAAGTAAAGCAAGGTCGCCGACTGAGAGGTTTTTGTTTTTGATGTTACGGTTGTGCCAGGATTTCTATTGTTGTTTGTGAATTTCTTGATGCTGGATAGCCATGATTCTATGTTCTTCTAGCTTACTGAGTTGAAATAGTCGGTCTGTTCTTTCCTGTTCGACATCGACATGTAGTGTCTATGCAATAATAGGTTTCTGCTGTCGGAAATGTAAAAGGATGACTGCTTCTTTCCCGTAGACTAGTCGAAAGGGGGTTTGATCGGTCGACCGCTTATATGCTGTCCTATATGCCCAGAGAACTGTAGGGATTTTCTCATCCCAGTTGTCTTTGTCGGTGTTTCATATTTTGGTTAACCCTTTTGTTAGTGTTTTTTTAAAAGCTTCAATCACGTCGTTCAACTGAGGACGATATGCAGTGCTTCGTCGGTGGTCGATGTGAAACTGGTCAGTCAAATTTTTGATGTTTTTGTTGATAAAGTGCGATCCTTGGTCGCTAATCAATGTGAGTGGGCATCCAAATATAGTGATAATATTTTTGTAGATAAACTTAGCAGCTACCTCACTTGAACATGTATCGACGGGTTCAGCTTCTGCCCATTTGGTGACATATTCCACTGCCGTGATAATATATCTTGCACCTGATCATTTGGCTAGGATAGGAAAAGGTCCTATGAAGTCTATAGCCCAAAGTTCGAATGTGAGACTAGGGTTTATAGATATCAAGGCCATTTCTGTGCTCGGCAGAGGTCGACCAAGTTGTTGACATCTATCGCATCGGCTAACAAATTTTTCACAGTCTTTGTGGATTGTCAGCCACCATAAGCTCGACTGTTGGATTTTTCTTGCAGTTGTATCCTCTTGAAAATGTCCTCCTGCAGGTCCATAGTGTGCTTCATGCATGATTTGTTCTCTCTCATGGTCGAGTACACAACGTCTGAGAATGTCATCTAACCCCATCTTGTACAAAAATCCATTAATGAGGCTATAGGGTGCAGCCTTCATACCTAAGATTTGTTTCTTCTTGGTGTTCAGACCTTCGGGTGCCTGACCTGTCTCTAAGAATTGAGCTATTTATTCTAGTTCTTTGGGTACTACTTCTATGAGAAATAGATGTGCATCCGGCAAGTCGTGGATTCCGGTCGGTTCCTCCCCTGTGTCTATATGTGATAGGTGGTCGGGTCCGACATTTAGCTTTCCTAGTCAGACCACTACTTCAAACTCAAATTCTTGGAAAAGAAGTAACCATCAACAAATTCTTCCATGATGAAAGGGTTTATTAACAAGTTACTTCAAAGCTTGATGGTCGGTATAAAATATGAAAGGGTTGGTCAGTAGGTAATGTCGATACTTTTGGAGAGCAAAGACCATACCTAGGGATTCTTGTTCAATGGTCGAGTAATTCCTTTCAGCTTTATTTAATTTTCGACTACTGTATACTATAGGGTAATCCATCCCATCATCCCCTGGTTGAGTAAGGATGGCTCCAATTGCGATGCCTGATGCATCAATATGCACATGAAATTTGGTCGACCAGTTTGAAAATTTAAGTATGGGAGCTTCGACCAGTTTTATTTTCAATTTGTCGAAGGATATTTGGCATTCTTTTGTCCATGTAAACTCCTGATCTTCTTTTAGAAGTTCTTCTAGAGGGTAAGTCATATCTGAATAGTGTCTGATGAATTTCCTATAGTATCCTGTATGGCCCAATAACACCCAGACCTGTTTAGGGATTATTAGGGGTTTTAGGTCGAGGATGATTTTTATTTTGGCAAAGTCGACCTTTATACCGTCTTTGCAAACAATATGCCCTAAGAGTATGCCTATGGGAGTCATAAAAGTACATTTCTTAATATTTAGGGAGAGTTGTATCTGTCGACATCTCTCCAGCATAAGTCGGAGCCATGTGCAGTGATCCTTTAGGGTGGAATATATAGTCCAGTCATTGAAGTATACTACCATGGTATTATAGATATACTCTTGGAATGTTTTGACAACAATTCGAGAGAATACTGCAGGTGCATTCTTCAATCCAAAAGGCATAACTCTGTAGGCAAAGGACCCAAATTCACATACAAATGTTGTTTTCTTTTGATCCTCTTTTGCTATGGGGACTTGATTATATCCGAAAAATCCATCTGTAAATGAATAACATTCATGGCCTACAACTTCATTCAGGATTTCATCAGCATAGGGGGTGGGGAATGGATCTGTGAGTGTGACTTTGTTGATCTCCCTAAAGTTGACACAAATTATTAACCTATTCGGGTCATGTTTCTTGGGTTGTACGGCCATGGGACTGGCCCATTCCAACTTGTCGATAGGTTAAATGATCCCTGCTGCTAACATGTTGTCTATTTCCTTCTTAACTATCTCCTTATACTTATGAGTTAGTTTGTAAGGTTGTTTCTTGATAGGTCGGACATCAGGTTTAGTCTCTATTTTCATTTCTCCCATTTCTTGTACTAACCCTTTTAAGTCTTTGTAGTCCCTTGCAAAGACATCTTGGAATTATCTAAGTAAATTTATGATTTCGGTAGTTTGGTGTTCATTCCAGTAGTCACCAATCTTAGCTATTTTTAGACGGTCATCGTTTGAAATGTTGGCCTCCTTAGTTTTCACTTTGGCATCCAGCCACGCTGGTGCTTTAGCTTCATTGATCGGCCGACTTCCTTCTTTGAACTATGAGAATGTAGCCGGAAAGTTAGCGACAGTCATTCTGTCAAGGTCTGGTTTGTCGGTGGTCTCGACTTTCAGGATTGAGTAGATCAGTTTGGTTGTTTCAATGTGGTCGGTATTCCGTCTAAAGCTCTTACCTTTTGTGTGTTCATTTTCTAAGTGTAAACGTGTCGACTGTGATTTTGATTCAGCGTGTATCTTGTTACAGTCCTTGATTTGTCGATGGTCTTGGATGGGTTGTTTTTCGGTCGGTTGAAGAAACTGTTTGATTTGGTGTGCTGTCCTAGCCAATTTTTCGTTTTGAGGTATGAACTAGAAGTCCTTAATAAAATTTTCTTTAAGTTCATGCCAAAAGAAGGTTTCTGCTCTAGCTTCCTCCATCTTATACCATTTATTAGGCAAGTCGGCTAGGGTTGAAGGGAACAAATGTGGCCAGGCTCGCTCATCTTTGTGTCCAAGCCGTCTCCACTCCTTTTCACAAAGCTTGATGTGTTCGTCTAGGTATTGGCCTTGGAAAAAGATAGGGATTTGAGTGTCCTGGGTTAACTTTTTCCCACCAAATCGTTCGACAAAGAAAGTTGAAGCAGTTGTCTAGGTCTGCAATTTTGTCTGATGGGTGTTCCACCATCTAGCTGCTTGACCTGTAAATGTTTCCACTAAGCTTTGAAGTCTACCATGTTCTCCAATATTTTTAGATACTTGTTCAAGATGCATAATTGGGGATTCTCTTTCCTTATACCTGGGCAGTTGGGTATTATTTAAGTTGGTTGGCTGCGATGTAGGTCGTTGCCTGATTTTGTTTTCAAAGACTTTGGGGATAATTGACACAATGAAGCACTGTCAGGTGGGTTTTTTCTGTACTTTTTGTATATTCCAGCACCCTCTGGCTTGTGTTTCATAATTTTCCATCTCCCAGTCATATAATTCAGCATCTGAATTGTAAACAATTGAGTCTTGGTTACCTAAGTGAAGCTCCCCATAGATGTTTGGCTCTGTATAGTCCGTATTGTTATGGATCTGGTAAAGTTGTCTGACATCGACTTCCTCATCAATCGGTTCTGTCAAAGGTGCACCTTGGGAAGGATTAATGGGTACAATGAATTTTTGACCATTTCCTTTTAACTTAATTCGTTCTTTGTCTAAGGATATGGAGGCTTTGATCTTCCGTCCCCAAGGCTAGATCCTTCTTTTGGGTCGATGATTTCAAAATCAACCTTAGTCAAGATGCCTTTGATGGTCGTGTCGACATCTTTCCAAACCCCAATGGGTTAAATGAGGCCTTGGTCGGTGAGTTTTAGGTAAATTCCTAACTCATAGAGTCAAGGTCAGCCCATCTTTTCCCATGTATCCCTGGTCATGATATTTACCTGAGACCCGAAATCGAGCACCACTTGTTGGACATGATAACCTTCAATTTCCAGGTCGAAAAGTGGGTCAACATCATTTTTATCTTTTTGATTTATCCTACAAATGTTCTTAGTTTGTTTTCCAAAGTTAGTGCTTTTTATTTCGTGTAATAAATCAATGAACTGGGCTACGGATTTGTCTATTTGGATGAGATGAGTTAATTGCTGTGTCGTGCTAAGTCAATTGGTAATAATGTCTTTTTGCTGTGCAATGTCTTGAAATATGTGGGTTGCTTCTTGATAGGTTTGTTTTTCCTTCACAGGATCCGAATAACCATTTGTGGTTTTAATTTTACTAATTTGGGGGTTATTAGGCCCTATTTTTGTGCCTTAGCGAGTGACAATATGCAGATTTTTAGTAGTTAATACATCATGATTTTGTACACAAGACAAGACATTAACATTTTTCTTATTATTGATTTTTTCTAACATGGTAGGACAATCCTCCAGAGAGTGATCACCTACTCCACAATGTGTACAGAATTTAAGGTCAGTTCTGTCCTTGTATGGACAGTCTGCGCATCGGTGCCCTTCTTTATAGCAGATGAAGCACTGGGTAGATTGATGCAATCGTATGTCGCGATTCCCGACGAATTGACCTCTTCCTCCAAACCCTTATCGTCGATTGTCGTACCGGTGCTCATATCGTCGGCCTTCATATCGTTTCTCGTTCTGGTCATTGGTATTATTTTGCTCATTGCTTTGCGGCACTGCATTCGTCTGGTAGACCGCCTGATAAAACTGTTTGTTTTTCAGGTTTAATTGACAGTCAGCCGTATTGTGACTCTTTGTCTCATAGATGGTGCACCAGGAAGCTTTTGCATTCTTCATGTTAAACAAACATTCTTTCATAGAATGATCTCCTGCCTCCTGGAAAATGTCACAAAATACTTTAGTTTGCACAAAGAGGACGTCTTGTCGGCTGTATTCGTGTCGACAATTATCTTTCGAGTGTATGGTTGTCGAACATTTAGTACACTAGATTTCTCAATTTTTGAGGGACAGTTCTTTCAAGGACTTCTGCACATTTTCCAGCTGCTCTTCTATCCTGTGGTCCGTCAGATAGGCAGGTATGTCTTTGTCCATTTCCACCTACAAAGCTTTGGTCAGCGCATCTTCATATGTCTTGAACGTTTCCAGACTGATGTGTTGGCGTACTTTTTGTGATAATCCTACAAGGACCATTGAATTAGTAATTTCCCATCAATAACATAATCTAATTGGCACAATAGGTCCTTCCAACGTTTGTCATAGTCGCGGACTGTCTCCCTTGGATTTTGCTGGGTTGTCTTGATCTTTTTGGCGGCCAGGTGCTTAGCGTCTGGGGTCTTTAAAAAGGATAAGAACTGTGCTTTAATCTCAGCTTTCATTGCTATGGGTTGCCTTTCCAAAAAGGTCATGTACCAGGTCAGAGCCATTTTCTGTAAGGCTCCTGCGAACTGAGCCATCTGTCGGTCTTCATGATCCTTCACCTGGTTTGCATCCTAGATTGACTCACAGACAAACCAATGTCGTCTGGGGTCTTCATCCCCCTCGTAGAGAGGAATGTGGGATGTTCTGTGACCCATGTCTGAGTCACTTTCACTACTCTCAGAAGTTGGCGGCGTCCGAGGCGTGGGTGGTGGTGAAAGTGGTGGGATTGTTGATGTAGTCGCTCCTGCGGAATTTTGGTCGACGAAACTGGTACCTCCGTCGGTGGTCGATTCGTATTCGACGTACAGTGGGTTGTCATGGATTTATACTGTTGATGGTCCACTGAAACTTTGTGTGTGCAGGTTTGCATGTTCAATTCCTTCAAAAGCTGTACTTGGTGGGGGGGGTGCTCCTTCCTATGTCGGTAAGAGCAAGTGGATACTTCGGAGGGAGGGTGCTGCTTGAATCGTCACCCAGTTCCCTTCGAATGGTCGGCGTATGACAAGATGTCATCCGGTGTACGTATCATCACCTAGTCGACTCCAGATACTATAGTCGCCAGCTCTTAGTCGGAGGTCGTCTTCGACAATAGTCTGTATTCTGGTATGTGGATTTAATGGGAAAATGGTCGTTCCTTCACCGGGAGCTGTTAATTGGAGAGCTTCTGGCTGCTCTATCCATACTTCTTCCTCCATAGGGGACACCTCTTGTTCTACGCCCTCTTCCTATCGGTCATGACCCGACTCTGGCAGTTTCTCTTCACGTTCAGTCTCCTTAGGGTTTTTTTCTCTGCACAACCTGTCGGCTCTATCGCATCTTGCTTCCCTTCTCTGTTGTCTTTCATCCATTTCTCATTTCTGAATGTCTGACATACTTCCGTACAATACTATTTTCTTCAAGTCTTCTACAGTCGACTTTTCATCACTGGTGACGTCTATCCTCCTGAGGTCGATTAGGATCCACTATACTCTACCTTCGACACAAGACCAGCTACCCCCCCATAGCCTACCCGACGCTTTTTAGAAAGCTCGGATAGTTCAAATCACTTGCTTAGGAAGTATTCCCACTCCCTTTCTGCAATAAATTTCTCCCACTTCCTCTGTTTTTCTGCCCAGTTGGTGTTTGGTGGTTGTTCGCACAGTGGTGGTATAGGTTCGACGATGTGGCCTGCTCCATTCTCTATCAAGAATTTGAATAGCAAGGTCGGCAAGGAGCACAAGAATTGTTCGGTGAAATCTGTGTAGAATTTCACTTTGACAGTTTCTACCGATGTTCGGTCTTCAACTGCTTGCTCCTCACAGAAGTCGTCGGTGATTTTCTCAAACCACTCCGGCAAATTTGTTCGTCCCCCTCGAAATAGTTTATCTAGTAACTGTTGTTATTTAGTCGCGTCCGGTCTTCTCATCCAGAAGCTGCTTCAACAGTTGTGGCACATACTCGACGAATTTTTCATGTGTCTCTGTGAAAAATCTGGCTCTAGCTTCAGCGACTGTTAATCTGTTTCGTCTTGCGTAATTTTGCAAGTAGTTCACAACTTTATGGTCCCACCAGTACTTGATCTCCTGCTCTGGTATCATATGTGAGCATATATTTTAGACATGTACTACCGGCAACAGAACCAATGTTGTAATCTCACAGATCACATAAGGTTACCAATAATACATACTAAAACATAACTATAAATCAGATACAAGAGATAAGAACAGATAGGAAAATAGATTATATTAATGTAATGAGTTCATACAAGGCAGAGAACTAAAATGAGTTCTTGCATGGCTCAACAGCCTAATATATACAAGTTACAAATAGTTACAAAATAAGTACCTGTCGGTTCGGTGAACCAGCACGACTGTTAGTTAGCCGACTAATCTTTCTAGTTAGTTGGCCGACCGACTTAGTCGGTTGATTGACTAAGTCAGCCCATTGACTTAGTCAGCTGATCCACTAAGTCGGTCTTCGTTCAAGTCGACTTCGTCGACTTTCTCCTTCTACACAGAAGAACATGAAAATGAATAACTAGATACACTCTTTTCCATTTAGTTTATCGAAAAGAAGAAGTCATTCCCATGGAGTACATTGTTCCAAGCCTACGAATTGTTGCGGTAACAGAAATGACAGATACTGATGCCGTAGAAGAAAGACTTGCACAGCTAATTCAAATGGAGGAAGAATGCTTCATTGTGGGATTCCATCAAAACATGGAAAAATAGAGGTAGAAAGCATGGCATAAATACCACATCAGAACAAAATAGTTCAAGGTCGACAAACTTGTTTTGATGTATGATAGAAATTTCTTCAAGCACCCAGGTAAGCTCAAAACAAATTGGCTAGGCCCATATGTGGTTGCGCACATTACTGAAGCAGGTGCGGTAAAACTACATAAGTTGGAGGGAAAATTGGTTGCAAGTATGATCAACAATATCCAATTAAAACCATATAGCAATGACTGTAGCACAGTCCCATAAGGCTGAGGCGTGCAGCCAAACAAAAAAGAAAAAAAAGGAAGGAGCAACGAGAGAAACATCTCCAGCACAACCTAGCGCAGAAAAAGGAAGCTGTGTTGAAGAATGGTGCGCTGTGAACCCGCCAACAACCCAGCTAAGGGACAACTAGCGGGTAGTGGAATACAGATGGAAGACATTGATGTACCATTAAATGCATGAGGATTCAAAAAAAAATATTTGTCCCTCACGATAGCTCAGTAGCATTAATTTCGAAAGTCCGAGGAGAATGGTGGCATACGTTTTGGTCCCATCCGTCATATTAACCTTACTAATTCACCAAAAAGTACATAATTGAACCTAGGTGTGTGAGTAAAGGAAACGAAGGATGAGCCCATGTGCCGCATCATATGGCCCATCATTGCATCTAGTCATAGCCTATATTCTTGATTGCCTATAAATATCAGTCGCCTCCATCGTAGTAACCTTTACATTGCCTTGCTGAGCTAAGAAACTAGAGAGCGAAGCCAACTGAGTGAACCAGAACCCTCCCAAAGAACCAAAGCCCATGATTGTTGAGCTATCTAGTGACAGTGAAGACTCAACTATTTCACCAGCCTCACCCTGCTCGATATTAGAAGTGCCTTACGTCCTTGAACTGAGTCAGCTGACTAAGAAGATGAAGAAGGCGCAAGCTAAACTGAAGGCACCGTCGAGGCCGCCATGCCTGCCATCAGCAGGAGGCTAGCAGATGTAGTTACCTACAACCTGGATACTAGGAAAATCGAAAGAAGCACAATTTTTTGTGACCAGAGCTCTGTCGAGTGCAGACCTTCCCAATTCCTCTGGTCCCCCAACATATATACCCAAAGTATGTAGAGTCGACCTAGTTCTACCACCACCACCAGTGGACACAAAGCTGCCCGATGAACAAAAGAAATTGCTTCCCCCATATGTGTCACCTAGGGTCCTAGGCACAACAAGAGTGATAGTGGATGTGGCTGAAATCCTAGAAGAGCCCACCATTCCAAAAGGCATCCCATAGTCTGAGGATATAATCATCCCCAAACTTCAGGACTTGAAGTTTGAAGACTACGATACCAAGAAGCAAGAGGAGCTGGCCAGGAATTGATTCATGGTTGCAGTGCGAGGTGAACTACCGGATGCAGACGTAGTTTCTACAAAGGAGTGGGCATGTGGATTGGAGTAGTCAGGCATCTTAAACCTGCTCCTTATGTTGCATTTCGGCCACACTTCCCTAGTCGAGATGTATGTCAAGAAACTTCTGGTATGCTTCCATGGAGGCTACCTCTAGATGGACAAGCTGTATGAGGTAACAGTCAAACTGGTCTCGACCATCATGAGTCTCCCACAGCAAGGAGTTGACATGGCCCCATATTTGTAGAAGGATGGGGAAAAACTGGACAAGAATGAGATGAATATAAAGTACTAGCTTGTCTGCGGTCGAAAGGGCTACCTCATTAGCTCTATCAATGACATTGTTGTAAGTTCCACAACAAAAATCTTGTGTAGTAAGGTTCTACACAAGATGAGGCCTACTGAATGAACTGCTGCAATAGTATATCTAGTAGAACACTGCACACAAGGAGTGCATATCAACTAGTCCCAGTTCCTCGTGAACGAACTGATGGACGATGCAGTTGAGGTGCAGGAACTTCTTGTAGTGAAGTTCCACTACTCGTGGCTTCTGATTTTGATCTCGTTTGCAACTTGGACTCCTCCACCTAGACTATCAACCCATGGAAATCCTAGTGGAGTTCCTTGGCACATAGTTCCAGAACCTCTGGGACCACAAAGACAACAAGCACAAGGCCGATACAAATAAATCAACTTAATGGTTCATTTGGTTTTTATATAAAGCTTGTGCTACTGAGGTTTTCTTGCTAGTTTGAAATTTTTTTACAGGGTATATAAACCAAATATTCTAGTGTTCTCATATCCTCTCCTTTCCTTAAAGACCAGATCGAGCACACGTCCCATAGTTGGAGCCAGAATGTTACCACCTAAGTTGTACTTAGTGGTTTTTTATCAAGTGATCCTGGTGAACCGGACAAGGATAACTTGTTTGGACTTCAAAAGACCTTCAGTCTTGCTTCTCGGAAGTGCTTGTTGTATTATATCACATGTTCATACCCCATGAGGGAGTTGTAATAAGATGTTCTAGAATGATAGTGTCTATAAAAGACTCAACCCAAGGTGTTTTTTCCCTTGGTTATTATTGTTTGTTGAATAAACGACTGATAATTTATGAGTTTTTCACTCAATACCTCCAGAGTTGGGGTGGTCACCTTGGAATTTAGGCCTAATGAGGTTATTAGACTCTATGTTTCAATGTATAAACATGCTAGGCATTATGGTTGAGTCATATGAACATGTCTAAGTCCCCCTAGTTTTTTTTTTTGTTTTTTTTTTTAATTTTTCAATGTTTTTTATTAAAATTTAATTTTTCCAAAAGTTAGGATATTTTTTAATAGTTTAATTGGAAACATTGGTTTTGTAATAAAAGTGGGATCGGAAGTCAGTTTCAGTCATGTAGGTGCTCATTTTCATGCTAAGAGCACCATGTAAACCCATGGACCCACTTTTTTAGGTTTTGAGTGATTTTCCATCACTCAAATCAGAAAACCCCAAAAAATCAATTATTGATTATTTTAATTAATAAATTGATAAATAATGGAGCAAATCCAAAATCATAGATCAATGGATTCTCAACCAATTTGATTGAAATCAGTCAGATCTGAATCAGATTGATTGGATCTGACAAATCCTTAACTGAAGAAGGTGATATGGATGGATCCAGAGTTGAACTTTAGCATCCTTTATGGGGAATTGTGCCCTCTCTCTCTCCTCCACACATGTGGGCTCTTTTGGAATCCATGTGGTTGATGTGTCAGCTAGCAGGTTGATGTGTCATCTCAATCATCCCCCTGATTGACAAGTAGGCTCAGTGGAAGCTCAGTTCAGCTTTAGATGGGCATTGATGGACTCTCCTTCAGCTGCAGTGGTCTGTCTCCTTGGGATTTGCGCCCCCTCTGGGCTGGGGTTTCAACTTTGTGTATAAATAAAGCATGGCTTCCTCCTTTCTGAGTTAGTTAGAAATGGGATTGAGCTGTTGTTTCTCTTGTACTATGTTATTGTTTATTATTCTTGAATAAAGAAACTTTGGAGGCAATATCTATGGTGTAATTCTCTTCATGTGTGGATGGTGATTGTCAAATGCTTATGAGGTATAATCTGTGTTATTTATCATTGCTTTTGTTAGTTAATTGTTGGCCTTGAAGGAGAGAGATCCCTCCTGTTAGGCTAAGAGTTTATTCTAGTTTGATTTATGCTCTTACTGTTTTCTTGTTTCATATCTATTGGATTTCCATTTATTTTAAGTTTAATTGCATGCTTTCCAATTATCTCTTCCAGCAACACCTATGTTTTAACCATCTGTTTGTGCAAGGATTTCTAAGTTGTAGGTGATCTCGCTTGTAGAATAGTTTTAGATGGTTTGCATATTCCTCATATTCAATATCTTCTGAATGACATAGTCCCTCATTGTTCCACCAAAGGAGACTCCAAAGCCCAACATTCCGAGGCTTTCAGTGCTCTTTCTCTCTCTTTCTCCTTCAAAAAATCAATTTTCTTACCTGGTTACTATGTTCAAAATCTTTGTTATCATTTGGATCTATTATATTAAATTAAAATTCACATATATATTCTATTTCAAATCTCATATTATATATCTCATTTATGAAAAGTATCATTAAGCATTCCAGATCTAGCATAAGGAAATCGTCCATTTTGCATGGCAAGTTAAAGAAAATCAGTAGGTTGCATGCTCTAGATTTCCTTTTCTATTTTAAAAAATATTATATCCAGAAATCAGTGCATATTCCATTGGCTGCACAAGCAGCAATCCAATATCCCAACGAAATCTTGCTTTCCTTGGTTCCTTTTTCACCTATTTAGCTAGTTTTAACTTAGTCTTTTTCGAGTTAAGGTAGGCTGACCCAAAGGTACTCTTAAATTTATTTTGGGAATATTTTATTCTAACATGATTTCTGTTTTTATCAGGTGTAACATAAAATAAAATAAGCTAATGTTCGAAAGTGGCCTTGGGAGCGTTCAAATCCCTCCAGGGGTCTCCCCTTTCACTAAAATTCAAAAACTTTGGAAAGTTATAAGATATTGGTTTCATCCCATATAAGGACCAAGAGGTTTCTGATATTTAAGTTTTATGATATTGAAACCAATAATAATGAAAGAAAATCTTTTTTGAGTAGGCTCTTTCGAGCCCGATCCCTATCCCCCGAGGGGGGATCTGCATCCATTTCATTTTTTTTTGCATTCTTCCCTTTTTTCTGCTCTAGTTTAGTACTGAAATGAAATATTGTATACTTTGATATAATTTTTCCTTATTCCATATTTTAATTTCAAAATTAATCATACTACTAACCCCACGACTTCCCAATTGACCCACAAGGGGAAAGAGATGCGTCATAGGACTAATTAGAAAATCGGTGTTGTGTATATTTGATTCCATTTTCATTAATTGTTTCATTAGTAATAATAAAATCAACCCCTCCTTGATTCCCCAATTGAGGTCCACTTGGATCGAAAGAGGTTCCTAGAGGGTTTTATTTTTAACAAGAACACCTATTTTAAAATTTACTAAAAATAACAAAGACTCCAGTGTGTATGCTCTGTACTTGGTTGCGGTTCATACGATCAGAAAATCTTCATCAATAGCACTTGAGTGACTAGAATAATTAGGATTCACTCTACTTAAATTGACAAACCATCAGGCGAAAATCCAATGCCTCGATCAAACCATTACGGTGGAAAAATACCCAAAGGAAACGGGAACTCCTGAAAAGTGACCTAGGGGCGCTGATCTCTGTTACACCTTCAGGTGCATTATGAACAACGGTCTCAGATAATCTATTCATCCCACATATTCCTTACGGGTAGACATGATGATTTAGGTTTGGACATACTTCAAGTACCCCCTGGGTATATCTAGAGTCCCCTCGCCTAAGTTAAATTACTCATCTTCTTACATTAATTTAAAATTAACCAAGATACAATTGCACAACATTCATTCCAGCACTTGCAAGCACTCTTAATTTTTTTTCGACTCCATTTTCAAGGCACTGGTTAATTGTTTATTTCTTTCAATCTATATGTGATTGGGTGTCATTTTCGTGCTTACTAGTGATTATCTCATCATGTTATTTGTTGTTTACAATTGTTAAATCGAAACTCCTAAAAAACTTACTCTTTAATACCATCATCATACTAAATAATTTTTCCTTAGTAACTTAATAGGGTCTACCCCCCTTGGATTCATTAGGAGTTGATCCTAAAAAGAGGAGTCAAGAACAAGGTGACACCCTTGGCTCGAGACTTGCCCCCAAGGACACATTGAGTGGCTTGAATATTTCTTCCACATAAACCAAGTGTGCAAAAGGTGGCAACAAGGCCATCACAGAAGTGCACGACACCGTGCGGGCTAATACCTATGGTGTAGACCTATAAGACACCTTGGCAACGTCGGTGCTACTCCCACCCTTGAGAATAGAAATGCCCATGCAGGGATTCTCTACAAATGTAGCAGAAACAAATACAAGTGTCCATATCTTGGACACATTGACTTTGGATTTCTCTAAACTGACATTTCTTCAAATCTATTCCATTCAGCATGCCACAACTAAAGAGGTGAGAATATGAGAAAATGCGGTTGCATATCAGGAAGCCAAGGCAACCATGAAAGAAAAGGTATGGAAACAAGTAATCAAGAACCAACAAGAAGACCTGGAAGCACAAGCATAGGGGCAGGCTTTACTGGAAAAATCCATAAAGGAGGTAGTCACAGAATTGTCAGATGATGAGGAAGAAGGTAAGGCAGAACCTGTGCACCAACTGAGGTGGTTCTACAAACTAGCCACAAATCTAAAGAAATAGGTTCATGAATTAAAAACCAACCAGGAGCTGAGCACACCTCCAAAAGTTGTGCAACAAAGGAAACAATCGACATATCAAGCTGTTGGTTGGTTTAGAGAATCCGAGCAGATTTGCAATAAGGTGGTGGGAGAAATTGTCATGGTATGGGAGAAACTCATCGAGGATGAGGATATGGAGCATATTACTGAGTAGGAAAGGAAATAAATCCTATAGGTATTGGTGTTAAAGGAATAAATTGAGAAGCTTCCAACAAAGGATAAAATTTCCGAAGGCACTAAGCTAAAGCAGCTCGAGGATAAGGCAAGAACCCTGCGCGAGTAGGAAAACATGCGCAACAAAGAGACAGATGAAAAAAAAGATGAAGCTAAAAGGGTTACAGGGCTATTTCATCCTGTCCAACAGAGAATCCATGAGTTCATGTAGGCAGTGGCCAATGCATTATTGGAACAACCTAGCTTTGATAGAGTGCAGGAACTGGAGCAGCAAGCAGAAGAAGCCTGCCAGGAGATAGAAAGGATTACTCCCATTTTTGGCCAATTCCAACAGAAGGTTGGAATCTCATGCCAATCTGCACTAGAATATGCACCAGAGGATGATAAAGAACAAGAAAAGGAAGAAGAAGAGGAAAAGGAAGATGAAGAGGGAAATGAAGATGAAGAGAACCAAGAAGAACAACCTGAAGAAGAGATGGAGCAAAAAAAACAAAAAACCATGGATGTAGACTTTTCATATGATGTTGAGGAAGAAATTGTATAATTCAAGTTTTGTATTCTTAAATATAAATAATTTTTCTAAGTATGGGACAAGCTCGCAGTGTAGGAAATACCGCCAAAAAAACAAAAAGTAACAAAACGTACAAGAGAGGAAGCAGGAGAAAGGTGCATAAGAAAAAAACAATTATGGCAAAGAAACAACCACACATGTCATGCCACCTCCTATGTCCCTTGCTTCATGGTTTTGGATGAGCCACATGTGAGTGTTGGGGGCCTGTTGGGCATGGGGAAAGCACACAAGAAATAAGTGCAACCAAAGAAACACGTAAGAATCAATCTACTGCACAAGCATAAATAAGGAAAAGGAAGCATGTGGTAGGAATAGAAGAAATATGCACATACAAGAAAATATACGTGGACAAGGAAAATTGCGTGAAAGAGGAGATCTACACAAAATAAGGAATATGCGCAAAAGATGTCACCTATGTGGGAAATGGAAACTAGGCAGAAGGAATATGTCATAGGGTAAAACAGTAGCACAAGTGCAAAGAAACGACCACAAGTGACAGAACGATCAAGGGTGCTGAAGTTGGATTAAGTCGGCGGATGCCACATGAGTGCACACATGCTGTAGGTAAGGATTTTAGTGCCTTGTGTCAAGTAATGATCACCACAGTTGTAACATGAGGGGCGACGGATGGTGATAGTTAATGGAATTCCTGTATGCAGTCGACCCTGCGTGGTCATGTAAAATAGTATAAATAGGAGGGAATCAATAGTTAGAGGGCTGGTGATGGTTTCTTTTATGTTGGTTATTGTTGTTATTTTTACTTTTTAGTCACTTTTAACTTGTTAGTAGAGGGAAAATATATGAAGGAGCAAAGCGAAGTTGTGAGATCTGAGTGGTAGATTATTCAAAAGTATGCAGGATGGAGTCAGAGATAGTGCAGTAGAAGAGAAGCTCTACTAAGGAGGTGTAGATGCTAGAGAAGTCGATTGAGGCCATGTGCGGCTTAGTAGATGGTAGCAGTATTTAGGAGAAATAAGACAAAGAGAATGAGAGAAAGAGAGAGTCTGAGTAGAAATCTAGATCTAAGACAGTCTGTAGTCAAATGCAGGATGAAGGCACCGTATATTTCTCATGCCAAATGAAAAGTGCCTTCCTGTTTTTCCCAGATGGGTTTCCACATGAACTCTCTTGTCTGTTGATGATTGAATGTGTATGGTTGTTTATGTTTCTTTTTATGTTTATTCTTATGACACAGGTCCTGTCATGGTTGAATGAATTCCATAATATCAATAGAAGTCTGAATGCATGAATAGGTTATTAGGCACTGCTTCTGAGTATTAGTTTATGTCTACAGCGTGAGCACTGTTGTGTGTATGTTATATGGTGTCTTCCTATTAGATTTCTTTATTATTCAGTTATGTTTAAAGTACTATGGCCGAATCTATGTCACACCGTTAGTAGTTAATAAAATATATGTGTGGTGTGCACTACAGTTTAGCATAAATGACTCCATCCTCTCTCCTTGGTTGTGTTCCAAGGGACTATAATCCCTCGACAAATCATGAAAACATGGTTCTAGTGGTTAGCCATTGAAGAGATATCTTGGGTGAGACTTCACCTACTTTGTGGGCATTACTGATGGGGGTTACTCTGTCGGGCTGGTATCTTGGGTGTTTGTTGGGTTGATAGGTTGCGTGAGTTAGGAAAAGTGGCCAACAACACTTCCTTCCCAATATGAATCTGTATACCCATGCAAATTGTAGTCATGATCTCTTCCATAGTACAGTCCCAAATCAATTATACCTTTTAGGTACGTCATCACATGATTCACAGCTATCAAGTGAACCCATCTAGGTTTAACTAGATACTGACTCAAGGTGTTCATATAAAATCATATATCTGGCCTTGTTTTCATCAGATACATTAATGACCCAATAATTTGTCTATAGTGAGTCATGTCCACTAGCTCGAATGTCTCATCAGACAACAGCTTCAAGTTGGTGTCCATGGGTGTGGCCATGACTTTACAATCCAACATCTCAAATATTTTCAATATTTCTACTTCATACTTTCTCTAATTTAGAAATATTCCTTTTAGGCTTTGCCACACTTCGAGCCCTAGGAAATAATGCAACAATCCAAGATCTTTCATCTTGAATTCTTCATCTAGCTTCTTCTTCCAATCCTTGATATGTTTCTCATTTCCAATTAGAAATTGATCATCCACATATAGTAATAGTATGATTGGTTCATCATTCATAATATTCATATAAATATTAGGATCAGCATTACTCTTGGTAAATCCCATGCTTGTCAAGAAGCTATCTATTCTACCATGCCAAGATCTAGGAGCTTTCTTTATTCCATATATAGCCTTTTTCAACTTACATACATGAGTCTCTATGTCTTCGACTTCAAAACCTTATGGTTGTTTGATGTAAACATCTTCCTCAATCACACCACTAAGCAAGGTTGTCTTTACATCCATTTGGTGTAAGTCCCACTTCATCATGGAAGAAAGTGCCATGATAGTTTTGATGGAAGTGTACCTTGCTACTGGAGCAAATGTGTCTTCATAAACGATCCCCTCTTTCTGCGAGAATCCGCTAGACATAAATATTGCTTTGTACTTTTCAATACTTCCATCCGTAGCATGTTTTATCTTGTAGATCCATTTCGAATAAACGACACTCTTGTTTTCGGGTTTGGGAACTATATCCCAAACATCATTGTTCATGATCGGGTGGTATTCTTCTGTCATTCCTTCAACCCATAAGTTTCTTCTGTGTAGCTTCCTTATAGTTGTTGGGTTCTTGGTCTTCAATATCACACATCAAAGCTACATAATTGGAATATGGCTTTGATCTTTTGGTCGTTCTTGTGGAGCCTTTTGGTGCTCCATATCTTTCTGCTTCTTGTATGATTTCTCTCATTAGAGGAAATTTCAACTCAAAATGGGCCTTTTAACTTTAACTCAAATTCCATGTCATCATGTGTTAGCTAGTGAAATTTCTTTAAACTTGAAATACCATATAGGTCTTAAACACCTTTTTAATATAATTTTGGGGATAGGTATCATAAAAAAAACTACTTTTTTTGTTTGTATTTTCGACATATCTCCTTGTGTTTTTACTCAAATTTCGATCAGGAGAGCTCATTGGATATGGAATTAAATTTTGCATCCAATGAGTACCCACTCAGCATACTTTTGACAGACCCTACTACCCCAAAAATAAGAAATAGATGAAAAAATGTGATGATGAAGTCATCATCACATTTTTTCAGGTATTTTGTTGTTTTTGGGGTAGCGGGGTCCATCAAAAGTATCTCGAGTGGGTACTTGTTGGATGCGAAATTTAATTCCACATCCAATGAGCTCTCCTAATCAAAATTTGAGTAAAAACATAAGGAGATATGTTGAAAATACAATAAAAAAAGTAGTTTTTTTTCTTTTCTTCCTCCAAAATTAATAAATATTATTTTATTATTTTAACTATTATTTTATTAAATTTTTTTAGGAGACCCATTTTGAGTTGAAATTTCCTCCAATGTACCTAAGCAGGTTTTCTCTTTTGAGAGATATCCATAGTAGGGGGTTCCTGAGGCTCTATCATTCCATGATCTTTTGATGCTAATATTTGAAGATTTTGTTCAACTTCTGTCGTTCTGGGAGGTACATCTTCCTCATGTAATTCTTCAAGCTGACACCTTCTATATTTCTTAAGAGATACCTCTTCATCAAAGGTTACATCCCTACTAATATCGATATGATGAAATTTTGAAATGTATATCCTAAAGGATTTGGAGACCTCACGGTATCCCACAAATATTCCCTTCTTACCAGAAGGATCCAATTTGGTTCTCTTCTCTTTTAGAATATGTACATATAATGGACACCCAAATATCTTGAGATGGATTACTTTAGGTTTCTTTCCGGTATACACTTCTTCAAGATTCTTGAATTCAAGAGCACTATGAGATAATCAATTTTTCACACATACAGATGTTCTAGTAGCTTCATCCCATAGGTGCATAGGGAGTTCTTGGTCATGAATCATGGTCTTTACTACTTCCATGATAGTTCTATTCTTTCATTCCATAACACCATTTTGTTGGGGATTATAGGGAGTAGTTAGTTCCCTCTTGATTCCTGCCTCCTTACATAATGCTTCAAATTCCTTTGAAGTGTATTCTCCACCATTACTTGATCTCAGTGTATTGATTCTCTTTTATGACTGATTCTCTATCAAGGATTTGAATCCCTTGAATTTCTCGAACACTTCACTTTTATTATTCAAAAATGTATCCAATTATTTCTTGAGTAATCATCGATAAATGTGACATAGTATTCATATCCACTTAAGGATACGGAGGGCATAGGACCACATACATCAGAATAAATTAGTTCCAAAATACCTTTAGTCTTTGTGTCACTTTTTAGAAAGGAAGTCTTGATGTTCTTTCCCTGTGCACATCACTTGCAAGTTCCCTCATGTTCGATCTTCAAATCTGGTTACCCTATTACTACCTTGCTCACATAGGGAAATGATTTGTAGTTGATGTGAACAAGTCTCCTATGCCACAATTTACTTGACATGGTAGTCTCATGGACAAGGGATGTCTTTGGATGTCCTTTGAGATTGTACAGTCCTCCTCCTTCTTCTCCAATGACTACAACATCTTCAAGTGTCTTAGCCTTGGACGACATGAGTAATTTTCCATCTATAAAATCAACTCTATATCCTTTCCTGTCTAGAGCTGAGATGGAAAGTAGGTTCTTTTTCAAACTTGGTACATACAGTACTTCCTTCATCTTCATGGAGGTCCCAGATTCAAGCTTGTAGCTTGATTCACCAATACCTTTGATGGGATATTGATAGTCATCTCCCAATGATACCTTCTAGGAGGATTTCTTCTCTTTAAGATTTGACAGAGTTGCTTTATTTCCTGTCATGTTCTTAGAGGCACCACTATTAATAAGCCATGTATATTTTCCAGGTGTTATAGACTCAGAGAGTGCATAGAATAACACATATTCTTCTACATCTTCACTTCTAGTTCTATTTTGAGGTATTTCTTCATTCCCATCTTCAGCTAGATGAGCATGATGTCTTTTGTTCTTGTTGTTGCTCTTCAATGATGGACATTCTCTAGCAATATGTCCTATCTTATGACAACTGTAGCGTTAATACTTTGAGTAATCCTTCTTCTTATTCCCTTTTTGGAATTTCTTTTTTGAAGGATTATGATTACTCTTCTTGAATTTTGATTGATTTCTTTCCTTAGTATGGGTAGCTAGAGCTTGATCATCTTCTCTGAGAAGAGCTTCTCTATTGGCTACTCTAGCTTCTTCTTATATACAGTCTTCCCATACTATGCCAAACGTCAAATTTTTTTTTTGGCACACAAAGTTTGGATGAATAAGTCCCAAGTTCTAGTGGGGCCATTGAGAGCAGTCATAACCAATTCATCCTCATCAAGAGTATCTCTAATAGCACTTAGATTCTCTTTGATCTGGGAGATCCTTATGAAGTAATATTGAACATATTCTCCTTTTCTTATCTTGGTTCCCTTCAATTGTGTTCTTAGATTCACCTTTCTGTTGATGTTCTTTCCTTCATACATTCTCGAAAGTGCATCATAAATTTGCTTAGGTTTCTTCTTGGATTACACTTGAGGGATCAAGTGATGCTTAATGGAATCAACAATGATCCTCATTGCCTTGATTAGGTCTTGTTCATTATTATCCTTAGCTTCAGCTTTTGTAATCTCTTTCTTGATATATTTCTCAAGACCATTCTCTTTCAGAATGAGGCCAATCATATAATTCTAAGCCAACAATTTTTCTAGGCCTTCCAACTTGTCCTCAAGCTTAGTGCTTCTGGCCATCTTGACCAGTAAGTCACTAAAAAATGAAATTTATCAAAATGGGAGTTTGAAATTACCAATAGATGCACTTGGAAGAGGTGCTTTGGTTGATACAACTACTTTCTGAAGATCCCTAATCTTCATTTCTCAAATCCTACTTCCATAGTTGCAACACTTCAGTTTTTCTAGTTCTATTTTGCTGCATTTTTTTTGGTTCACTGCCAAACTAGGGTTTGGATTTCCCGAAGATCAAGCCACCCAAAAAATTTGATCTATGACTCAATATATACACTCTAAGAGGGCACAACTTTCTATGCAAGAAGATATTCAATCCCCCAACTTTTTCAAAAACCCTAATTTCTTCCGGAGAGGGAGGAGGGAGAATTTCACCTTGTGAAAGCTTCTCTAATCAGGTTAGCTCTGATACCATGTTAAGTTTTCATATGATAGAGTAGATTCAATAGTATTCAATTCAAAAATCACAACAACATATCAATAATCATTGATAGAAACACAATCACAATATGGACACAACATTTATTATGGGAAACCCTCAAGGGGAAGAAAACCCAACAAAAACTTCCTCTGTATAAGATGTATAAAAGACAACCCCAAAAATAGTTGTTTTCCTCCTTCTATCCATCTCTCTCTCTCTACTATGCACTACACAAGTGAGTGAGTCTGTGTTCAAATAATAACCACGGCTCCTCTATTTATACTAATTTTCAATTGACTTTTTGCACTAGACAAGTCAGCCCGAATAAACTTCTTGGACTGACTTCACCTAGGAATACTCAAAATAGTATATTATATTATTAATTGGGGTAATAAAGACCCGTCACAAGAGGATGATTTACCTCATGTGTTTATGATGACCAAATACAATAGTAACACCCCATCGGAGGAATAATAACATCTCCATTGGGTTACATCGGTAAAATACATTTAGAATATACTTTGAAGTTACAATATTTCAAAACCTTTAACTTGGTGGGAAGACTTCACTAGCTGTCAGGGCATACTATTACAATAATTACTCTGAATTCATCCCCATGGTATACTGACATCATCTTCATGTTACAACATATGTAGGCTCCACATATTATGGACAGAAGAAGGGATAGATTACTCAAGCATAAATCAACAAGATTTTGCATCCTAAATGCAAAACTATATTGGAAAGAACCATGAGGGGTTATGTTGAACTATGTAAATGAAGAGGAGGAAAAGAATCTCATTGAAGAATTTCATGTAGGAGAATATGGAGGTCTTCATTATTGGAAGTCCAATGTCAATAAGATCACAAGGAAAGGATTTTATTGGCCCACTATCTTTTTAGAGACTCACAAGGAGGTTGTTTCTTGTCATAAGTGTGAGATCTTTGAAGGAAGGAGTCATATTCTTCCATTTCGTATGAATTCCATACATGTTGAGGCCACCTTCCAACAATGGGGATTGGATTTCATTGGAGAGATAAACCCTTCTTCCTTGAGATATCACAAGTGGATCCTCACTTCCACTGATTATTTCACCAAATGGAATGAAGCCATCCCAACTAGACAGGACACTAAGACAATAATTATGCATTTTTTAGAGGAGCACATTTTGTTAAGGTTTGGGGTCCCTAGGAAGTTGATCACTGACTATTTTGTTGCATTCAAGTAAAAAAAATATGGTTGAATTTTGTTTCAAGTATCACATATCGCTGGGGCATTCCACAACCTATTACCCATAGGGAAATGGGTTGGCAGAATATTCAAACAAGAGCCTGATTTGGATCATCAAAAAGTTGTTGCAAGACAACAAGAAATCTTGGCACACAAAGATGACCCATGCTTTGTGGGATAACAGAATCAATGTGAAGAAATCTATTGGTACCTCTCCATTTCAGCTAGTTTATGGATTTGATGTAATATTTCCTAGTTCCCTTAGTTTTCCAACGATGATATTGTTACAGGAAGAAGATGCTAAAACCCACCCAAGTCATAGGAGGATGTATCAGTTGGTTGAACTGCAGTAGAAAATAAAGCAGCTTTTCGAAAGAACTCAAAAATTTCAAGATAAAATGAAAGAGATATTTGACAAGAGAACAAAACCTGATGATTTCCAGATGTGGGATGTAGTACTACAATGGGATGCACCATATGAAGAGAAGGGAAAGCATGGAATTTTGATCACCTATGGAAGGGCCCTTAGAAAATTGTAATCTTCAGATGAAAAAATGCCTACATACTGGATGATATGGAGGGTGGTCTGTTATCAGGAGCTCCTATAAATGGGAGGCTCCTTAAACACTACTTTCTCTGAAGTGAGTTCAACCTTCCATGTCACTATACATACCATGTAGTTTAATATTTGCATGTGTGGATGGCTCTCTGGTGGATTTGAATCCTAAGGTGAATGCAAGAAGTTCTAGAAGAGGGGCTATCATTTGAATTTATTTTATTTTCTTTCCAAATTTGAAGTTCAAGGCACTAGAGTAAATTTTTAGGTGGCAAGTTTTGGCACAAAGCCAAAGTATATAGTAGCTGGGATCTCCCAATAACAATAGTGTCCAATAGATCAATAACTTGATCTAGGGGGTTGTTTTCTACCTCACATGGAGGATAGCATCCCCATTTGGATCCGTTGTTAGAACCTATGCTAAATTTTTGGGAAATGTTTACACCTGCACTTGCACTATTTCCCCTGAAAGGGGGTAATCCCGTGATAATGCTGGGTAGGGAAGAAATTTTCTATGTCATAAGACCTAAGCTAGAGATGAGCATGTTTTGAAAAATATATCCCTTGTCATGAATAAGGAAAACATAAAAATATTCCTAACGGTTGGTCATATGGAGGAGGAAACCATGAAAATCTGCTTAAAGATTATATTCTGGAAACTATGAAGGGTGTAGATCGACGACTATAAATGATTTCACTGGGAAAAAATGCGGGGTCAAAATAAATATTATGATCAATGAAAAAGATTTAACACATAGAGAGGATCGACCGTCAGATAAGCATCGGGGAGAATATCTACAACCAATATCAATTCCGCTGCCACAACTTGCACAGGAAAATGAATTTCTCAAAGCAACGAAATTTGGTATGAAGCACAAGCTTCAATGATTCATATCAGAGCTAGATCATGATCCATCGACGAAATTAATTCCACTGGCACAACTTGCACATGGAAAACAATTCCTCAGATCAACATAATTTGGTATGAGGCACGGGTTTCAACAACCATGATCTCTGTTGGGGATAGATCTATGATCGACATTAATTTCGCTGTTGATAAGTGCATGGTAGAAGAGAGGGGTTAGGCTCAGTGTACTACATTGGAGGAGGCGCAATTCAATGGCCCTCATGAAGGCATAGGTAATATTGACGATGGAGATGCATTCCACTTAGTGAAGTTGTAGGGAAAATAAGAGGGATGATACAACAGAGAAAAAGATCGATGGTTTGAAGGGAGCAAGATTGACAGTTCAAAATAGAGGGGGAAAAAATGAACGAACGAGGGATGCCTCCATTGAAAAAGGTGAAGGATGTATATGAGAGAAGTGTAATATAAAATAAATGTGTGCACTTGAATTTAGGCCACTCATATTATTATGTTAATTTGATAGCGAGAGCAGGACTATGTGAAAAGTGGCCAGCTTGGACAGAACCTTTGAGCTGCTTATTAATAGACCAGGTAGGCCATGTTTTTGCACTAAAAGAGTATATAATATGGCTGAGGTAGAAGAGTCAGAAGTTCAAAACTTAGAAAACCATAAAATTGAGGAACTCTTTGAGTACATAGATTCAGAGGTTTTTGACACCATACTATTGAATGGACCCATAGAAACTATGAAAAACAAACTAAAACTGCTGAAGGACCAAGGAATAGATGTGCGTGGCATCTACAAGTTGTATTTTCACCATTTCTCAACATACTAAACCCTGAGTTGCCCCAAATTCATCGACTAGTGTGCTGCTAGTTATTCCTCCTCCAAGAGGGTAATTATGGATGCCTCCAAGTCAAAAATCCTATGCCTGGCCATCCCCCTCATCGTTAGAAATATCCTATCAGTTCCTATAGAATTCATTCAAAGGGCCAAATAATATAGTGAAGAAGGCATTGGCTAGTTTTTTAGGGAGGAAACTATTGAAAAGAAGGAGGCATTCTTTAAATCTTGTTTCAAACCCGACACCCATATGAAAAATCACCCTTTCCATGTAGATGATAATGAGTTTAATGAAGAAACACAATGTGTAATAACCCTTATTAGTCAATTTTTAGGGATGGACATGAAAAAATACGTCACCAAGCCCCTAATGAGCCTACTGTTCACCCTAAGCACATGTCTAATTGAATTAGAAGAGTCTAGTCAGTCAACATGGTTCTCCTATCTAAATTTTGATGAGCTCCTAACTAAGAATATTCATTCTCAGCTAGTAGACTTCCCAAAGACAAGAAATTTCAGATTTCATTCCTACTTACTGAAGATGTTTTTGTATTTTAGTGAAGAAATCCTCTAGCTCCCAGAAATGGTAATCACAAATGAGATAAGCATGGATTATAGAAATTTCATGAAATTCCTAATGTTAGAGGTCTATACTACTTTCTTCCATAGGAGGTTACCCAGAGTGTTACCTTAGATGAGAGATATCTTGCAATTCTCTCATGATAAGAGAATCAGAGACCGGTTCTTATGATAACATGGTATAGTGATAAGGCTATATGTGTTTCTGCATCAACCTTTTGTACTTCCTTCATTTTTTACCCTGAGGGTGTTTTCTTTGGAGCTGATGAGATAAAGAATTATGGTAGAAAATGAGCAGTTTCTGAATTTCAGGAAGTCTTTAGAAATCAAATTCCCTTGGGTCGTAGGCCCATTTGTCATTAAAACAAATTTTCTCTTCCACTGATAGAAAGTATTCTAAGAGAGACAGGATTCCCAACTGAATTTTTCAGCAATTACGATCCCCATTGCATAATCTCTATTAGAAGGAAAGTCAATAAAAACTATCCTTTTGAGCACCATGAGGTGGTAGACCTTCCTGAGGCTGCAAATTGGCCAGAATACCCCAGGAGAAACATTTAGATGATGGTATGGAAGAATATTCTACTTCTTCACTTCGTGAAACAACTCACATCCACCTGGCACTTCAAGACTAGGCCCAACAAAAAAAAATATTACACCTTTGGCTAGTGTCTCTGAGCATTCCAACAAAATAGATTTCACTGATGTCATGGACATAGAGGAGGAAGACACAACCAACACATCAAAAAAGAAAATGTTTCAGTATGTTGGGAAACTAGTACAGGAAACAAGTGGTAAAGGTAAGAATAAATAGGTAAAGATCAAAGGCCCAACATTTGAGGTTCAATAATATGCATTTTCCTAGACACCTGAGGGCTCAACAGATAGATATAGGTCTAAGAATGAGCTATTGGACAAATATAAGGAAGAAAAAGACATCACCATGAACGAATCTCTTAAATTATATGCAGATTGGAGAAAGGATTGTGGTGAGGAGGTATATTTGGTTTCTGTTAAAGATCACAAGAAAAATACATTGAATTTGGCCATAGCTTCTAAGAACAGAGTAGCTGAGATGAATGTAAACCTGGATGATATACCTGTACCAGATATGATTCACCTCCATAAGTAGACAGGGGAGATCATCCATACTGATTTGTTGAAGTCAACCCTGAATATATCTAGGCCGCAATCTAGAAATAGTAAGATTGAAAATCAAATGAGACAGGAGAAGGTAGAAAATAAGTCCCACCAAGATCGAAGCAAGAAGTTGCAAATAGATCCAAAATCTATTAAATGAAAAAGAAAATATCATTCAGCTACTAAAGAAGAATCTGAATATACCAGCTACTTAGTTGATCCAAGATTCAGAGCTATCAGAGCTTGAATGGTAAGCTTATAGACTTCGAGGCCCAACTATTGAAATTCATAGAGAAAGAGAAGTAATGGAAAAGGGATATATCCCTTATAGTGGAGAGTGAGAAGGATCTAAATGCCAAATTAGATGAGCTAGAGAAAAGATTACAAGAGAAGGAGAGGGAGTTGCAGGAGAAAGGAAAAGAAATCAAAAAGGGATTCTTCCTCCCTATCACTAAACCTGGAAAATTATCCATCATTCAATTCCTTGATCAAGTAATTCTGAAAGAATTGGAACTAATAGGGTTGAATCACCAGAATAAGAATCTAGAGGGCTTGGAATTGGAGAGAGAATGTCAAAGGAATACCTGGGAAGCAAAGTGTGCATAATTGCAAGGTAAAAATGAGAAATTGGTAGAGTAGGTTACAAGACAACTTCTTATGCAAGGGGATAGAAAATATCATATGGGATGCACTCATATCAGAGGCTACCAAATTCAGGCCCCACCTCGATTACATATTGGAAAAGGAAAGAGCTATATAGGAAGCCAAGAAAAGTGTTACAACAGTAAGGGAAAGGATAAATAAAAATCGTGTTTATTATGCAATAAATTCCATAAAATTTCTCAATGGGTTGACATAAGAAGAGCTTGGAACAACCCACATAACAAACATTATTTTTGTCATCACTTGGGAAAGGAAGGTGGTAAACCAACACCACCATTTATATACCATTGAATCCAAAATTGGTATCATGGCACATGAAGTCATATCTTTCATAGAAATGTTCAATCCATTGGTGAATATGGGGCTACCATTATTCTGGGAAGAAATGGGTGGCATGTTGTCACAAAAATAATATCATGGCATGCTGCTTCAATGTACGTCAGACCACTCCAAATTCACCGATATGCAGCAGTCCCTAGTAGGAAAGAAAATCATCAAAAAATTTGAAGATGACTTTGAGTTGATGTTCAATTTCATATCCATATGCGCAAAAATTTTGGAAAGTGGTCCTGCATTCATTTGTGGAGGATCCATATCATCAACCTACTCCCCCTTTATCTGAGGAGGGTTCATATATTTGACCTATTCTTCCTTTCTGAGGAGATTCCATATCATTGACTTGTTTCTCCTTTTTGAATAGAGTCCATATATTCATCGTTCCTCCTTGCAAGGAATCACTATAGTATAATCATTGTTCCTCCTTGCGAGGAATCACTATAGTATCATCATTGTTCCTCCTTGCGAGGAAAGTCTTTTAGTACTACACCAAGCTTGTCATAGAAATATTCAAACTTTACTCCAGATAGAGGCTTGGTAATCACATCAGAAACTTACTCATAGGTACTCACATACTGGAGCTTTATAACTCCCTTTTGTATGATATCCCTTATATAAAAATATTGGATTTCTATATGCTTTGATTTATCATGGAACACATGATTCTCTGTCATCTTTATACAACTCTAGTTTTCACATAGAATCATTGTGGTATCAAAATCCATGTCAAATATACCTTACATTATTTTCTGAAGCCATATTGCTTCACAAATAGTGGACCCAGTTGTTGTGTACTCTGCTTCAGCCATGTTGAGAGAAACACTTGATCGTTTCTTACTAAACCATGAGATCATGGTGGATACCAGACAATAAAATCCATCGAAGGTTCTCTTTCTATCTATGACACTTCCTTCCCAATCTGAATCCGTATATCCATACAATATGTAATCATGATCTATAACATAGTATAGTCCAAACTCTATCGTACCTTTTGGGTACCTAATTACATGCTTTCAGCTATCAGGTAAATTCTTGTAGGTTTAACTAGATACTGACTTAAATTGTTCACAAAAAATAATATATATGGCCTTGTATTCATCATATACATCAATGAACCAATAATATGTTTGTATTGAGTCATATCCACTAACTCTGATGATTCATCATATCACAAATTCATGTTGGTGTCCATTAGTGTGTCCATGTAATGTCAAATATTTTCAATATTTCTACTGCATACTTTCCCTGGTTCACAAAGATTCCTTCTAGGATCTACCACAATTCCATTCGAAGGAAATAATGCATCATTCCAATATCTTTCATCTCAAATTATTCAGGTAGCTTATTCTTTATTTATGTGATATGGTTCTCATTTCTAGTTAGAAATAGATCATCCACGTACATCAATAGTATGACAGGTTCATCATCCATAACCTTAAGGTAAAGGTTAGGATCAGATTTACTCTTGGTAAATCCCAATCTTGTCATGAAGCTATCTATTATTCCATACTAAGCTCTAGGATCTTGCTTCAGTCCATACAGATCCTTTTTCAACTTACATGCATGAGTCACTCTGTCTTTGAATTCAAATCCTTGTGGATGTTCGATGTATACCTCTTCATCAGTCACACCATTTAGGAAGGATGTGTTTACATCCATCTGGTGTATATCTCACTTCATCATGGAAGCAAGTGCCATGATGGTTCTTATGGAAGTGTACCTTGCTACTGGAGAAAATGTCTCTTCATAATCAATCCCCTCTTTCTGAGAGAATTCTCTAGCCACAAATATTTCCTTGTATTTTTCAATACTTCCATGAGTTGCATGTTTTATCTTGTAGATCCACTTCGAATATACCACACTCTTGTTTTTTGGTTTGGGTACTATATCCCAAACATCATTCTTCATTATTAACTAATATTCTTTTATCATTTCCTCCACCCACACTTTCTTATGTGCAACTTCCTTGTAGCTGGTGGGTTATTAATCTACAAGATCACACATCAAAGCTACATAACTAGAAAATGGCTTTGATCTCTTGCTTGCTATTGTAGAGACTTTTGGAGCTCCATACTTTTCTACTTCTTGTATGATTTCTCTTACCCAAGAAATTTTCCTCTTTTGATATATATCCATAGTAGGGGCATCCCAAGGTTCTATCATATCATGATATTTTGATGCTACTATTTCATGAGAGGGTCCAGCTTCCATGTTTATGGGAGGTACATGCCATTTATGTACTTCTTCAAGATGACACCTCCTGGATTTCTTAAGATTTGTATCTTCATAAAATGTCACATCCCTACTAATATCTATATGATGGAATCCTGAAATTTATATCCTAAAGGATTTGCAAACTTCACAATATCTGACAAATATTCCCTTCTTTCTAGAAGGATTAAACTTGGTTCTCTCCTCTTTTGGAATATGTACATATACTGGACAACCAAATATATTGAGATGTCTCACTTCAGGTTTCTTTCATGTATACATATATTCATGAGTCTTGAATCCAAGACCAGTATGAGATAATTTGTTCTGCACATACCCAAATGTTCTTACTACTTCAGCCCATAGATGCATGGGAAGGTCTTGGTCATGAATCATTGTTTTCACTACTTCCATAATTGTTACATTATTTCTTTATGCAACACCATTCTATTGGGGATTGTAGGAAGTGGTTAGTTCCCTCCCGATTTGAGGTTCCTTGCAAAATGCTTCAAATTATCTTGAAGTGTATTCTCCACCATTATCTGATCTTAGTGTCTTGATTCTTCTTTCTTAATGGTTCTTTATCAAGGATTTTAATTCCTTGAATTTCCCGAACACTTCACTCTTGGTATTCAAGAAGTATATCCATGTATTTCTTGAATAGTCATCAATAAATGTGACATAATATTCATATTCACTTAAATATGTGGAGGGCATAGGACCACATACATCAAAATGAATTAATTCCAATGTACCTTTAGTCTTTGTTTCACTTTTCGGAAATGGATTTTTTATGTTCTTTCCTCTTGCACATCATTTTCAATATCCTTCATGATCAATATTTAGATTTGGAAATGCTATTACCACCTTTCTCACATAGGGTAGTTCTTTGTAGTTGATGTGAGCAATCCTTCTATTCCATAGTTCACTTCAGCCAGTGGTATCATTGATAAGGGTTGTCTCTGGATGTGTATTGAGTTTTTGCAGTCCTCCTTCTTCTTCACCAATGACCACAACATATTCAAGTGAATTTTCTTTTGTCCACATGAGTACTTATCCATCTATAAAAGAAAATCTATATTATTTCTTATCTAGGGCTTATATCAAAAGTAGGTTCTTTTTCAAACCTGGTACATATAGTTATTCTTTTATCCTCATGGAAGTTCTAGAGTCAATATTGTAGCTTGATTCACCAATACCTTTGATGGGATATTGATAGTAATCTAATAATGATACTTTCTGAGGAGATTTCTTTTCTTCAGGTCTTGACAGAGTTTTATTTTTCCCTGTCATGTTATTTGAAGCACCACTATGAACAATCCATGTATCTTCTCCAAGTGTTACATCCCCAAAGAGTGCAAAGAATAATACATATTCTTCTACATCTTCTCCATTTGTTAGTCTCTTTCAAGTTCTTTCTTTTTCTTCTTCATCCTCATCTTCAACTAGATGATCATGATGTCTTTTCTTGTTGTTCTTCTTCGATGGACGCTATCTGGAAAGGTGTCCTATATTATGACAGTTGTAACATTGATATTTTGAGTAGTATTTCTTCTTATTGTTTTCTCTTTTCTTTTGAAACTTCTTTGGAGGTCTATGCTCCTTGTGAATATCCTTATTGAAGTTTGATTGTTTTCTTTTTTTAGTATGGATGGCTAGAGATTGAGCATCTTATCTAAGTAGAGCTTCTCTGTTAGCCAGTCTAGCTTCTGCTTGGATGAAATCTTCCCATACAATGCCAAACTCCATACTTTCTTTTTTGGCACACAGAGTCTATATGAATGAATCCAAAGGTCTAGTGAGACCAATTAGAGCAGACATAACTAGTTCATGTTCATCAAGGGAGTGTGCAATGGCACTTATTTATACCTGAACTGGGATACCCTTGTGAAGTAATATTGAATGGATTCCCCTTTACTCATCTTGGTACCCTTTAGCTGAGATATCAAATTCATCTTTCTATTGATGTTCTTTCCCTCACACATTATGGAAATTGCATCATACATTTTCTTTGGTTTCTTCTTAGCTGACACTAGAGGGATCAATTGATCTTTGATAGAATCAACAATGATCATCATTGCCTTGATTAGGTCTTTCTGATGCTTCTCCTTAGATTCATCTTCTTCAAGTTATGCAACTTCACCCTTGATGTACTTATCAATATCATTCTCTCTATGAATGAGACCAATCCTATATTTCCATCCTACGAAGTTTTCAATTTCTTCCAACTTGTCCTTAAGCTTAGTGCTTGGGGCCATCTTATCTAGGAGGTCACTAAAAAATGAAATTCTCAAAATGAAAAAATAAAATTACCAAGATATGCACTTGGATAAGGCGATTTGGTTGGTCCACTTGGTTTTTGGAGATATCCTTCAAAACTTGCTTGTTAGGTTGCAGTTTCTACAGATATCCTTCAAAACTTGCTTGTTAGGTTGTAGTTTCTGTAGATTTATAGTTATGGTTTTTCACAAATTTCTAGTTTAGGGCCAAACTAGGGTTTGGATTTCTGGAAGATTCACCCACTCAAAAACTCCAATCTATGTCTCAATATATGTGCTCTAGGGAGACACAACTTTTTATGGAATCAGATCTTCAAAAATCCAAACTTTGCAAAAACCCTAACTTTCTTCCGGAGGGAGATGAGAGAGAGTTTCACCTTGTGAAAGTTGTTCTATTCAGGCTATCTCTAATACCATGTTAATATTTCATATGATTATATATACATAATTAGTGTTTAATCCAAATTCACAACATTAGCATATGCAGAATCATTGAAAGAAAAAAAATCACAAAATAGACACAATATTTATCCTAGGAAACCCTCAGGGGGAAGAAAACCAAACAAAAATTCCTCTATATATATGTATAAGATAAAACCCCGAAAAAATGTATTCTCCTCCTGGTTGGTATGTCCCTCTCTCTCCTATGTGCTACATAAGTGTGTGTTTGTGTGTTATAACGAGGATCACAACTCCTCTATTTACACTCTTTAATTCACTTGACTTTTACCCTAACAAGTCGACCCCACTAAACTCACCAGGACAACTTCACCTAGGAAATAAAAAATAGTATTATATTATATTCATTATGGTACTATTGAACCAACTTACAATGGAGGATTCACCTTATGAATCTATTATGACTAATTACAATAATACCATCTCGACAGAGGAATATAACATATCCCTTGGGTTACATCAGTAAAATACATTTCGAATATCCTTTGAAGTTACATTATTCAAACAAGAATAATGGGTGGTGATCCTATGTCCATATCCGAAAGCTTTTTGATACTGATCGAAACCTTCCATTTTGTCGACCATTCATCAATAATGACATATAATTCTTCGTCTTTCATCTTGTATGACATCGCTAACCAATGGTGCTCTGTGTCACACATTTCCTAGATGTGGATCACATGTGCGCCCATTGTGAATCATGCCACTATTTTGTACTTTATTGTGGTATCCTTTGTGAGGCATGAGACCTTCCCTTTTGCTTCTCAAATTCCATTAAGATACAAGTAGAATTAAACATTGCAATGAATTTGTTGCTCCTTATTTTCAAGTGCCCATAGGTTTTGATACCGCATTCCCTTACATGTGCTGACTGCTTTGATGTCCATACCTTAGTAATAATTGGGTTCCATCCAACCCACAAATGCAATCAATATCAAAATACATGAATAAGTAAATGGCCTTTTCCCCTCCTTCTCCAATACGACGTCTTCCATCAGTTGATTCAACAAGAACATGGACCAGTTCATCTGAATTCCCTCTGCGCACTACTCAACGCATGCAATCACTCCCGATGTACATTGGTTTGGTCTATGTTTTCACATGATTTTTACATCCAGCAGCTTTTATGTGACTCAAAATACATTTTCATTAATATTTTTAATGACATATGCTTGCCTATCCTAAACAACATCATATTTCTTCTTTAACTTGGAAACCAACCTTTTATCATTGGCCTTCCCCCTGAAATACTTCAATGGATCCATTCCTAACTTGGGAAGGCCAGTGATCTGTGATATTGGGTCGACTATGATAGACACTTTTGCATCCAACCAAATATACCCTCCATGGAAGCATGATAGAAACTGCTTCACACATGCGCTAAATTTTTCCCCACATCCAAAATGTGGCAGGTGGGTGATGGCGAATAGCCTGGACCACCGAAACTACAATGCCCGCTGTGCCAATTCTCCAATGAACGGACCTCCTTCTCTGTGTACTTTCTTTTTGTAAGGTTTTTTGGTGCATTTTGGATATTCCAGAATGTCATGATCACTATACTGCAGCTTCTGTGGTTAAGACACAATGTTCATGGTAACATGCACCCCTTTCGGCATTGTTGGCATCTTGATGCTAAATCTATGGTTCTTGTTGATACAAACCAGTGATGCATCTACCTTCCATGGCGGTACATAGCTTAGAATTTCATCAAATTTTGTCCCTTTCCTTTCTGTAGAGTCCTCTCCTCACATCGTCAATGGGTCAACTTCTTCTTTCGCGGCCTTGGTTGCACTCCGATTTGACTTGATCCTTCATTGAAAAGAATTTGGGAAATTTGTGCCCCTCTTCTTCTTTGGCATTTATGGTAATACATCCTATAATTTTGGACTCTCTTCTTCAATTGAAATGGTATTTATCATTGATCCCTGTGTTTTACCACTCGAAATGATTTGGTCCATCCCTACTAATCTATCTCTCTTTCACTCTTTTTTGCTCTCTTGCACTTTCGTTTGCTCACACTCATTCTCATAATTGTCACAATGGTTCAAAATGCACCACTCTTCAATTCTTATAGCCTTGTTAGCACTTGTGTGAATGATTTCAATCATCATAGCCAAATCCCTCAATGATTGACCAAATCCATCGGCAATTATGCAAATCCAACGGTACAATTTCTCCATAAATGTGCGTCTCATCCATTTGCATCGTCACCCATTACGTTTAATTACTGCATTTATTGTTCAATGTGACCATATCACACATTGTATGGTATCACCAATATCCCTACTTGTTGCAATTTGTTTTGTTGTTCTTGTCAACTTCTTTTTGCTGCCATTTCCTACTCCTTGCTATTTCTTTTTCCTTTCCTTAATTTTTACTCCGCGGCTTATAAATCTTGGTGTTGCACCTAGCTATCCCAATAGAAATTTAGGCATCTTCTATTCACTAATTGTGGTAGCAACTTTCCATCTAATTGTTGTAACTGCACCACAGCTCTGTTGGTGATGAAATGAGTCACATAAGTTCTTAACCAATGCATTTGTAACTTACCTAGGTTCTTCACTAACTTGTTGTCATATAGGAGAAACATATCTCCATGCTAGAAGTAGTTTTATTTCACATGGTGGTCATGGCATGCCTTTTGTCAATCCTTTTCTACTTGCTGGTGAAATCGTATGATGAACCGATCTTCCTTGAGCTATACCAACTGCGTTAAGTGTTCTTTAATTGCTCCTTCATTGCTCATGCTTATCACTGCCACTATGAGCAGGTTGACAACAATGTACTCCATCACCATTACTTATTCTTGGACATAGACGAGCTTGAATATTTTTTTCTTAGTAAATCGTTTGCATGTCATTCTATTGGCCCATTGTATCGCAGGGATTTTCAAATCCCAATCATCCCAATTTGCGTTGCATACCTTTGTTAGTGCATGTTCCAATATCTTGTTGAACGCTTTGACTGTTCCATTAACTTGTGGGTGATAGGAGGTATTATTCTTGTGTTGTATATGAAATTCCTAAATCATTGCACTAATCATTCGGTTGACAAATTGACTCCCTTGGTCACTCATCAGTATCCTGGGAAAACCGAACCGAGTAACCACATTGTCGAATAAGAACCTAGATGTTGTCACAGCTGTACAATCCATCACTGGTGTTGCTTCCTCCCATCTAGTCAATTAGTCTATCGTAGTGATGATGTATCCCACTCCTATACATTTTCCTAGAGGATTGGTGGGTGCCACAAAATCCATGTCCCATTTATCGAATTGTTGCAACATGATCTGTGGTATGAGCGACATCTCATCCCTTCATGACAGCTTCCTTGTTCTTTGACCGACATTCCAGCTCTTAGCATAGTATACGACATCACTGTGCATTGTTTTCCACCATAGATCATCTCGTAGTATCTTCCTAGTGGTTTCACATTCTCCATAATTCCCTCCTACAACTACTTCATGCGCCTCAACCAATATTCTCTCCTTCTTGTGTAGTAGGACATAACGGCGTAGAATTTCATTCGACGCCATTTTGTAGATATGTCCCATGATTAGCTGAAAGTTTGCAGCTCTAACGGCCAATTGCTTATTCTGACTCATGGTGTCATCCTTTGTCACTTTTCCTATCATCAAGAATTGAATAATTTTTTCATAATGGTCATCCACCATTCCAATATTAAACAATTGTGCATCAAGAAGGGCATCCTCGATGTTGGTTGGGTCTTCACCTGATTCTATCCTTGGCANCTTGTTGACCAGATACTTCAGTGTTGAATGATCTGTAAAATTTTTGAAATGTACTCCTGGTAGATAGTGGTGGAATTTTTGTAATGCATATACCATCACCAATCCTTCCCTCTCTATTTTTATGTAGTTCCTTTCTGCAATAGATAACTTTTGACTTGCGAATGTGATTGGGTGATCAATCGCTCCTTCCCCTGGATGTGCCAAAATGAATCCTAGTGAGACTGATGAAGCATTGACATGGACGTGACACTCCTTTATCCAAACTAGAAATACCAATATCAATGTCATGACCATTTTTTGCTTCAGAGTATCGATACTGTGATGATATTCGTCATTCCATTCTAACTTTTTATCCTTCTTCAACAATTGCTTCATATGTGCGGTTATTTCCATGTATCCCCTTATGAATTTCTGGTAATAACTATTGTGACCCAACATGGCCCTTAGTTGCTTTACTTTAGTTGGCATGGGTAGGTCAAAAATTATTGTGATCTTTGCAGTATCAACCAAAATCCCTTCCTTACATACAATATGTCCCAATAAAATCCCAAACGGGGCACAAAAGACACACTTCTTTATATTCAAGGTGATTTGATGTTGTCGACATTTTTCTAACATCAATCAAAGATTCACAATGTGATATTTTACCAACCCATAGACAGTCCAGTCGTCCATGTAATATTGCAATAATTTGCGAATGAAGTCCTTAAACACAATGATTACTATCCTTCCAAAAATTGTAGGTGCATTCTTGAGACCGAACGACATCATCATGTACTGAAAACATCACCATTCTGTTACTAATGTGGTCTTTTAACTATATTCCTTTGCAATCCTTATTTGGTGGTAGCCTTTAAATCCATCCATAAACAAATAGATCTCTTATCCTCTGATGCCTTCCAATACCTCGTTAGTAAAATGTGTTGGGAACGGATCATGAATACTCACATAATTCAACTTCCTTAGGTCAACAAAGATTTGTATTTCTCCCATATTTTTATCCTAAATGACTATCAAACTTATCCATTTGGACTCTTCAACTGGTTCAATAATTCCAGCATCTAGCATCTAGTCTAATTATACTTTGATGTGTTCTTTGTATCTTGGGTTCAATTTATACATTCGCTGCTTCATTGGTTTCGCATCTAGATTCAAGGGAATTTCATCTTATCCAACTCACCTAAAATCCATTTCATCCCAGAATTGTTTTTTGGAAACAAGTCTTGGAATTCATGCAATAGATCAGCGATCTTCACCACAGTTATCTCATCCTATTAATCCCAATGTTAGTGAATTATGGGTTCTTCTTCATCCCAATATTGAACTTCCTTGTCTCGAGTGGTTGTTTGACTTTGTCGGATGGTGTTTCCAGTGATGCAATATCCCGGCTTCCCTCTGATTCTGGGATGTTGATCACTCACCTATTAGATTGTAGCATTCCATCATTAATTGCATTACCAAGGCCTTGGGTACTCTTCCTGGTAGTTTGACAAGAACTATTTCCAACACAATATGGTGGATATGCTGAAGTGCACTATGCATGATCAAATCATCAATCAAAAAGGTGAATGTATGATTGAAATTTATATTCAATTCATCCCACGATGTAATTTCTCTTTGTAGTTCTATACAAATGTACCATTTCCTTGGTATCTCATCCAAGGTATGGATGAATGCATGTACCCGTTCCTACTTTAGATTCAATACCCTTGCATTTTTGCATGCTGTTAGATGACCAGTGGGATCGTTCCTTCCATCATATTTCTTTCCTTGGTAGTGTTATGCTTTCCTGAATAAAACCTCCACCATTTTGTGACATATCTATTTGTCTCGATCTCTTATATGTATCCCACCATATTTCTGGAGTAGACTTTAATGATTCATCCAATGCTAACAGTCGTTGAGGATTTCGCACTTTATCTTCAAGTTCATCTATAAAGAAAACCAATTTAGGTAATCCTTCATACTTCGGTATTTCGATGACTTCCTTTGCGACCCAGCGTAGTGATTAAGTGACTCATCCACATTTTTTTATTGATATTTCATGCAATCAGTTTTTCCAATTTTCTATTGTATCATCGAAGTCTGATGATGTGGAGCTATTACTTCGGCAGTCTAGCTCTCCATATGCGGTGGGATTGATGTGGTCTTCAAAAACATTATAGGAATGATCCCATCATCCCACAGCTTCTTCTTTCATTGGTTCGAAGTAACTTAGAACTTCAGTGAGATTTAATGGGGCAATGATCTGCATGTCATGATTCTCAAACGTAATTACTCTTTTCTTGAAGTTGATAACTACCAATTTGTCATTTTCCCAACCAATTCCCAGCAGTGTAGGATAGGATTTTCTTTCATCGACTATCTCAATGACATAAAAATTTGTGTATGTATTTAACCCTTCGACTTCAAAAAGGATATGGGGTACTCTACCGATTGGTGATACCTTGGTCTAGTTCACTAGTCGGATTTTTACCAGAGACCAAACCAACCACGTTTTTCCCATCCTCTCCCATGTTTGCTTCATCAAGATATTTACATTTGATTCAAGATCTAATATAACTGAATCCATGATGTAGTCACCGATATGGAGATTCATCCTCATTTCCTTTCTCATTTTATTCTTATGCAAAGAAGTCATAGCATGGTGATGTCGTCCTTTCTCATTTCAGTAAAACAATCTTGTTATTTCTGCTAGTGCATGGGGATCTCTTCCTAGCGACAAATAACTTGCCAAACATTTTTGCAATGTATCGATCTTCCATGATGGACACAAAGTTAGTAAAAAGGGGATCACCTATAGATATATCAACACCCTTTGTTGCAATATCCCTAAATATTGGCCCAGATAGGTTTTATCTTATCCAACAACACCTCCGAAGTAGATGTAGTCTCACCCAAGATGCTTGAGGGAAGGTTGCAATAACAATGTTTCCATAGAAGGAAGAGGACTTACACATTGTTCTTATTCTACCGTAGTTTCATTCAAATATCCATGGTTTAAGCACATCTATCACAACATTTACTTATCATCATTAACATTGAACAACAAAACAACACAACTTTAATGAAGACATTGATATGTATTAACCTTGTAATCACCATAAGTCTTTTCATCATTCAAATTAGACAGGAAAATTATAGATCGCAGCATTGCAGATTCAACACAAAAGAAGGAAGGAATTCCATCATCAATTTTCATCTTATATTAACTTCCAAGATTACAAAACATCCTTGGTAGAAAGCCTCAGACCAAAACACATTCATCCACAGATCACAAACAAATCACCAAACAATCTATCTTCCCAAAATATATGATGTGAAAAATACCCAAGCTATATCTTTAGATCCTACTTCTAAGTAATATTTTTAGGCTTACAATGTTGCAAAAAGGTTTACATGGGCTGACTCTCTAACTAAATTCGACCAAGAATTCTAACTGATTTGACCAAGTCGACCACACTTGTTGGTATCTTTCTCCTAGGTAGTATGACTTCGCCACTTGTCGATATCTTATTTATCGCACCTTGCACACTTGATCCCATTTCCAACAGACATTGTCCTCTTAAGAAAGATCAATTTAACAAGAAGAAACAGAAGTACCATTCCCATGTAGCAGAATAAAATGAATCGACCAAGGAAATAACCATAGAAAATGAAGACTCTAGTGAAGAGTATGTCCTAATTTCATCTCTCATGGGTGCAATCAGTCATGGAAGTGACACTTGGCTCATAGACAATGGTCTCTAAGGTCTGCTGCAATTGACATTGAAGGAAGTTTGCGACCAAACTGTGAGTCATAAAATCTATAAATAGCCATACACTGATGCATATGTGATAGTTTCTACTCTTTAGGATCAAGAAAGACACCATGGTCAGCTGACATGGATCGAGGACGATCTGCAAGACTATCTTGGGGGCCTGTTGACATGGTTTTGGGGTAAGTTGGTTTCGCAACACCGCGGAGGCTACGCAAGCTCACACGACACCGCGCAAGTCAAAGGGAGCGCTATGGGTGAAAAATAAACCGCTTTCGAATATTTTATGCATATTTTTGTATCAGTTGACCATATTTTGTGGATATAGATCATTAGTGGTTAAATCAGTTAGAAGTTAGTTATAAGTGGACCTTGAATGTAAAGGCACAAGCCTATATATAGATTAGAATTGCAATTGTAAAGAGATATTAAGAGGTGTATGAGATGTGTATGAGACGAGACTGAAGTGAGAGATTGAGTCTGTTGGTGATTTGTGAGAAACTCTGTGGATTGATCTTTCTTATTCTATGGAGAAAGAAGACTGTTGTTTTGGATATTTTGTGATGAATGTAATATGATACGATGGATATTGATCTCAATCAATATTGTCCTTGTTCCTCTTGCATATGCTGCAATGCCTTTTCCTGTCTTTATTTTCTAAGATGGTTCTAATTTATGAATGAGGAATGCAATGCTGTTGCGATGTATTTTCATTTATTTTTTGTTTTATGAATGATGAATGACATACTGCTACGATGAATAGTTGAATGATGCAATCTGTTATATCTTTGATGGAAAAGATAGATCTATGATGAATACTGTGATATCTGATAAATGGTTGTGCTAGATATGATAGTTATGTTGGTAAACCTATGATGCCCCGATCCTCCTCCTTACTGCTGGAAACTTGATTCTGACAGCTCTCCCTTAAACGTCTTGGGTGAGACTTCATCTGCTCTGTGGGTCTTGCTAGGAAGAGTAAAACCTATCTGGGCTGGTGCTCAGGGAGATCGCGATGGTTGGGTGTCGACAGAGTGGGAACCCCTATCGATGAGGATTTGTTGGTGGGTTTTGGTAAAAAAATTGTTCCATTGTTGAGATCTCATTGTGATTGAAAAGAAGGATATGTTGTGGCATCCAACGAAACCATAGATCCAAGATTGGTTCGATCTAAGACTGCAATAGTTCGCTAAAGTTGAGAATCATAATCCAAATTTGATGACAGACACATGGTTAGCAAGATACATTCACGACGATCCTCATGAATGGTTTTTTTGTGAGTTTCTTGTCACACTCTACGAGTGGCTGGTGCAATTCTCCTACAAGAAGTGCAACTTCCAGGGAGGAGAGTCGACGTCCTGGACCCCTGAGCTAATTCAAGAACTCCATGAAACTGACAATAAGGCATCGTGGGCTATCGAAGTTTGGTTAGATAGTATTATGGAAGGATACATCATTGAGTTCACAGTTGACACCAACAAGTCCTACAACGAATCAGAATGGGATTTTTTCAATGGACCATGAGGTAGGTTCTTATTGTCTCTACAATTGTCAATCAAGATGATCTTTTGTGAAAAGGGCATAATAAAGATGCACCTTGAGTAGTAATACTCTGGTGTGAGGAGGCTATGAACACCATGATAGAAGGGGGGTGATGAATGGAAAGATAAGGGGTATATGGGTGTGAGTTTCGATGAGACTCTGAGGGAAGCCGATGAAGGGAGTGGTTGTACAAGGGGAGGAGCAAGGTTCCGAGTAGAGAAGAGGCAGAGGATAGGAGATCCTGTAGAGATTGAAACACAAGACTGTGAAGTACAACCACATGGGACAAAGCAACCCTACACCAATGAAGAGGGTGAACAGACCTAGGCTACGTCCAGGGTGGCAGCAAGGTCAAACCTCGGTAGCAATGTGTCCACACATCCACACATTACTCCACCATCAGGAAAATATACGCAATCTACATCGACATGTTCGACATGCCAAGCAGCATCTAGTAGTAAAGAAACATATGCAGGAAGAATGTCTAGGATGGCAGGAGACGATATGAAGCTACCTATGTTCCATGGAAATGGCACTGATGACCCGAAACAATATTGGTTCTTATGTGAAGCAGTCTAGACTACCAGATAGACTATCAACGAGGATGCAAAGAAAGGCCAGTTAGCGACCACCCTTCAGGGTTGTGCGCTTATTTGGTACATGAGATTCATATAGGTCCTGCATGGGACCACAGTGAAGACTTTGGATGAGATTCAGAAGGGACTGATTTAAGAAGTCAAGAAACCAAAATTTGAAGCACAATACATTACAGAGCTGAAGTAAATCAAGCAATTCCCAATGAGACGGTTTGGGACTTTGATCAGAGGTTTAAGACACTAATGGCACGAGTTGTCTTTGATATGAGTGATGTCCAACATAAAGAATGGTTCATTGCGGCACTGGTCCCTCATATCCAACACTCATTAATGCAGCAAAAGATCACAATGCAGAGTGAGGCTCTGGAAATCATGATGAAGCTAGAAGCTTCACCTATTGGAGAAATTGTTGTCGGCATGGACCAAATCTAGGCATAGTTGGAAAACCTGACAATTCAGCTGCAGGATATCAAGAAGGTGAAAGATGAACATGATGACTTGTGGTGCACTTGATGTCACGTAGATGGACACATGAAATATACTTGTCCTTCTTTTCAAAATTATCTACTCTTAGGAGCACCAAACCCATTGAGTTGTGGTAGTGTTCCGTGGTGTCACATATGTCAAGTGTATTGGCACTGACATGAATATTATACCTACATGCAGAAAATGGTTATGAAGCTAGCAAGCTTATATTGCACCTTCTGTCACTCAGTTGGGCACGAGGATAAGGACTGTCGAGCCTATGATATGCTTCAAGAGCAGAACTATGATGCATATTTTGTGAAAGGTGAATATCCTTGCATGGTGCAGCAGCCACAGGTGATACAACTTCCATCGCAAGTCCAGTATACACCTCCACCACAGATGCAATTTATTCTGTCACAACCATAAATGCAAGTTGCACCACAGCGACAATTTGTGCCTAGACCACGATACACTCAAACCCCAATGGCTCTGCCATAGCAGTAGTATGTCCAAGTAGCACACTACGTTCTGCAGCATCTGAATCCCTAACAACAAAAAATGTCGCAATCGTAGTATCAACAATAAGTAGCTATAGCACAATATCAGCAACAAGGAGGATACCACCGAGGATTTGGATTTAGAGGAAGAGGAGGTTTCAGTCGTGGATTTGGACGAGGTCCTACATCAATCCAGTGTTATAAGTGTGGGACATTTGGCCACTAGTAGAGAGATTGTTCCCATTTTCAATGCATGTATCAAAGATGATTTTAAGGAGCCATACTTATTTAAAAGTGTATAAATGTTGGTGAATATTACCAATTCTTAAAATGCCAACTATAAAATGATTGGCGATATTTTTAAAAAAATATTTTAATTTCCAAGGATTTTATATCGTTTAAATAATAATTTGGTGATTTTTAGGGTGAAAAAATTTTACGCCATCAAAATTGGGCGAAACAGGTCTTCAAAAAATGCAAAATGGCGAATCGTTTTTGGGAGAAAAACATGGAAAAATAGCTGGCTGGGCTAAAATTTGCCCATAAAATTATCCCTGGCGTGTACTGCGCAGTGAATGATCGTACTGTTGAAAATTGTCCTCAATTAATTGCGAGATGGCAAGCCATACTTGTTCCTTTATTACAAAATCAGAATCAGTTCTAGACCCAGAATCAAATAGAGAACTAGCAGCAACTGTAGAATGAAGGTCAGCCCCAAATTCTAGTACAAAATCAGAATATCAAGCAGCCTATGAACCCACCAGTGAACCAGAATCCACCACTGAATCAGCCTCCGCCATAGAACTAGAATCAAGGGTCAACAGTTGTGACCATTCTAGTAGAACCGCAGATAGAGGATGTTGATGTTGGGATTGTTACTCGAGGAGGTGCAACGAATGGAGAATATGGACCACGAACACAAGTACGATTGAATAATAAGAAGAAAGCACAGTTTGATATCGCGACTGAGAGAGATACCTTTTTTGAAGCTCGCGAGGCGCTTGGAAGAAATCCTTGTAAGACACCTATTTTTGGCATGCCTTCTTCTTGTGATTCTTCACTAGAAGATGGACCATCATGGTAGTATGGTACCTTACAATAGTTCTTAGAGAGTTGTTTATCCCTAAAAAAATATCTCGATGCTCTGGTTGAGATCGAGAAGTTGCTGCACCAGCTGGATAGAGAGTTGCAGGACTCTGCAGTAAATTATTTACAGAAGAAAAATACGGGAAAGGAAATGTGGATGAACATCCAGATTGGGGACTACGAAGTTGATTCAATTATTCTGGATCTTGGGTCAGATGTTAACATCCTGATGAAACATATGTGGTAGAAGATGGGGGAGCCAAATCTTGGTTGGTCCCCATTGCAACTAATACTAGATAATCAGGCCAAAGTTCAACCAATCGGATGTGTGTGGAATTTGGTTGTAGATGTCGAAGGTATGAGGAATCATGTTGATTTTTATGTAATTGAAGTCATCGATGGAGGAGGATCCTACCCTTCGCTACTAGGGATTGGATTAGCCAATGATAGCATGGCTGTGATAAATTTTAAGAAGTGGTTGATGACATTTGAGAACCGGGATATCCAAGTCATTGCCCCGATGGATCCAAATGAAAAAAGGCGATATATTGAACCAGACAAAGATGAAGTTGTGAGAGGATGGGATCATGTTTACAATATCTCTAAGGATTATATCCATCCTACGACTAACAAAGAGATGGGTTGGTGTAGCGCTAGCTTTGCATCCTCTGATTCTGATGATGCACTGGAAAATTGGCAAAACCAGATGCATGAAGTATCACTCAAAAAGTGTGGGCTGATCATGCAGTCCCTGCGTCGTGTTGCGATTGAGATCATTGAGTTGCCAATATATGAAAGACTACTAGAATTATCTGGGTTCCTTGAGGAGTTTGAAGAAAAGGTATCTGAGCCTCAGCGCTTGTTGGAATTAGGAGAAGCATTGAAGGCCACTCTAGCATGTTGGTGGGAAGTTCATAAGGTGACCATTCATGAATGGGCACAGTGTTAACTACTGATAACTGTGCGCTTCTGCGATATGGAGGTATACCATACTGGGAGGTATGATGGACAAAATATCCCTTGTAATCATCTGAGGGAATTCCAGACACTGTGGGCATCGCAACCCAAGGATGAGTGGTTCCATGCTTTTATTCACACATTGGATGAAATGCCAAGGTCATGGTACATATCAACAAAGATGCGTAGAGAAATCACCACTTGGGAGGACCTAACTATTTTCTTTGAGCGTGTCTTCAGCTTTGCATATGCTAACACATAAGTTAACAACGTGCTACAGATAATTTGTGACATAGTCTTGAAAGTAGTCCCAGTTGCATATCCTGTGGACCCCATGTGCATTTCCACATGCAATTTATGATGGAATGATACAACGTCTATGGTGAGCTGAAAGATGATGATGAATTGTACAATATTAATATTCCATAGACTGAAGGAATTTGAGATGTCGCAGCATTAGATGTTCTGACAGATCCCATGACTCAACCATTGAAGATTAAGAAAGTTAACAATGGGACGGAGGAGAATCCAAAATTCTCCAACATTGGGGACTACTGGGACAAGGAGACTATGGCAAAGATCACAGATCTCCTACATGAGTTTCAAGACCCGTTCCCAACCAAATTCTTAGAAATGAAGGGGATATTGGGTGACCTAGGGGAAATGAAAATCCCATTAAAACTGGATGAAAAACTAGTGTGACAGAAGCCATACCATTTGAATCTGTGATATAAAGAAAGGGTCAAGGCTAGACTTGATCAGATGCTAGATGCGGGAACTATTGAGCCTTTTGAAGAATTAGAATGGATAAGTCCTATGGTGGTTAAAGATAAAAATACTGGGGAAATCCAAATATGTGTCGATCTAAGGAAGGTGAATGATGCTTGCATTCATTATCCCTTTCCGACACCTTTCACGGATGAGGTTCCTAAGGGAGTAGGTGGTGAAGAAATGTATTCCTTCATAGATGGATTTTTTGGGTATCATTAGATCAGAATTGTAAAGGAAGAATGCCACAAAACCACATTTGTCACTGAATGGGGTTGCTTTCAGTACACGGTAATGTTCTTCGTGCTGAAGAACGCGCTTGTGGTATTCTCTCAGGTTGTCGTTGCTAAATTTAAATACTTTATTTAGAAGTTTCTGCAAGTATATATGGATGACTAGACAGTCTATAGATTGATCAAGGATCACTTGGAAAACCTACGCTTGATGCTGGAGAGGTATCGACAACGTCAAATCACATTGAATTAAAAAAAGTGCATATTCTATGCACCATTTGGGATACTATTGCGTCACATTGTATGTAAGCAAGGGATTTTGGTTGATCCAGTGAAGATTGTGCTCATTCTGAGCTTTCTTCCACCTACAAATATGAAGAAGGTTTGAGCAACACTGGGGCATGGGTACTATAGAAAGTTTATCCGCGGTTATGCTGCAATTACTGCGCCCATGGAGAAACTATTAAAGAAGGATGCAACATTCATATGGATCCAGGAATGACAAAGTAGCTTTGACACATTGAAGGATAAGATGGCTTCAGCACCCATACTTGTGTTCCATGATTTGACCAAGGAGTTTCATGTCCATGCCGATGCCTTATCTGTTGCATTGGGAGTGGTACTCGTGCAACAGGAGAAGGAGATCTGGATCATCCGATCTCCTTTGCTAATAGAAAGTTATTCTTTGCGGAGAAGACTTACATGACCACAGAAAGAGAGGGTTTGGTGATGGTATATGTGCTGCATAAATTCAGGCATTATCTCTTGGGAGGTCACTTCAATATGTTAACTTACCATTCAGCTTTGAAGTATCTGGTCAATAAGCCTGTGTTGGGGGGGAAGATCTGTCACTAGCTACTTCTCTTTTAGGAATTTGATTTCAAATTAATTGTGAAACCATGATGCCTGAATGCTGGTCCAGATCATCTGTCCCGCATTGAGACAAGTGAAGAGCCCACCAATATTGATGATGGATTTTTGGATGCACAACTGTTTCCAGTTGATATTGCAGATGACCATTATGCGTCGATAACTCAGTTCTTAGCAACCGGATTTGCACTGGAGGATATGATGACCACTCAAAAGAAGTAGTTGGTAGTGAAGGCTTTGGATTTCTTTCTGATCGTGAGACAATTATACAAGCTTGGAAATGATGAGATCCTACAATGGTGCATTCTACCTCATGAACAAGGGAAAATTCTTGAAGAATCACATGCAGGAGCTGCGGGTGGACATTATGGAGGAAGGGATTTTGCATATAAGGTACTACACACTAGGATATGGTGGAATACATTGCATAATGATGCTACAAAATATGCACGGGGCTGCGATGTCTGTCAACATGTCGGGAAACCATCGTGGTGAGATGAGATTCCACTCATACCACAGGTAACTTTACAACCTTTTGATAAATGGGAGATGGACTTCATGGGTCCAATCAACCCGCCAGGGAAGCGAACTGGTGTGCGCTACATCATCACAACAACTCACTATCTGACAAGGTGGGCAGAGGCCACACCAGCTGTGGATTGCACCACTGCAATATCAACAAAGTTCATCTTTGAAAACATCATGATGTGGTTTGGATGCCCTAGGATATTGATGAGCGATCATGGTAGCCACCTTATCAACTACACAGTAAAAGCACTGACATAGGAGTTGTAGGTGCAGCATAAGAAAAGCACCCCATATCATCCACGGGAAAATGGAACTATAGAAGCGTTCAACAAAATATTAGAAACCATGCTGACAAAGATATGTAATGCTAAATGGGATGACTAGGATTTAAAGATCCCTGCAGTACTATGGGCGTATCACACCACTTGCAAGAACCTCATAGGGCAAATGCCACTAAAAATGGTATATGGGAAAGATGCGGTTATGCCTATGGAGTACATTGTTCCTAGTCTGTGCATCACCACAACAACTAGTACGGATGATGAAGAGGCACTTGAGGAGTGAGCAATGTAGCTACTTCAACTAGAAGAGGAATGCTTCATTGTGGGCTTCCAACAGCATGTCGAGAAGGATCGACAGAAAGCATGGCATGATCACCACATTGAAAAAACAATTTTCCCAAGGAGATTTGGTGTTATTATACGATAGCAAGGTCATAAAGTATCCAGGTAAGTTACAAATGCACTGGTTAGGCCCGTATCTTGTTCATTCAATTACTTTTGGGGGTGAAGTTCAGTTGCAATAGTTAGATGGAGAGGTGCTGGAGAAGTTAGTGAATGGTAGCTACTTGAAGCCCTATAAGATAGGGCCAGAAGGGTGCACTGTCTGAAGCACTGAAAAAAAAAATAGTGGGCCCACGAGTGGGGGTCATATTGGGTTAAAAGGTATGTGATTCAATAGAGAATAGCTAGTTAGCCATAGAAAATGGTTGCACTAGAATGAGGGGGTGCGAAAAACAAAAGGTTGTGCATCAGCAGGTCATTGCGCTAAGGGAAGAGGGTTATGACAAGGTGGTCCATGAAAACAATGGGATGTGACAGACAAAAGGTTGGACGTCAATAGGAGGCTATGCTGAGGGAAGTGGACTGTGACAAGGTGGTCCTTTGAACCAAGGTTTTGCGACAGGTAAAGATGATGCATCTGCAAGAGGCTACGCTAAGAAGATAGGGCCATGACATGCAGAAGGAATGGGTTTGTGTGACAGGAGGTCACCCGAGATAGACATAGTGGCTCATTGTGTATGGGGGACTCCCTGACAGTGACCTGATGTCACATCAATACTTAATAATGGATATCAAAGAAGGAAACGATGGCATGGATGGCATCATAAGTTAATGATATCATATCCAAAAGGTAGGGTGGAAAAATCAACGGCATGGTTGACATCATAAGTTAATGATAGAAAATATGAACGACAGGGTAGAAAAATCGATGGCGTATTTATCACATGCATGAAATATCTAGTCATAATGATGCACCTGAGTGAGTCATGATGGCATCTCGGTCGAAGTTGGTGCTATAAGTTGAGAATCGATTGCTGTATCAAACCCATTAGGAATTTTTGCACTAAGCAAAGTTGAAGAAGAGTTGGGTTGGTTGTCGAAGGAAGCTCCACTGCGTAAGGTAGTGGTGGGAGAAGGGGCAATGCAGACCTTTGTGGATACAGTTCATCCTATGAGTGAGAATGTTGTCTCAACAGAAATTGATGAACAAGTTATGAGTATGTGGGTTAGTTTGGCATAGATAGAAGTCTTTGGCGAAGTCATCCTTGGATATGTTTCTCCTAATTAGTCTGAGGCACCAACTCACACACCCATGAGGAATCCGGATGGGATCAGAATTCCTACTGCATTTGACTAAGTCTGCGGGAATAGGGAACCGAGTCCTTTAGGCAGTGTCAGATGAGCCCAACAGGACCAAGTGGATAGATGCAGGCTATGCCTGACTACAAGGAAGGACCAAGTGGGAAGATGTGGGTTGAGCCTAACTATAAGGAAGGACAAACTAGTCAGATGTGGGGCTCAAGACTAGGCCGACTGCTAATTTTTTGTGAAGGACAACAACAAATGGAGAATGATGTGGTATTCATAGAAGCTGGAGCATGATAGCATTGGAGGTTACATAAATCCAGAAGGTTTCTAAGGTCTACTGTAATTGACATTGAAGGAAGTAGTTGCGACCAAACCGCGAGTTGGAAAATCTAGAAACAGTCACACACTGATGCATATGTGACGGTTTCTGCTCTTCAGGATCAAGGAAGACACCATTTCCAAATGACATGGCTCGAGGACGAGCCACAATACTATGTTGGGGGCGTGTTGGAAGGGGTTTGGGGTAAATGAGTTGTACAACATCGCGAAGGCTACACAAGCTCATGTGACACCACGCAAGTCAAAGGGAGCGCGACGGGAAAAAAATAAACCGCTTTCGAATATTTTATGCATATTTTTGTATTGATTGACCATATTTTGTGGATATAAATCATTAGTGGTTAAATCAGTTAGAAGTGGACCTTAAATGTAAAGGCACAATCCTATATATAAATTAGAATTGCAAAGGATAAAGAAGACTGTTGTTTTGGATCTGTTGTGATGAAAGTAATATGATACGGCAAATATTGAGCTCAATAATTGTTGTCCTTGTTCCTCTTGCATATGCTATAAATTATTTTCCTGTCTTTATTTGCTGCAATGGATCTTTTTTATGAATGATGAATGCAATGTTGTTGCGATGCCTTTTCCTATCTTTTTTGTTTTATGAATGATGAATGCCATACTGCTATGATGAATAGTTGAATGATGTGATCTATTATATCTGTGATGGAAAAGATAGATCTGTGATGAATACTGCGATTTCTGATAAATCGTTCTGCTAGATCAGATAGTTATGCTGATAAAATTGTGATGCCTTGATCCTCCTCCTTACTTCCAGAAACATGGTTCCAACAACTCTCCCTCGAACATCTTAGGTGAGACTTCATCTACTCTGTGGGTGTTTTCGGGCAGGGTAAAACCTATCTAGGCTGGTGCTCATAGAGATTACATTGGTTGGGCATCGACACAATGGGAACCCCTGTTGACAATGCTTTGGTGGTGGGTTTTGGCCAACAGTCTACCACAAATCTTGATCAACCTTAAAACAGTATGTCACTAGAGGAAATTTCAACTCAAAATGGGCCTTTTAACTCTAATTCAAATTCCATGTCATTGTGTGTTATCCAATGCAATTTCTTTAAATTTGAAATATCGTATAGGTCTTAAACACTTTTTTAATATAAATTTGGGGATAGGTATCATAAAAAAAACTATTTTTTTTTGTATTTTCGACATATTGCCTTGTGTTTTTACTCAAATTTCGATCGGGAGAGCTCATTGGATGTGGACTTAAATTCCGTATCTAATGAGACCCACTTGGCAAAATTTTGATGGACCCTGCTACCCCAGAAACATGAAATACCAGAAAAAATGTGATGATGATGTCATCATCACATTTTTTCAGGTATTTTGTGTTTTTGGGGTAGTGGGGTCCATCAAAAGTATGCCAAGTGGGTACTCGTTGGATGTGAAATTTAATTCTGCATCCAAAAATATCTCTCGATCAAAATTTGAGTAAAAACACAAGGATAAATGTCTAAAATACAAATAAAAAAGTAGTTTTTTTCTTTTCTTCCTCCAAAATTAATAAATATTATTTTATTATTTTAACTATTATTTTATTAATTTTTTGAGGAGGCCCATTTTGAGTTGAAATTTCCTCTAATGAAAGGATGAGCTCAAGGAATGAACACTAAGAATCCGTTTCTAAGCAGTAACATCAAAGCAAAGGGGATCTTGGACATTGTACACTCAGATGTGTGTGGACCGATGTCAGTCACTTCCTTAAGCAGGTATGTATATTATGTCTCCTTTATTAATGATTACTCTAGTAAGGCTTGGATATAATTCTTATTAGGAAAATATGAAGTATTTGGAGAATTCAAGGAATTTAAGCTTTATGTGGAGAATCTATCTAAAAACAAGATCAAGATCTTAAGATCTGATAATCAAGGAGAATTCACTTCAAAATCATCCAAGGACTTCTATAATGAAGTCGGGATTAAGAGGGAGCTTACCACACCCTATAATCCACAATAAAATGGAGTAGCTGAAAGAAAGAATAGATCCATTATGGAAACAGTCAAAGAAGTGATCCATGATCAAGATCTACCTATGCATCTATGGGAAGAAGCAACAAGAACCGCAGTCTATGTCCATAATAGAATATCTCACAATGCTCTTGGAAAACACAAGAAGAAATGTTCACTAGTGAAAAACCCGAAGTAAGCTACTATTTGGTTTTCCTGTATACCTACATGTTCCAAAGGATGAAAGACCAAAGTTGGACCCTTTAAGAAAGAAAAGGAATATTTGTTGGATATAATGAACAATCAAAATCTTATAGAATATATATTCTAGGATTCTACTAGATTGAGATAAGTAGAGATGTTACATTTGATGAAGATGAAACCTTCACCATATACAGAAAGATCCTTGTAGATGATGATCGTGGAGAAGAGAAGGAAGATCCTAGAGCCACAATAGATATTAGAATTCTAGTTAGAGATATTGAAGAAGCTCCTTTACATGAAGATCATGACCTTGCAGAACCTAAAGGACTTATCAAAACACCCCGAAAGATGATATCAACAAAAAGAAGACCGTCTTGGGCTCGTGATGTAATCAAGTAAGCATAAAGATACGGTGCACTAAAATGAATAAAAATACAAAGAATCCATTCAAACTATGTAGCACTAATGATGAATATTGTTGATGAAGAACCCACATGTTTTGAATAATATTCAAAGAATAAGGAATGGATGAAGGCCATGATCAAAGAATACCAATAAATAATAAAGAATGATGTTTGGAATGTGGTACCAAGACCAAAGGACAAATCAATAATTTCTACAAAGCATTCGATAGATGGCGGTATTGAAAAGTTTAAAGCAAGATTTGTTGCACAAGGTTTTTGACAAAAGGAAGGAATTGGTTATGAAGAAAATTTTGCACCAGTAGAAAGATATACTTCTATCAAAATTGTCCTTTCCTTGGAAGCCAAGATGAAATGGAAGCTACATCAAATTTATGGAAAACCAAATTTCTGAAATGGAGTCATATAATAAGAAGTATATATCGAACAACCACTAGGATTTGAAACCCACAATAAGGAAACACATGTATGCATATTAAAGAAAACTTTGTATGGGTTAGAACAAGAACCCAGAGCATGGTATGGAAGAATTGATAGATTCCTAATGAATTTGGGCTTTACCAAGAGTAAAGATGATTCCAACCTTTATTATAAAGTTGAAGATGATGAAGTCATGATATTACTATTGTATGTAGATGAATTAATCCTGATGAGGAAGGATATTCTCATCAGTGAATGTAAGAAGAAACTTGAACAAAATTTGAGATGAAATACCTTGGCACAATGCAATATTTCCTAGGTCTTGAAGTATGATAGTTTTATGATGAGATTTTCCTAAACCAAGGAAAATACACAGTAGATATTTTGAGGATATTTGGGATGTTAGATTTCAAAGAAATTAACACTTTGATGGTGACAAACTAAAGCTACTAAATGATGATTCTTTAGAAAGAGTAGATGTCACATTATATAGACAGATTATTGGCTCACTGATGTATTTGACGAATACAAGACCAGATATATGTTTTGATGTGAACACCTTGAGTCTATATATGGTGGAGACTGAACATGTTCATATAGTTGCAGCAAAACATGTGATTAGGTACCTAAAAGGTACATTGGACCATGGACTCGGATATGCAACCGATACTTAATTTAGATTGTGTGGCTATACTAATTCATATTGTGGAGGAAGTGTTGAAGCTAGAAAGAGCACTTCAGGATGTTGTTTCAGTTTGGGATCATGTGCAATCTCATGGATTAGAAGAAAGAAAAAAAGTGTTTCCCTCAGTACAACCAAGGCTGAGTACATTGCAGCATGTTCATCTTGTAGCGAAGTAGTGTGGCTTCACAAACTATTTTCAGTATTGTTCGATACCTACATGGATGTAATTGAGATCTATTGTCAAAACTAGAGTTGCATCAAGTTAACAGAGAACCCAATGTTTCATGATAGTCAAAGCATATAGGCATAAAATATCATTACATCTGGGATATGGTGTAGAGAGGAGTTGTGAAGCTCCAATATGTTTCTACAAAGGAACAGGTTGTTGATGTGTTGACGAAGCCTCTGTCTTGACAATATTGGTGTAGTCCAAAAGGACCTCCATGGAAAGAGGGAGTGATGATAAGACTATTATTGAGGATGATATGGAAGTACATAAAAGGCTAGTGTTCCTGTAGATGTTGATTAGATTCAACATTCACTTGTGGACCATAGTATTTTCTCTTGAGGATGGTCTTGTGGACAAGAACACTCTTTCTTGTTGAGAGTGGTACTAGCCCTTACTGACTATGGATAGTCCTGCAGACGATAGTAATCTCTTTTGGAGAGTGATCCTACATTCACTTGTAGGATGGTACCATAGATAAGAACACTCTCTTGAGAGTAGTCCTAGCACTAACAGGCTGAGTATATTCTATGATGATAGTACTCTCATATGTTGATTGGTATTGCATTCAACTATGCATGAGATATACATTTAGTTGAAAATAATGTATCCTCTGTAAGGATCATCCACTAGACAAGAAAAATATCTTATTGAGAGTGTTTCTAGCACTCATAGGATGAGGATGGTCCTACGAATGATAGTACTCTCATATGTTGAGTGGTACTGCATTTAGTTGTGAATGAGATATGCATTCAGTTGCAGATAATGGTATTCTCTCTGAGGATGGTCCCGTAAACAAGAACACTCTCTTGAGAGTTGTACTAGAACCGATAGGATAAGGATGGTCTATGATTATGGTACTCTCTTATGGAGAGTTGTCCTGCAATCACTTGTAGACAATTTCCTACATTTAGTTGCAGATGATGATGTTCCAGCATTTAATTATGTTGTGGGTGATTTAGCTCAGTATTTATATACTGATAGTGCAGATGATGCTCGAGATGACACCTGAAATGATGCTTGAGATGATGACATAGATGGCGATGATCTAGATGATGACAGAGATGATGCTCGAGGTGACGTCAGATGTGATAATGCTCGAAATGATGTCAGATATGATGTTGTTAGATATGATACCGAATTATAGGTATGTCTATGATGATGATGTTCGATGGATGATGATGATGTTGATGTGGTTGTGAAAACTTCCTATGACATATAGATTCACTAGTCAGTTGTACATATTTGTTGTTGTATTTTATAATACCTTCCTTGTTAAGAGGGAGTGTTAATGAAATGTAACTGCGGAAGATATTGTATTTTGTATTATTATTGTTATTACCCCTTCAGAGATGTTTCTTCTTTGATTAGGGATGTCATTGATGTATTTGGTCATGTAAAGTATTGAGGTAAAAATGCCATTGTAATTCAGGTCAGTGGTACCCACTGAAGTATTATTAAAAAAAAAAATTGAATATTCCAAGGCAAGTCCACCCTGGAAGCAAGGAGAACTTAGCCCAGTTGGGTTATTATGCCTCTTGGATGATATTTATAAATAGGAGAGGTGACTCCCTCATTTGTACAAGAAGAACACCTAAGTAGTTCCACTAGAGAGAGAAGAAACAATCCATCTAGAGGAGAGGAAGAATTCTAGTCTTGTTATTGGGTCTTACACTTTACTTGGTTGAAGTCTATATAGAGGAATTTTTTATGGGTTTTATTTCCCATGATGGTTTCCCAGGATAAATATTTGTGTTCTCTTTTTTTCTGTTGTTCTTGTTATTATTTCAGAGATCCTTTTGTTTTGGTATAACAACTTTTAAACTATTAGCATCAATGTATGCAATGTATATAGAATCCTTTCCATAAGAAATTAAAGTTAGGTGCATGATATTCAAACCCTAAATTTGATACCGTATATTTTCTTATGTTGCATAAAAATGGTAAAGTGAGACCAAAAATCCATCCATTCATTTTTAAAGATACGAGTCAAGCAAAGACACGCCATGTCACTAATATAAATAGAAACTTTAACAACTTTTCCCAATCTATAATCCTATACATTGAGAAAAGTAAGGAACGGAGGCAGTCTTCTTTGTCTTAGGTTATCCCTGGTTCTATGTAAGAAAGTAAGGGTCTGATGATCAGCCCTAAGGATATCATCCTCCATAGTAAATATAGTTTCTATAGGGGCAGTAACATTAGGTAAGCTAGTGGTATCGTATTCATATATTATTTTTCCTAAAGAGGTCTCTTAAAATGGAGTAGTTGGACCAAATTTTAATGCCACGGTGTCATTTGAAGGATGGGTAAAAACCCAGTCTTAGGCACCAGATTGACCTTCCATAGGAAAACAAAAGGTTGTATATTTTGTAGAAGATTATTGAAATATCACTGGAGTGGGTGGGTTTTCAAAAGAAGAATGTTCTTCCTTGAATTCAATAACCATAACTTCGTGTACATTTGAATCAACCATAGTTGGTTTTTCCATGATTTCCCCTTCTCTTTCCTCCATGACAGGGAGGAAGTTAGGTTGTGAACCCTGGAAGCTACGAGATTGTCTCATGGGTAGCTCAGCGAGAATGTTAGCTAGGAATTTAGACTTTAAAGGTTTATTAAAATAAGATATCACACACAAAAAATCCTATGGAAGCTAAGGCCACAGACAAACTTAAGTGATAGAATGGGTTGATGAAAGTTGGTTTCTCACTCGGATAGTCAAGTTGTTACAACTCACGATATATCGCAGGTTCCAATAGTAAAAAGTGACAGGGAGGATTGGGACCATACCCTTTCTTAAATACCTGACTACTGGGACAACAGGTGCATAGTAGCTCCCTGAGTGTTGTTCCCAGTATATTGCTCCAACAATATGTCTAAGAGGATTTTTTGAGTTGGTATAGGTTTCCTAGGAGGGTATCCTGATATACATCGGGTACTGTTGCTACTGCAACCACCATCCCAAAAAAAAAACTTTTTAGGGCCCCCTACTCTTTCTAGTTTTTAGAAAGCCTTGAAAGTCTATATTCACCTTGCAAAAGTCGCTTCATGACTTATTTTTTTGCAAAAGAAACCTTTTTTCCACCCGATGCATCAAATGAACTCATGAAGTTCATCCGACGTATCGGAGGAGTTATTCGAAGGCTTGTCGAAACTTTGTTTCTTACACTTCCAAAAGACTTACAAAAGCTTCCCGACACATTGGATGTAACTTGGTATATGGTATTGGAAAACATTTTTTGATGCTTCACAGTTGATTATCAACAGTATTTCCAGTGCATTGGGTCATCTTGTTGTTTCATTTTTTGATGTCCATGGAAGAGTTTATTTTTTCCACCTGCTGCCTTGATAGTTTGTCTCTGATTTTTTGACGATGTTTCGGATGCATAGTCTGATGCATAGCCGATATCTTCCCAAAGAATATTCTGATGCTGATGCAGGTGTTAGTTGTTTGTATTACTAATTGATCTTTAAAATTTTTGTCATGTATCGTTAGATTATTTTATGGCCACCTGATTAACATCGAGCACATTCCTTCTTCCATCTGAACCTCTCGTGGGCGCTCACGGGATCAGCGCCGATGCGAACTTTGGCGCCAATGGGGTTTCCTGCCTGAGGCCCATTTATTACATGCTGCTCATTAAGCCTATTTAAACCTGTAAGGAAACATTTTACTGTTATTGTTGGCCGTTTAAAGTTTGTGGATATTTCAGTCGACTAAGCAATTTTATCCAGCAAGGATCACATTTTTTCCAGGTTGTATCAACAGCCAGGTAGGATCTTACTCACTACTTGTCCTGTTGCTTGGAATTTCATGTTGTAGCAACTTGGTAGGGTGTTTTAATCTCACAGATCACATAAGGTTACCATTAATACATACTAAAACATATATATCTATAAATCAGAGTCAGGAGACAAGAACATATAGGAAAATAGATTATATTATTGTAATGAGTTCATACAAGACAGAGAACTCAACTGAGTTCTCGTTTGGCTCAATAGCCTAATATATACAATTTACAAACAATTACAAAATAACTACCTGTCGGTTCAGTGAACCGACATGACTTTTAGTTAGCCGACATAATCATCTAGTTTAGTCGGCTGACCAACTTAGTCGTGTGATCGACTAAGTCGGCCCATCGACTTAGTTGGCTGATCGACTAAGTCGGTATTCGTTCAAGTTGACTTGTGTCCTCTTGATCCGTCTACATCTCCCCCACGAACAAAACGTTTCTTCATCCCGAAGAAACAGGGAGGTACAAAAATTATGTCTCCGTCGGTATCCTGGAAAAATGCTATTGTGGAGGGCTATGCAGACGAATGGTTGTCCTTTTCTGGACGCAGATCTCGACAATGGCCGGAGCGGTGATGGCAAGGTGATGCTGAAAATCCGTCCAACTCTGCAAATATTTTTGGATGTCGATAATTAGTGTAGTTAATCATGACATGACCGACATATTTTCGGAGAGTGGGACTTCCACGATCTTCTCCATGTTGCATCCCAGGATCTGGTTCTGTTCATCAGCTGTGTCGATAAGTCTTTTCATCTGAGGGCAGATGATGTTGAATTTCTCTAAGTTTGGAAGGGCTTGTTGAACCCACTGGTGTGCTTCTCCTTCCAACTTTTGTAGCTTGGTTGTCTCCAGCACAATTTGTTCTTCTATCGTCTGCCTGAGTGCTGCCTCTATCATTTTCCTGCCTTCCAAAGCCTGGATGCCTTGACGAGTCTGTCGGGTCTGTTGATAGACTTGCCCATAGTGAGTAGGCCAGTCTCTTAATACTTCTTCGGTCACAACAGATTCCTCCATGTGGTCCTGCAGCACTTTGTATGCCTCTAAGAAGGTAGTGTGCTATGCTAGTAGTAGTCGGGCAGTCTCTTCCTTCCGCTCTTCCTTAGTCTCTTGGAGATGGGCCTGAACGATCGATACCAGGGTTTCGAAGAGCTGATATGCTCTTTCCAACGGTCGATCTGTTTCGACTTCAATAGGGCCTGGTATCATGGACTGAGATAGAGCCCTACATTTGCCAAGAAACTCGACCTGTTCTACATTTTTGGTCGAGAGCTCTTTAGTTTTTCATGCCGTCCGTGTCTTTGCTTCCTTGGCCAGAGTCTTGAGGAGTTGGCTGACTTCTGTGTCGGTCAACGATCTTGCATCCTTTAAGATGATCCGAAGTCTGGAGGGATGATGCTCTTTCTTCTTCTTTTGTCTTTATGTCTCTTTTTCCTGGGTACCTGCAGCAGTGGAGGGGGTTTCGGTGGTTGGAGGGTTTGAAGTCGATGGTTTTTCTGTCTGGGGAGTTGGNATATCTGGTTGGGAATTAGGGGGTGGTGGGGGTGGAGGGGATGGTGATGGTGGGGGTGGAGATGGAGTGGGGCAGTGGTCGGGGGTAGTGGGGTTAGCGAAAGTGGGTTATGGGCTTTTGGAAGAGATATCTGCTTCCAACGGTGTAGTGGGTTAGTCGTTCTGGGTTTCTGGGCCGTCTTGCTTTATGACAGACTGAATTTCTCCAATGATGTCACCTTCTTGGGTGTTTCGGATAAATTTCAATGTGGTTTGTGCATAGATCTTCTTACTTGCGTATAGAGGAACCGTTGTTTGAATTTTCTGCGCCGACTGAAACAGCTCAGGCAGCGTCTTGAAGAAATCTTTGAGCTCCTTGTCCTTGTCTACTTTTGCTTTGACTGTCTCTGGTATTCCTCTTTGATATAAATCAACGGGGATGATCGACTGCTGTGCCGATGCTTCCTCCTCGACTACTGGTGTTAGGGATGGGGGTGGGGGGGTCGACACAAGGTCGACGATGTCTTCAGGAGTCGTTTCTATTTTGGCCTTCTTTGGTCGACCTTCAGGGGCTCCTGCTTCTAGAAATCATTGAAACTGAGTTTCAACTGCTACTTTGTTTGCAGCGACATCCTCGATAATGTCGATGGCCGCAGCTATTAGCTCTTCCTCATCGTTGGACGACTCTGCGACGATAAGCTTGCGCTTGCCTTTACCCTCCTGTACTTTTTGTGCTCTGATTTTCCTTCTGGCGGCAGCTATCTCATCGGCCAATTTCTTGATGATGCCTTTTGAAAAATCATATTCAGGGTTATCTTGCTCGACTCAAGTCGTCGGTACTTGAGTTGGGGTGACACTTGCTGGAGCCGGAGGGTTTTCTTGCTGTTGTGGTTGTGGTTTCGTCGATTGTTGTTCTTTCGACGGTTGTTATTTCGGCTGTTGTTCGGTTGGATGTGGGTCGACTCTAGTTGGAGGCTTGATGGTGATTTTGACCCGACTAGGGGGCTCGACTGGGGTGTCCTCTGACACAAATGTACTGATGTACAGGTTTAACTCGTAATCTTCCTCTTTCTCCTGGTCGGTCAGTGGCTCTGTTACTGAGAATTTGACCTGTTTGGCTGCTATCGGCACTGGTATGTTGGTATTCGCCTGTCGAGTTAACTCCTGGAAGATTTGCTCGGCAGTCGGGTAGTAGTCGAGGACGGCGGCCTTCGGGTCTTCGCCCTGCATATACCAGACTGTGGTATGGTCAAACTCCAACTGTATGTGATACTTCATCGGCAAATTGCATCGGATGTTCTGAGGCACCCGCCATCTGGTCGTGTGAAGCTTTAGCTATTGGAACCAGTTTTCTAAAAATATTTTTTCCTTGCACCAGCTCATGTGGGGTTCCTTTCAGAGAGAAGGGTTTGAACCTGTTAATGTGGAATTTTCTCGGCTTCCAGAAGACTGAACTACCCTCTGGACAGATGTGGTACATCACAATCCAAAGGATTAGGGAGGGGAACTTGATGATTCCCCCTGTCTCTTGGTAGCATTCGCATATGGTTTTGATCATGTCGACGAGATAATCTCCCCATCGGTAGATTCAACCCTCGGTGGCAATTGTGTCGATGGCCTCCAGCATTTCCAATTTAAGGTCGCTACTTCAACCTACTAATTTCAGGGTGATGGCGATGATTTTGGCCACAATATGTGGCGTTTTAGTTGCAATCTGTCTGATCATCAAACCTTTAGAATTTTTCTCGGACGGTGAGCCTATGAGATCTTCAACCAATCCTTCCTTAATGTCGATTGGTACAGGGTTTCCTTGGTTCGATAGGCCAGTTAACTTGGAGATGATATCTCCAATAATGTCGACCGGTCGGTCGAAGTAGAACTGACCTTTGTGGTATCAGCTGATGACAAACTTGATGGCAACTTATTTTGTTCCACCAAAGTTGGCCATCAAGGGTACGTTGGGGTAATTGAATATGGTGCTCCTTCAGATATTTTCAGCCTCTTGGGTCATCTTCCTGTCGACGAAGGCCCAATCTTGGTTCTCGGTCAAGATTTTCTGTCACTGGCCCTCCTGGACTTTAGCATTTTTGATGTGTTTTAGTCAGTGAATCAAGGGTGTATCCTCAGCGAGGAGCTCTTTCGCCTTGGTCGCTACTCAGGTTTGCTTGGGGACCATTATGTTGTTTTGGTTGGGGCTATTATAAGTTTCTGGGTTTTAATCGACTGACTGTGCGAGGGCTATGTGTTTAAAGGGTGTGGTGAATGAACCTTTGACGGTCCCGTATTTATAAGAGATGGGGTGGTTGCACGTGGGAATGGATGTATTAATGGCAGAATTGACGGTCTAGGTACAATACGCGAGTGTGAAGAAATGAGAATTGCTTTTGGTGCTCGAAGTCATAAATGCGCGATGGGACTTTCATGGTCGTCGACCGGTGTCGGTGCTGAGAATGGTCGGCCGAATGTCGGGTTGATGAAGATGGTCAGAGGTGATGATGTCAGTTGTCGAAGTGAGTTCCCATCATGTTTTGGTGTGTTGGGTGTATTACTTGTGTTTTTGGAATTTTTAGCTTTTTATGGATTTTGATTGACGGTTACGGTCGTTATATGATTTTTTTTTTCAAGTTTTGTAACGTTTGAGTCGGGCTCCATTAACAAGCTTCCGAAATAATAGGCCTTGCATTGTTTTTAGCCGGACTGAACCATTGGGGTGTATCTCTTCAACAAGGTAAGGTCCCATCCATTATGTGTGGAGTTTCTTGGGTTTTCCTTTGACTTGACTATTATAGAGTAATGCAAAATCTCCGACCGACAGGTTTTTGTTTTTGATGTTGCGGTCGTGCCATGCTTTCTGCTGTTGTTTGTGAATTTATTGGTGTTGTATAGCCATGAGTCTGTGTTCTTCCAGTTTTCCAAGTTGAAATAGTCGGTCCTTTCTTGCATGTTTGACATCGACATGTAATAGTTGTGCAATAAGAGGTGTCTGCTGTCGAAAATGTAGGGGGACGACTGCTTCTTTCCCATAGACTAGTGGAAAGGGGGTTTGGTCAGTCGACCATTTATAGGTTGTTCTATATTCCCAGAGAACCACAGGAATTTTCTCATCCCAGTCATCTTTGTCGGTACTGCATATTTTGGTTAACCCTTTGGTCAATGTTTTATTGAAAGCTTCAATCGCGCCATTCGACTGAGGGTGGTATGTTGTACTCCGTCGATGGTCGATGTGAAATTGGTCGGTCAAATTTTTGATGGTTTTGTTGATAAAGTGTGATCCTTGGTCGCTGATCAATGTGAGTGGGCATCCGAATCTAGTGATGATGTTTTCGTAGATAAATTTAGCGGCTACCTCACTTGAACATGTATTGACGGGTTCAGCCTCTACCCATTTAGTGACATATTCTACTGCCGTGATAATATATCATGCACCTGATCATTTGGCTGGGATAGGAAATGGTCCTATGAAGTCTATAGCCCAGATTTCAAAGGTGAGACTAGGGTTTACAGATATCAAGGGCATTTATGTGCTCAACAAAGGTCAACCAAGTCATTGACAGCGGTCACATCGACTAACAATGTTTTTGCAATCTCTGTGGATCGTCGACCACCATAAGCCCGACTGTTGGATTTTTCTGGTAGTTGTATCAGCTTCAAAATGTCCTCCCGCAGGTCCATAGTGTGCTTCATGCATGATTTGGTATTGCTCATGGTCAAGTACGCACCTTCTGAGAATGTCGTCTATCCCCATTTTGTATAGAAATCCAATGATGAGGTTGTAAGGGGCAGCCTTCATAGCTAAGATTTCTTTTGCTTGGTGTTCATACCTTCTGGTGCTTGACCGGTCTCTAAGAACTGAGCTATTTTTTCAAGTTCTTATGGCACTGCTTCGATGCGAAATAAGTGTGCATCCAGCAAGTCGTCGTCGACTCCGGTCGGTTCCTCTCCTGTGTCTATACGGGATAGGTGGTCGGGCCCGACATTTAACTTTCTTGTTCGGACCATGAATTCAAACTCAAATTCTTGAAAAATAAGTAGCCAACAACAGATTCTCCCATGATGAAGGGGTTTATTGACGAGGTATTTCATTGCTTGATGGTCAGTATAAAATGTGAATGGGTTGGCCAAGAGGTAATGTCGATACTTTTGGAGGGAAAATACCATACCTAAGGCTTCTCTTTCAGTGGTGGAATAGTTCCTTTCAACCTTATTTAATTTTCGACTGTTGTAAATTATAGGGTAATCCATCCCGTCATCCCTTGGTTGAGTCAGGATGGCTCCGATTGCGATTCCTGATGCATCAATATGCACATGAAATTTGGTCGACCAATTTGGAAATTTGAGTATGGGGGCTTCGACCAGTTTTCTTTTTAGTTTGTCGAAGGAGAGTTGGCATTCCTCTTTCCATTTAAACTCTTGGTCTTCCTTTAGTAGTTCTTCTAAAGGATAGGTCATATCTGAGTAGTGTCTTATGAACTTTCTATAATATCCTGTATGGCCAAGTAACACCCTTACTTGTTTAGGGTTTATTGGGGGTTTGAGGTTGACGATGATTTTAATTTTGGAAAAGTCGACCTTGATACCATCTTTATAGACAATATTACCTAAGAGTATGCCTATGGGAGTCATAAAGATACATTTCTTAATGTTGAGGGAGAGTTGAATCTGTCGACATCTCTCCAGCATAAGTCGAAGCCACTTACAGTGATCTTTTAAGGTGGAGTATATAGTCCAGTTGTCAAAGTATACTGCCATGGTATTATATATGTATTCTTGGAAAGTCTTGACAACAATTCAAGAAAACAGTGCAGGAGAATTCTTTAGCCCAAAAGGCATAAATCTGTAAGCAAAGGAACCAAATTCACAGACAAATGTTGTCTTCTTTTGATCTTCTTTTTCTATTGGTACTTGGTTGTATTCTGAGAATCCATCGGTGAATGAGTAGCATTCGTGGCCTGCAACTTCATTCAATATTTTATCAGCATAGGGGGTTGGGAATGGATCTGTTAATGTTACTTTGTTGAGTTCCCTAAAGTCGACACAAATTCTTAACCTTGTCGGGTCATGTTTCTTAGGCTGGACGACCATGGGAGTTTCCCATTCAGACTGGTCAATGGGGTAAATAATCCCTGCTGCTAACATGTTGTCGATTTCCTTTTTAACTATCTCCTTGTACTTGTGAGCTAGTTTATAAGGTCTTTTGTTGATAGGTCGAACATCAGGTTTAGTATCTATTTTCATTTCTCCAATTTCCTGTACTAGCCCTTTTAAGTCTTTATAATCCCTGGCAAAGACATCTTGGAATTCTCTAAGTAAGTTCACTATTTCGGTGGTCTGTTGTTCGTTCCAGTAGTCACCAATATTGGCTATTTTTGGTCGGTCGTCATTGGAAATGTCGACCTCTTCAGTTTTCACTTTTGAATTTAACCACTTTGGTGTTTTAGCTTCATTAATTGGCCGACTTCCTTCTGTGAACTATGAGAATGTAGCAGGAAATTCGGCTGCAGTCATTCTGTCAAGATCTGGTTTCTCTATAGTCTCGACTTTCAAGATTGAATAGATAGGTTTTGTTGTTTCACTATGGTCGATTTTCTATCTGAAGCTCTTGCCTTCGGTGTGTTCATTTTCTAAGTGTAAACGGGTCATCTGTGGTCTGGATTCAGTTTGTATATTGTTACAGTCCTTGATCTGTCAGTGGGTCTAGGAGAGTTGTTTTTTGGTTGGTTGGAGAAATTGTTTGATTTGTTGTGTTGTCTCAACCAAGTATTCATTTTGAGGTATGAACTGGAAGCCTTTGATAAAAATTTCCTTGAGTTCCTACCAAAAGAAGGTTTCACCTCTAGCTTCCTCCATCTTATGCCATTTATTGGGTAGGTCAGCTAGGGTTGAAGGGAACAGAAGTGGCCACAGTGTCATTTAAAGGATGGGTAAAAACCCAGTCTTAGGCACCAGATTGACCTTCCATAGGAAAACAAAAGGTTGTATCTTTTGTAGAAGATTATTGAAATATCACTGGAGTGGGTGGATTTTCAAAAGAAGAATGTTCTTCCTTGAATTAAATAACCATAACTTCGTCTATATTTGAATAAACCATAGTTGGTTTTTCCATGATTTCCCCTTCTCTTTCCTCCATGACAGGGAGGAAGTTAGGTTGTGAACCCTGCAAGCTACGAGATTGTCTCATAGGTAGCTCAGACAGAATATTAGCTGGGAATTTATACTTTAAAGGTTTATTAAAAGAAGATATCACACACAAAAAATCCTATGGAAGCTAAGGCCACAAACAAACTTAAGTGATAGAAGGGGCTGATGAAAGTTGGTTTCTCACTGGGATAGTCAAGTTGTTGCAACTCATGATATATCATAGGTTCCAATAGTAAAAAGTGACAGGGAGGATTGGGACCATACCCTTTCTTAAATACCTGACTACTAGGACAACAGGTGCATAGTAGCTCCCTGAGTGTTGTTCCCAATATATTGCTCCAACAATATGTCTAAGAGGATTTTTTGAGTTGGTATAGGTTTCCTAGGAGGGTATCCTGATATACATTGGGTACTGTTGCTGCTGTAACCACCATCCCAAAAACAAAAATACTTTTTAGGCCCCCCTACTCTTTCTAGTTTTTAGAAAGCCTTGAAAGTCTATATTCACCTTGCAAAAGTCGCTTCATGACTTATTTTTTTGCAAAAGAAAACATCTTTTTTCCACCCGATGCATCAGATGAATTCATGAAGTTCATCCGACGTATCGGAGGAGTTATTCGAAGGCTTGTCGAAACTTTGTTTCTAACACTTCCAAAATAATTACAAAAGCTTCCCGACACAGCGGATGTAACTTGGTATATGGTATTGGAAAACATTTTCTGATGCTTCATAGTTTATTATTAGCAGTATTTCCAATGCATTGGGTCATCTTGTTGTTTCATTTTTTGATGTCCATGGAAGAGTTTGTTTTTTCCACCTGCTGCCTTGATTGTTTGTCTCTGAGTTTTTGCCAATGTTTTGGATGCATAGTCTGATGCATAGCTGATATCTTCCCAAAAAATCTTCTGATGCCGGTGCAGGTGTTAGTTGTTTGTATTACTAATTGATCTTTAAAAATTTTGTCCTATATCATTAGCTTATTTTGTGGCCACCTGATTAACATCGGGCCCATTCCTTTCTTCCATCTGAACCTCTCATGGGCGCTCACGGGATCAGCACCGATGCGAACTTTGGCGCCAATGGGGTTTCTTGCCCAAGGCCCATTTATTACATGCTGTTCATTAAGCCTATTTAAACCTGTAAGGAAACATTTTACTGTTATTGTTGGCCGTTTAAAGTTTGTGGATATTTCAGTCAACTAAGCAATTTTATCCAGCAAGGATCACATTTTTTCAAGCTTGTATCAACAGCCAGGTAGGATCTTACTCACTACTTGTCCTGTTGCTTGGCATTTCATGTTGTAGAAACTTGGTAGGGTGTTTTAATCTCACAGATCACATAAGGTTACCATTAATACATACTAAAACATATATATCTATAAATCAGAGACAGGAGACAAGAACATATAGGAAAATAGATTATATTATTGTAATGAGTTCATACAAGGAAGAGAACTGAACTGAGTTCTCGTTTGGCTCAACAACCTAATATATACAATTTACAAACAGTTACAAAATAACTACCTATTGGTTCAGTGAACCGACATGACTTTTAGTTATCCGACTTAATCATTTAGTTTAGTCAGTCGACCGACTTAGTCATGTGATCGACTAAGTCGGCCCATTGACTTAGTCAGCTGATCGACTAAGTCGGTATTCGTTCAAGTCAACTTGTGTCCTCTTGATCCTTCTACATATCCCCCACGAACAAAACGTTTCTTCGTCCCGAAGAAACAAGGAGGTACAAAAATCATGTCTCCGTCAGTATCCTGGAAAAATTCTATTGTGGAGGGCTATGCAGACGAATGGTTGGCCTTTTCTGGACGGAGATCTCGACAATGGCCGTAGCGGTGATGGCAAGGTGATGATGAAAATCCATCCAAATCTGCAAAGCTTTCTGGATGTCGATCATTAGTGTAGTTAATCATGACAGGACCGACATCTTTTCGGAGAGTGGGAATTCCACGATCTTCTCCATGTTGTGGCCCAGGATCTAGTTCCGTTCATCAGCTGCGTCAATAAGTCTTTTCATCTGAGGGCAGATGATGTTGACTTTCTTTAAGTTTGGAAGGGATTGTTGAACCCACTGGTGTGCTTCTCATTCCAACTTTTGCAGCTTGGTTGTCTCCAGCACAAGTTGTTCTTCTATCGTCTACCTGAGTGCTGCCTCTGTCATTTTCCTGCCTTCCAAATCCTAGATGCCTTGACGAGTCTGTCGGGTCTGTTGATAGACTTGCCCATAGTGAGTAGGCCAGTCTCTTAAGACTTCTTCGGTCACAACAGATTCCTCCATGTGGTCCTGTAGCACTTTGTATGCCTCTGAGAAGGCAGTGTGTTGTGCTAGTAGTAGTCGGGCAGTCTCTTCCTTCTGCTCTTCCTTAGTCTCTTGGAGACGGGCCTGAACGGTCGATACCAGGGTTTCGAAGAGCTGATATGCTCTTTCCAACTGTTGATCTGTGTCAACTTCAATAGGGCTTGGTATCATGCACTGAGCTAGAGCCCTACATTTGCTGAGAAACTCGACCTGTTTTTCATTTTTGGTCGAGAGCTCTTTAGTTTTTCATGCCGTCCGTGTCTTTGCTTCCTTGGCCAAAGTCTTGAGGAGTTGGCCGAATTCTGTGTCGGTCAACGAGCTTGCATCCTTTAAGTTGATCCAAAGTCTGGAGGGATGATGATCTTTCTTCTTCTTTTGTCTTTCTGTCTCTTTTTCCTGGGTACCTGCGGCAGTGGAGGGGGTTTCGGTGGTTGGAGGGTTTGAAGTCGATGGTTTTTATGGCTGGGGAGTTGGTATGGTTGCTTCTGGTTGAGAGGATGTAGTTGGTTGGGGTATATCTGGCTGCGAATCAGGGGGTGGTGGGGGTGGAGGGGATGGTGATGGCAGGGGTGGAGATGGAGTGGGGGAGTGGTTGGGGGTAGTGGGGTTCGTGGAAGTGGGTCGTGGGATTTCAGAAGAGATATCTGCCTTCGGCGGTGTAGTGGGTCGGTTGTTCTAGGTTTCTGGGCCAACTTGCTTTATGACAGACTGAAATTCTCTAATAATGTCACGTTCTTGGGTGTTTCAGATAAATGTCGACGTGGTTTGTGCATAGATCTTCTTACTTGTGTATAGAGGAATCGTTGTTTGAATTTTCTGCGCCGACTGAAACAGCTCAGGCAGCGTCTTGAAGAAAGCTTTGAGCTCCTTGTCCTTGTCGACTTTTGCTTTGACTGTCTCTGGTATTGCTCTTTGATATAAATCGAGGGGTCTGATCGACTGCTGTGTCGATGCTTTCTCCTTGACTACTGGTGTCGGGGATGGGGGTGGGGGGTTCGACACAAGGTCGATGATGTCTTCAGGAGTCGTCATTATTTTGGCCTTCTTTGGTCGACCTTCAGGGGCTCCTGCTTCCAGAAATCATTGAAAGTGAGTTTCAACTGGTACTTTGTTTACAGTAGCATCCTTGACAATGTCAATGGCCACAGCTATTAGCTCTTCCTCATCGTCACACGACTCTGTGACGATAAGCTTGCGCTTGCCTTTACCCTGCTGTACTTTTTGTGCTCTGATTTTCCTTTTGGCGGTAGCTATCTCATTGGCCAATTTCTTGATGATGCCTTTTGAAAAAGCATATTCAGGGTTATCTTGCTCGACTCCAGTCATCGGTACTTGAGTTGGGGCGACGCTTGCTGGAGCCGGAGGGTTTGCTTGCTGTTGTGGTTGTGGTTCCGTCGGCTGTTGTTCTTTCGACGGTTGTTTTTTTGGCTATTGTTTGGTCATCTATGGGTTGACTCTGGTTGGAGGCTTGATGGTGATTTTGACCTGACCAGGGGGCTCGAACGGGGTGTCCTCCGACACAAATGTACTGATGTACAGGTTTAACTCGTAATCTTCCTCTTTCTCCTGGTCAGTCAGTGGCTCTATTATTGAGAAGTCAACCTGTTTGGCTGCTACCGGCACTGGTATGTTGGTATTCGCCTATCGAGTTAACTCCCAGAATATTTTCTCGGCAGTCGGGTAGTAGTCAAGGATGGCAGCCTTGGGGTCTTCGCCCTGCATATACCAGACCACGGTATGGTCGAGCTCGAACTGTATGTGAGACTTCACCGGAAAACTGCGTCGGATGTTTTGAGGCACCCACCATCTGGTCGTGCGAAGCTTTAGCTGTTGGAACCAGTTTTCTAAAAATATTTTTCCTTGCGCCAGCTCATGTGGGGTTCCTTTTAGAGAGAAGGGTTTGAACCTATTCATGTGGAATTTTCTCGGCTCTCAGAAGACTGGAGTGCCCTCCGGACAGATGTGGTACATCACGATCCAAAGGATTAGGGAGGGGAACTTGATGATTCCCCCCATCTCTTGGCAGCGTTTGCATATGTTTTTGATCATGTCGACGACATAATCTCCCCATCGGTAGATTCGACCATCGATGGAAATTGTGTCGACGGCCTCCAACATTTCCAATTTAAGGTCGCTACTTCGACCTACTAACATCAGGGTGATGGTGATGATTTTGGCCACAATATGTGGCATTTTAGTGGCAATCTGTCTGATCATCAAACCTTTAGAATTTTTCCCAAAGGGTGAGCCTGTGAGTTCTTCGACCACTCCTTCCTTAATGCCGATTGGTACAGGGTTTCCTTGGTTCGATAGGCCAGTTAAATTGGAGATGATATCTCCAATAATGTCGACCGGTTGGTCGAAGTAGAACCGACCTTTGTGGTATCGGATGATGACAAACTTGACGACAACTTCTTTTGTTCCACCAAAGCTAGCCATCAGGGGTACATTGGGGTAATTGAAGATGGTGCTCCTTCGGATCTTTTCAGCCGCTTGGGTCATCTTCCTGTCGACAAAGGCCCAATCTTGGATCTCGGTCCAGAGTTTCTGCCATTGACCCTCGTGGAATTTGGCATTTTTGATGTGTTTTAGTTGGCGAATCAAGGGTGTATCCTCAGCCTGGAGCTCTTTCGCCTTGGTCGCTGCTCGGGTTTGCTTAGGTTCCATTATGTCATTTTGGTTGGGGTTATTATAAGTTTCTGGGGTTTTAATTGACTGACTCTGCAAGGGCTCTGTGTGTAAAGGGTGTGGTGAATGAACCTTCAACGGTCCCATATTTATAGGTGATGGGGTGGTTGCGTGTGGGAATGGATGTATTAATGGTGGAATTGACAGTCTAGCTGCAATACGCGAGTGTGGAGTAATGGAGAATTGATTTGGATGCTCGAATTCATAAATGCATGATGGGACTTTCGGGGTCGTCGGTCGGTGTTGGTGCTGAGAATGGTCGGCCAGATTTTGGGTCGATGAAGATGGTCGGAGGTGATGATGTCGGTTATCGAAGTGAGTTCCCGTCATGTTTTGGTGTGTCGGGTGTATTACTTGTGTTTTTGGAATTTTTAGCTTTTTATGGATTTTGATTGACGGTTACGGTCGTTATATGATTTTTTTTTCTTCATTTTTTGTAACGTTTGAGTTGGGCTCCATTAACAAGCTTCTGAAATACTAGGCCCTACAATGTTTTTAGTCGGATTGAATCATTGGGGTGTATCTCTTCAACAAGGTAAGGTCCCATCCATTATGTGTGGAGTTTCTTGGGTTTTCCTTTGACTCGACTATTATAGAGTAATGCAAAGTCTCCGACCAACAGGTTTTTGTTTTTGATGTTGCGGTCATGCCATGCTTTCTGCTGTTGTTTGTGAATTTCTTGGTGTTGTATAGCCATGAGTCTGTGTTCTTCCAGTTTTCCAAGTTGAAATAGTCGGTCCTTTCTTGAATGTTGGACATCAACATGTAATAGTTGTGCAATAAGAGGTGTCTACTATAAAAAATGTAGGGGGACGACTGCTTCTTTCCTGTAGACTAGTGGAAAGGGGGTTTGGTCAGTCAACCGTTTATAGGTTGTTCTATATGCCCAGAGAACCGCAGGAATTTTCTCGTCCCAGTCATATTTGTCGGTACTGCATATTTTGGTTAACCCTTTGGTCAATGTTTTATTGAAAGCTTCAATCATGCCATTCGACTGAGGGTGGTATGATGTACTCTGTCGATGGTCGATGTGAAATTGGTCGGTCAAATTTTTGATGGTTTTGTTGATAAAGTGTGATCCTTGGTCGTTGATCAATGTGAGTGGTAATACAAATATAGTGATGATGTTTTCATAGATAAATTTAGCGGCTACCTCACTTGAACATGTATCGACGGGTTCAGCTTCTGCCCATTTAGTGACATATTCTACTGCCATGATAATATATCATGCACCTGATCATTTGGCTGGGATAGGAAATGGTCCTATGAAGTCTATAGCCTAGATTTCAAATGTGAGACTAGGGTTTACAGATATCAAGGGAATCTTTGTGCTTGGCAGAGGTCGACCAAGTCATTGACAGCGGTCACATCGACTAACAAAGTTTTTGCAATCTCTGTGGATCATTGACCACCATAAGCCCGACTGTTGGATTTTTATGGCAGTTGTATCAGCTTGAAAATGTCCTCCCGCAGGTCCATAGTGTGCTTCATGCATGATTTGGTCTCGCTCATGGTCAAGTATGCACCTTCTGAGAATGTCGTCTAACCCCATTTTGTATAGAAATCCATTGATGAGGTTGTAAGGGGCAGCCTTCATAGCTAAGATTTGTTTTTTCTTGGTGTTCATACCTTCTGGTGCTTGACCAGTCTCTAAGAACTGAGCTATTTTTTCAAGTTCTTCTGGCACTGATTCGATGGGAAATAAGTGTGCATTCAGCAAGTCATCATCGAATCCGGTCGGTTCCTCTCCTGTGTCTATACGGGATAGCTGGTCAGGCCCGACATTTAACTTGCCTGGTCGGACCACGACTTCAAACTCGAATTCTTGAAAAAGAAGTAGCCAGCGACATATTCTCCCATGATGAAGGGGTTTATTGAAGAGGTATTTCAAGGCTTGATGGTTGGTATAAAATGTGAATGGGTTGGCAAAGAGGTAATGTCGATACTTTTGGAGGGAAAAGACCATACCTAAGGCTTCTATTTCAGTGGTGGAATAGTTCCTTTAAACCTTATTTAATTTTCGACTGCTGTAAATTATAGGGTAATCCATCCCGTCATCCCCTGGTTGAGTCAGGATGGCTCCAATTGCGATTCCTGATGCATCAATAAGCACATGAAATTTGGTCGACCAATTTGGAAATTTGAGTATGGGGGCTTCGACCAGTTTTCTTTTTAGTTTGTCGAAGGAGATTTGGCATTCCTCTGTCCATTTAAACTCTTGGTATTCCTTTAGTAGTTCTTCTAAAGGATAGGTCATATCTGAGTAGTGTCTTATGAACTTTCTATAATAACCTATATGGCCAAGTAACACACTTACTTATTTAGGGTTTATTGGGGGTTTGAGGTTGAGGATGATTTTAATTTTGGCAAAGTCGACCTTGATACCATCTTTACAGACAATATGCCCTAAGAGTATGCCTATGGGAGTCATAACGATACATTTATTAATGTTGAGGGAGAGTTGAATCTATCGACATCTCTCCAGCATAAGTCGAAGCCACTTGCAGTGATATTTTAAGGTGGAGTATATAGTCCAGTCGTCGAAGTATACTGCCATGGTATTATATATGTATTCTTGGAAACTCTTGATAACAATTCGAGAAAACACTATAGGAGCATTCTTTAACCCAAAAGGCATAACTCTATAAGCAAAGGAACCAAATTCATAGACAAATGTTGTCTTCTTTTGATCTTCTTTTGCTATTGGTACTTGGTTGTATCCTGAGAATCCATCGGTGAATGAGTAGCATTCGTGGCCTGCAACTTCATTCAAGATTTCATCAGCATAGGGGGTTGGGAATGGATCTATTAATGTTACTTTGTTGAGTTCCCTAAAGTCAACACAAATTCTTAACCTTGTCAGTTCATGTTTCTTAGGCTGGACGACCATGGGACTTGCCCATTCAGACTGGTCGATGGGGTAAATAATCCCTGCTGCTAACATGTTTTCGATTTCCTTTTTAACTATCTCCTTGTACTTGTGAGCTAGTTTATAAGGTCTTTTCTTGACAGGTCAAACATTAGGTTTAGTATCTATTTCATTTCTCCCATTTCCTGTACTAGCCCTTTTATGTCTTTATAATCCCTGGCAAAGACATCTTGGAATTCTCTAAGTAAGTTCACTATTTCGGTGGTCTGTTGTTCGTTCCAGTAGTCACCAATCTTGGCTATTTTTGGTCGGTCATCATTGGAAATGTCAACCTCTTTAGTCTTCACTTTTGAATCTAACCACTCTAGTGCTTTAGCTTCATTAATCGGCTGACTTCCTTCTGTGAACTATGAGAATGTAGTAGGAAAGTCGGCTGCAACCATTCTGTCAAGATCTGGTTTGTCGGTAGTCTCGAATTTCAAGATTGAATAGATAGGTTTTGTTGTTTCACTATGGTCATTTTTCCATCTGAAGCTCTTTCCTTCAATGTGTTCATTTTCTGAGTGTAAACGGGTCATCTGTGGTCTGGATTCGGTTTGTATATTGTTACAGTCCTTGATCTGTCGGTGGTTCTGGGAGGGTTTTTTTTCGGTTGGTTGGAGAAATTGTTTGATTTGTTGTGCTGTCTCAGCCAAGTGTTCATTTTGAGGTATGAACTGGAAGTCTTTGATAAAAATTTCCTTGAGTTCCTGCCAAAAGAAGGTTTCACCTCTAGCTTCCTCCATCTTATACCATTTATTGGGTAGGTCGGCTAGGGTTGAAGGGAACAGATGTGGCCAAGTTCTCTCATATTTATATCCAAGTCTTCTCCACTCATTTTCACAAGTCTTAATGTGTGCTTCTGGGTCTTCTACTTGGGTAAAAGTAGGGATCTGGGCTTGGTCGGTTAACTTCTGTCCACCAAACTGTTCGACAAAGAAAGTTGAAGCAGTTGTCCAGGTCTGAAGTTTTGTCTGATGGGTATCCCACCATCTTGCTGCTTGACCTATAAATGTTTCAACTAAGCTTTGGAGTTGACCATGTTCTCCAATATTCTTAGATACTTGTTCAATGTGCATGACTGGGGATTCCCTCTCCTTATACCTGGGTAGTTGTGGATTGTTTAAGTTGGTTGGTTGTAAGGTAGGTCATTCCCTTACTTTCTTTTCAAAAATTTTGGGGATAATGGATACTATGAAGCACTGTCGGGTGGGTTTTTTCTTTATTTTTTGTATAGTCCAACACCCTATTGCTTGTGTTTCATAATTTTCCATCTCCCAGTCATATAGTTCAGCATTTGAGTTATAACCAATTGATTCTTGGTTACCTAAGTAAATTTCTCCCTAGATATTAGGCTCTGTGTATTCCGTATTGTTGTTAATCTGGTAAATTTGTCTAACATCGACTTCCTCATCAATCGGTTCGGTCCAAGGTTTTCCTTGGGAAGGATTAATGGGTACAATGACTTTGTGACCATTTCCGTTTATCTTGATTCGTTCCTTGTCTAAAGATATGGAGGCTTTCATCTTTCATCCCCAAGGTCGACCAACTAGCACGAGGAATGAACTAGATCCCTCTTTTGGGTCAATGATTTCAAAATCAACCTTGGTCGAAATTCCTTTGATGGTCGTGTCGACATTTTTCCAAACCCCGATGGGTTCAATAAGACCTTGGTCGACGAGTTTTAGGTAGATGCCTGACTCATAGAGTCGAGGTTTTCCCATCTTTTCCCATGTATCCCGAGTCATGATATTTACCTGAGACCCGAAGTCAAGCACTACTTGTCAGACATGGTAACCTTCGATTTCCAGGTCGACAAGTGGGTCGACATCGTTTTTGTCTTTTTGGTTTAGGCTGCAGATGTTCTTAGTTTGTTTTTCAGTGTTAGTAATTTTTATTTGATGCAATAAATCAATGAACTGAGCCATGGATTTGTCTGTTTGAGTGAGATAGATTAATTGTTGTATTGTGCTAGGTCGACTGCTAAGGAGGTATTCTTGTTGTGAAATGTCGTGAAATATGTGGGTTTCCTCTTGATATGTGTTTTTTTGCTTTAGAAGGTCAGGATAAACATTTGTATCTTTAATCTTGCTAATTTGTATCAGGCCCTATTTTTGTGCCTTGGCGAGTAACAATATGTAAATTCTTAGTAGTTAGTACATCATGCTTTTGTACACAAGACAAGACATTAACATTTTTCTTCATATTGATTTTTTCTAACATAGTAGGACAATCCTCAAGGGAGTGATCGCCTACTCCACAGTGCATACAAAATTTAAGATCAGTTCTATCCTTGTATGGACAATCTGTGTATCGGTGACCTTCTTTGTAGCATGTGAAGCACTGGGTAGGTCGATGCATTCGGATGTCGCGATTCCCAGGGAATCGACCTCTTCCTCCATACCTCGGGCGTCGATTGTCGTACCGGCGCTCATATTGTTGGCCTTCATATATTTGTCTGTTCTAGTTGTTTGTATTGTTTTGCTCGTTGTTTTGCGCTACTGCATTCATTTGGTAGACCGCCTGATAGTTCTGTCAATTTTTTAGGTTTAACTGACAGTCGACCGTGTTGTGACTTTTGGTCTCACAGATGGCACACCAGGAATCTTTTCCATTTTTCATGTTAAACGGACAATATTTCATAGAATGATCACCGTGTTCCTGGCAAATATCGCAAAATGATTTGGTTTGTACAAAGCGGACGTCTTGTCGGCTATATTGATGTCGACAATTATCTTTCGAATGACCGGCTATCGAGCAGTTGGTACACTAGATTTCCTGATTCTTGAGGGTTAGCTCCTTCAAAGACTTATGCAAATTCTTGAGTTGTTCCTCCAATCTGTGGTCTATCGGATAGGCAGGTATGTCTTTGTCCATCTCGACCTGCAGAGATTTTGTTAGCGCATCTTGATACGTTTTGAAGGTCTCTAGACTGATATGTCGGCGTACTTTCTGCGATAACCCTGCAAGGAACCATTGAATTAGTAGCTGTTCATAAATAAAGTAATATAGTTGGCTTATTAGGTCCTTCCAACATTTGTCGTAGTCGCGGACTGTCTCCCCTGGCTTTTGCTGTGTTGTTTTGAGCTTTTTGGCGGCCAGGTGCTTAGCATCTGGGGTTTTGAAGAATGATAAGAATTGTGCTTTAATATTAGCTTTCGTTGCTCTTGGTTTCCTTTCTGAAAAGGTCATGTACCATGTCAAGGCCCTTTTCCTTAAGGCTCCAGCAACCTGTTCCATTTGTCGATCTTCATCTGTTACCTGATTTGCTTCCCAAGTCGACTCACAGACGAACCAATGTCATCTGGGGTCTTCATCTCCCTCGTAGAGAGGAATGTGAGTGGATCTGTGACCCATGTCTGAATCACTTTCACTACTCTTAGAATTTGGTGGAGGTGGAGGTGGGGGTGTTGGTGAAAGTGGTGGGGTTATTGATGTAGTCGAGCCTACAGAATTTTGGTCGACGGATCTTGAGCTCCCGTCAGTCGTCGAGTCGTCATCGACTTGCAGTTGGTTGATGTCGACTTCAGCTGTCAATGGTTTACTGCAACCTGGTGTGTGCAAGTCTACTTGTTCAATTTCTTCTAAAGATGTATTTGGCAGGGGGGTGCTCCTTCATGTGTCGGTAAGAGAAAGTGGATACTCCGGAGGGAGGGTGCCGCCTGAAACGTTACCCAATTTCGTTCGAGCAGTCGATGTATAATAATATGTCAACTAGTGTACATTTCATCGCCTAGTCGGCTCCATATACTGAAGTCACCAGCTCGTAGTCGGAGGTCTTCTTCGACAATAGTCTATATTCTAGTACACGAATTTGTTGGGGAAAGGGTTATTCCATCATTCGGAGCTGTTATCTAGAGAGATTCCAACTACTCTATCCATACTTCTTTGTCCTTAGGGGATACCTCTTGCTCTATGCCCTCTTCCTGTCGGTCATGACCCGACTCTGGTGGAATCTCTTTGCAGTCGTCCTCCCTAGGGTTTTATCCACTGTGCAGCCCTGCGGCTCTTTCACGTCTTTCTTCCCTTTTCTTCTATCGTTCGTCCCTTTCTTGTTTCTAGATGTCCAACATACTTTCGTACACTACTATTTTCGTGAGGTCCTCTCTGGTCGACTTTTCATTACTGGTGACGTTTATCAGGTCTAGGACAACTAGGATCCACTATACTCTACCTATGAAACATGACCAGCTACCCCCCCATAGCCTACCTGACGCTTTTAGAAAGCGCGGATAGTTCGATTTACTTGCTCAGAAAATATTCCCACTCTCTTTCTGCAATGAATTTCTCCCACTTCCTATGCTTTTCCACCTAGTTGATATTTGATGGCAGTTCGCACAGTGGTGGATGAGGTTCAACGATGTGGCCTACTCCGTTCTCTATCAAGAATTTGAACAGCAAGGTCGGTAGGGAACACAAAAATTGTTCAGTGAATTCTATGTAAAATTTTTCTTTGACAGTTTCCAAAGAAGTTCTATCTTCGACTGCTTGCTCCTCACAGAATTCGTCAGCGATTTTCTCAAACCACTCCGACAAATTTGTTCAGCCTCCTCGGATCAGTTTTTTAGCAACTTTTTTTCTTTAGTTTCATCCGGATTTCTCATCCAAAAGTTGCTTCAAGAGTTGTGGCACTGATTCGACAAATTTTTCATGTGTCTCTGTAAAAAATATTGCTTTGTCTTCAGCAACTGTTAATCTGTTCCTTCTTGCATAATTTTGCAAGTAGTTCGCAATTTTACAGTCCCACCAGTCCTTAATCTCCTGCTCTGGTATCAAATGGGAGCATATATTTCAGACATGTACTACCGGCAACGGAACCAATGTTGTAATCTCACAGATCACATAAGGTTACCATTAATACATACTAAAACATATATATCTATAAATCAGAGACATGAGGCAAGAACATATAGGAAAACATATTATATTATTGTAATGAGTTCATACAAGGAAGAGAACTGAACTGAGTTCTCATTTGGCTCAACAGCCTAATATATACAATTTACAAACAGTTACAAAATAACTACCTATCGGTTCGGTGAACCAACACGACTTTTAGTTAGCAGACTTAATCATCTAGTTTAGTTGGCCCATCGACTTAGTCAGATGATCGACTAAGTCGGTCTTCGTTCAATTCGACTTGTGTCGACTTGCTCCTTCTACATAGGGTTAGTTTTTCCTATTTCCATGGGGGGTATTTAGATTTTGAGGTCATCATTTTTGTGAAGCTGTATTCTTGATTTAACCAGGGCCATCGATTTTCTTGCCTACTGTAGCCATTATTTCCCAGCTCCTGCCATGAGAACTTCTTTGATAGTAATTTGTATAAGGGAGGCTATGGGAAGACGAGCGTTTCACCGTCTGCACCACTCCTCCATTTCTCCAATGCGGGGCGGGTGGGATTGCCACCATTGGTCAGCTAGAATGGGCATTTTCTGGGAGTGTTGTGGGGGAGAATTTTCCTTTCAGGTGAAAACCCTGGATATCCATATATATTTTACTCCTGGGAAACCTGGGGTGTTTTCTCTTACACGTCAAATGTGTTGAGGTTATTATGCTCATAAATTTGCGTTGCCAGGATGAGATTCTTAGTGCTATGGAAGAGAATAACCTTACCTGTGACCCATGTCTAGTCCACCTCTAGAAATATTTGATCCCGTTGTTTATTTTTTTTAAGAGAGCACGTTTTAGGGTGGGAGCAAAAGTTTGGTCAATATGGATTATGATGATTCAGTAAAATTTTATGGTTAAAAATGCTTCTGTTTATTGTAGAATTTATCAATTGCAGTTATATGTTTTGGAATATATTGAATCTAACATGTTGTCGTATGATAAAAAAAGCCTCATATTTTATATAGTAATATGGCTCAGAAGGGGGAAAAGAAGGTGCAATCTGTGGACGAGGATCCAGAGATAGAGATTATAACACGAGTTGAAGTTATATATGAAGATACCAAGGCTATCATAGGAATCAAACCTGAGTACAAGTGGGGGAAGATATACCGAATGATCACCAATCAAAGCATCCTAGATATAGGATTAGAGGATTTACCGATATATGCCAATATATAGATATCAACGATCATGAAGGTTGCCACACAACCGGAAATATTTCCATGTGCGGAAGTAATAGGATGGATCCTCTCGAAGGTTGATGTAACCAAAATGATTTTGTCAAATACTGAAGGACAAGGTTATACCGCTTATAGCCCAGCTTATGTAGCTCAGGATTGTAATATACCTACCCCTTATAAGTATCTAATAGAAGAATGGTTAAAAGGTCTTGACCTGGATGTTTTGAACAATGTCCGAAGAATGATGGTTCCCGGGAAGCATTTTCGTACAAGGCCTTCCGAGGAATATGAAACTGCACACTTGCATACTTCCTATAGGTTGATAGCATTAATGTTGAACAAGATCTTTGGACAAGCAAATGGAAAGAATTACAAACTGAGTTGGGTACCAATGATTTTCTTTATGGCCACTCAAGGCACCATTTTTAACTGGTCCAATATAGTATCTATTAGTTTGTCCTCATACATAAGTGCAGCGCTGGGAGGAGTCTCACAAAATAAGTCGGAGTTCTATATGAGCTCTTTTCTGATCGATTGTATTCTGTGCACACAACCATTCTCAGCCCTGAAGTGCCAATGGGATAAGACCAAACCTCCGTTCTATTCTGCATATCAATTGTTTTGGGCATATAATTATTTCATCCATTTTAAGAGTATTTTTGAGGATTTCATAATGCCATTATACAAATTAATATTTCTTTCCAAGTGTGAGTGCATGTCTAAAGAATCCTTGAATATTGTACAAGATTATGGTCATTATTACCTAACAGAAGAATGCCCCTTCTCTGTTACCAACATATGCCATGGACTATGTGGTTCACAAGGAAGTAGTGAGGCATCTTTTCATTGACGGGATTGGGAACTTCTTTTTTTATCAGAAGAAATATGTATACCCTCCACTCCCTTTCTATGTGGGTAGTTATAAGTTCTCCAAAGTGAAGAGTGCACCAGAATTTGTAAAGGAATTATAGTACTTTCATTTCAGGGAGATGATATTTCATCGAAATGATTATGAAGATAAGATTTCTAACTATTGTGCAGCCGTAGGGGTACATTTTGAGTACAGAAACTACTGGGATAAAAATGAGGAGATATTCCGCAATGCCTGAAATATGACAGCCCTAAGGAAAAGGTTCAAGAAAAAGATAAAAACCGTAGGCGGCAAGGGAAAAGTTGTTGAACAACAAAAGAAATAGGAATATGAAGCTACAAATAAAAGAGAAGAGGAGGCACGCAAACTATCACAAGAAGCAGAATGATGGTTATTAGAAGAAGAAGCTAAGAAAAGGAGAGCCAAAGAAAAAGCTGAGAAAAAGAATCAAGAAAAAGAGTCCCATAAAAGGAAAGGATAGGATGAAAGGTTAATACTAGAGGAAGCTGACAGAAAAGAGACCAGGCAGAGAGAGCAGCTGAAGAGCTACAGAAAAAAGAACAAGAAGAACAAGATCATGTGAATTTGGAGCATACTCAATCTTATGATGATCTGTTGCAATCATTTGTCCCATCTAGTAGCATAGCCATGGGAGATCCAATTCCAACATTAGGGATTCAACTAATCCCTTTCATCCCATTTGAAGAGCAGGAGGTAGTCGATTTAAATACCATTTTTTATGACAAAAGTATGAAAATAATTGTCATGAGAACTGAGAAGAAGGTGGACATAAGGGAAAAGCAAGGAGTCATGGTCACTGAGAAAACAATAATCCATGGGACTGATAAGTACCGAAGACATATTGCAAGGGAAGGTGTAGCTTCAGCCCTTGAAAATGAAGATAATGTGGATAATATAATGACTGATTTGGAACAATATAAGAAGAAGATTGTTCAAATGAAGGAAACTCTGAAAAAGGAAAGAGGTGAGGGGAAAATCCTAAAGAGGAAGCATGAAGATATTCTCAGTGAGATTGAGAATTCAAAAGAGACATGCCAACTTTTAAAATATGACAAGGATTCTCTTGTATTATTAGTAAATATCATTGAAGGAGAGAAGAAAAACCTTGAGAAGCAAGTTGTAGAAGCAGAACAGAAAGGAGATGTACCAAGCAAGAGAGTAGAGGAGATGGAATCTCAGAACCTTTTACTAAGAGAAAAAATTCAAGTGGAAAATGAGAAGCAAATGGATATCACCCCTTTTCGAAATCAAGCATTGATGCTACAAAAGGAGATAAATCAGGTTTTGTTGAGTCTTGTAGGGGAGATGTATAGAGTTAAACAAATTGAGGTTAGATTGAAAGAACTGGCACTCAACTCATTAGAATTTTGGAAAAGACTATCAGAAGTGGTTGAACTTGTAAAAAACCAGTTGAGATGGATAGGAACCCATCCAAAATTTCCAACAAATATGCATCAGAAGTCTACCAGAAGTATTAAGATGGAGGTGGCCATATTGAGTTTTGGGTGTAGAACAATAGTCAAACTAAACACAACCATTGAAAAAACGATTGAAAAGTGAGTTGAATTCTACAAAGGCATACAATTTGTTCATAATCAGTCTATGGTTCTAATAGGTGCCCCATATGAAGATTTCCTAGTAAGAGAAGAACATTTGAAGAACCTGCAAGACAAGTTGCTAAAAGGAGAAGAAAGCATATCCAAGCTCGAAGCTGTTAGTTAATAAGACATCGGAATTTGGATTATACAAGCTTCCAAACACAAGCTCTTGTTAGAGGAATATTTGATTCAGACTATACCCAAAATGAAGGAAATCAAGTCTTATTTGTCAAAGCATGAGGTAGCAGTATGTGTATTGGAACCTGTAGAATATTGGGTCATCAGTGAAGAAGCACAAGCATGGGGTTTTTTTTATTAAGACACCAACTAGGCCCATTTGAATTTTGCCTTATTCACCAGCTAAAGATTATACAATTTTGTCTTTATTCTTTTTTAGTAATGCACTAAAAGACAAAAATTTTGTAAAGGAAGAGTCGAGGAATCCCAAAAGGTTGGGGCAATTGAGGAGTCAATTTAATTTGTATAAGTATAGGTAAAGTAGAGGTATAAAGGGATTTTCACTGGCATAGTTGTTGAAGCTCATTCTAAGAAGAACTAATTCATTCTATAATAAAGAAGATGGAATTTTGCTGGAGAGGGTGTTGCATAAGGCTGAAAGCATGTTGTGTGAAGCTAAATGGAGAACTATTTCTTGTTTACACTACAACAAAACCATCTAATTAGTGTTACAGAGAAAACTTCCTATGGCTTGGGTTACCACAATAGATAGAGTAACCGCAGAAATATATCCCTTCCCATATGCAAGAGAAATAAAATATCTAACACTAAAGGATCTCGAAACATACCTTATTTCGAATGGTTGATATAGATCCCCATTGAGATTTTCCAATCCCGCTTGTGTTAGCAATTTTCTCTCTCAACAATCAACAAACAAGACAAGCATGCTATATAATAGTGTTAGGCCTACTCTAGAATATATAATCAATAATGTATAAGAAATTAAAAGCATCCATGGATTCAATATTCATTTAAATGCACATCATTGGACAAGAAAATATATTTCTATTAATATAAATTAGAGATTACAAGAATGACAACCTTTGTCAGCACGTCTACGAACCAGAGAAACTGAGTCCTCCACCACCTCAATCCTCCATCTCTCGAGAGTAAGCTCACAAGAAAAGGAAATCTTGGGTAGAACACAAAGTGCTCCAAGGGACAAAGGGATGCAGGATCAAGTTTAATCAAGCTTTGGCAAGAATGGACTATAGTTTTCTTACTCTTCAATTCCTCTTCTTTCAATGTATCCAAAGGAATGGAAGGTCAAATCTGAGTGATATCAAGGCATATGGAAGGCCAAGAGACAAGTGACTCAGATCCACATCAAGGAAAACTACAAAACTATTTGGCCTTTTGCACACATCCTGATGTACATGGGTTTAAGGGTCATATCCACGTATATACACAAAAATGGGTTTAAAAGTTGCGTATGACAAATAATAGGTATGTTTAGGGATGATATTGGAAACATCAAAGCTACAAAAATGGTCCAGGGGTCCAAAGAGTCTGCAGAGGGACAGGGAAGGCCATAAATATGCGATCTACCATGTGTGGTAAAATCAGCTGTAACAATTAGCGCCTCTTTTAGCTTCCTTTTTAGCATCCACTATCGCTTTCAATGTATTTTTTTTCATTTTTTGGAAAAAGTGGACGCTTTTCCAGGGGATGGTTCTTTTAATGGTGTTATTTGTATCCATTTTTAAAAGTTGGGGCTATTTTGGACGTTAATTACAATCTCAATTAGCGTCCCAATTAGCGTCCCAAATAACGTCCCAATTAGCGTCCATTTTTAAAAGTCTACTCTATTTTGGACTCTAATTAGCATCCGAATTAAAATCCCAATTAGCGCCCCAATTAGCATCACAATTATCATCCCAATTAGCATACAAAGATAACTGTCCCAATTAGCATCCAAAAAAAATCCCATATAACGCCAAGAATAGCCTCCAAACAAATGTCTTGAATAACATAGCACCATATATTAATCCAGGGTTAGCGATAGGAATTGTACCATGAATTTCGGCACGAAAAAAATCCAACATATTGCCATGTATAGAGCAAGGAATTTCACCTATAAAACATCCAGCATAGTGCCAGATATAGATCAAGGTATAGCGCCTCGAATAATTCTAGAAATTTCGAAAGGAACCACGCTAGGAATTGCACTAGGTTTAGAGATAGGAATTTTGTTTGGAAAAAGTACAACATAACATCAAATATATCAATTTCAATGTCAATGATCATGATTCATGTGATATTACTTTTGGATATTGATTTATCATAGTGGCATGTAAATGATTGTAATAATGGCATGTAAAGGCACCCTGCATGTTGACTATAACAAACATCATCTTTTCTCCATGCATGTGCTCCCTAACTATTGTGTAAGTGCCAATATTACCTATCTTTAATCACTATATTTCTTTAATTTTATCACATTAGCATGCACATGTTAAAACTACAATGTTTTGACTGATCTAGCTCCCATATTTGAAGGGGATTTGCACGTGACTTGCTGACATACAACCACCAGCTATAAGGTGCCCCTTTTGCAAGTGTATGATTCAACCTAAGGCAAAATATGCTACAAGAACTACACCTTGAAGTGCCAAATATCCACTAGAAAAACCAGGCCCTGCATATTACTTATTAGACATAGAATACTAGAATTACACCCTATATTTGATTGAGTTACCCTGCTGAGTGCACTGTAAAATATTGTGTAACCAAACCAATCCTTGAGAAAACTTGTGGTAGAGATATTTACTATTGTCTTTCTCTGTGATTCAAATGAGAAAAAGTAATCTCAAGGTGTCCTCAAATTTATTATTAAAGTCTTTCTAATAATTAGTTGGACATTTACTATCCACAGATCTGCTAGACACCCATTCCTCTAGAACTATGCTATTGGGAGAGGAGAGCGGGGAGCGGGAGGGGAGCAAAAAGTGAAATTTTCAAAAGCTCCCGTTTTGGGAGCGTTTTTTGTATAGTATATATTTTAATATATTTTGATGGATTTATATCTAAAAACATGTAGGATGTTTAATTAGCTATAGAATGCATGGATTAAACCATGTAACATCAATCGTCTAGTAGTTACAACTTATAACATTATTATCAATTAGTCAACCATAAAAACCTTTGTAGGAGTTTCGCAAAGAAGAGAGGTACCATAACATTGTCATCAAATGATCAACCTAGTATAGGATATTTTAGTATAGGAAAGGAAGGGAGCACCTCAAGAGCGTTCTCCCAAAACTAGGAGCTCACTTCTGAAGGAAGCGAGCTTTAAGAGTGCGAGGCGATCCCACGCAGCATAGCTCTAGACAACCTTTTTGATCAAAATCGGCCATCTTCAGGAAAATAGGAATCACCTAACATTCCTTAACATCAATGGGTGTGTTTATCATCATTGTTTCATTGAAAATTTAGGTGTCTTTGACTCTTTGTGTTACAACGTCATGTGGCCACTATGGTTGTAACCTTATATTCTATAGCATCAGAAGCTTCAGTGACCAGGGAATCTGTTGAACTGTTTTCTTCCTTTTCTTTTATGTCATGATCAAGTGAAGTGTCCTCCAGAGAAGATTAAATTGCATAAGTAAAAATACTAGGATCTAAATGTACCCCCTAAATTATAATAGCTTTTCTTTCCTTCACATTTCCTTTTCAAAGCTCTAGCCAAACCATCTTGATAATTCAACATAGTGCCAAATTTTGTGACAAGCTCTTCTGTGGAACTGAATGTCTATCCCAAAAAGGGTTTGAATCCAAAAAGCAGACCCCATGGATCTAAAGTACCTATATAGTGTTTCAAGGACCACAATTATCATCAAATCATTACCAACATTGCTTCACTGATGTCTCCACCAAGCGTTCCGGAAATGATGATTGAAATCATCCTGAATCTGCCTTGATTTGATAAACAAACCAACAACATGAACTGCCAATTAAGATGATGTTACCACTCATTATGTCCTTACTGTCATCATTCTTTGTATGCCAGTGCCTTATGTACTGAAGATGAACAAATAAAATCTATACATCAATTCCTGTATGTCATGCTAGGCATGCATAACAATGGTAACATTATATTTGTTGTAATGTCTCTTCATGTTTTTTGTTAGAGGTTTGTTACTGTATGTTGCCACCTTTCACACACCTAGGGGGACATGGCAGAAATATTCAAGCCACTCAGTGTGTCCTTGGGGGAAAGTCTCGAGTCAAGGCTCTCACCTTGTTCTTGAATCCTCTGTTTATGCTCAACTCCTAATGAAGCCAAGGGGGTTTGACCCTATTAAGTTACTAAGACTAATTACTTTAGTATGATGGTGTTAAATTGAATAAATTGCTTAGGATTTTGAAATTAACAATTGATAACCACAGATGACAAGATGAAAAATAAGCACAAGCACAATGCTGACACATAATATATATATCAAAAGAAGTAATCAAATAACGAGTGCCTTAAAATGGAGTCACACAATAATTAAATGTACTTGCATGTTCTTGGAGTGAATGTTTTGCAAATTTATCTTGGTACATTTTAAGTTAATATGAAAAATGAGTGGATTAGATTAGGCGAAAGGGGACTCCAGATATACCCGAGGGGTACTTGGAGTATGTCCAAAAATAAACCTTCACGACTACCCGCAAGGAATGTGTGGGCTGAATGGAGTCTTTGAGACTATGTTTATAATACAACCACTAGGTTGTAACAGATATTGGTGCCTTGAGGTCACTGTCCAGTAGTTCCCACTTCCTTTGGTTATTTTTCCACCGCTTATGGTTTGTTCGAGGCATTGGATTTTCGCCTGATGGTGGTTAATTGGGGAAAATTAAACCTACTTAATCTAGTCACTCATGTTGCTTTTGATGAAGCTTGACTGATCATATGAACTGCAGCCAAAACGTAGAGCATACACACCGGAGTCTTTGTAATTTTTAGTAAATTTTAAAGGATGTGTTTTTGTTAGAAAGAAAAACCCTCCAGGAACCTCTTTAGGTCCACGTGGACCTCAATCAGGGAATCTAGGAGGGGGTTAATTTTAAAACAATGCTTGCAGAAATTAGCATTGAATAGTGAAGCAGAAAAAAAATGAAACAAGCCACAAGTTCTCTAATTATTCCTACCACGCATCTCTTTCCCCTTTCGGGTCAATTGAGAAGTTGCGGGGTAAGTATTAAAGTTACTTTGACCTTATAACATGAAATATATGATAAAAGTAATAAAATTATACCATTTTTCATAAATGACACTAATATAGAGCAAAAAAATAAGAAAATGCAAAAAAGAAAAAAAAGGACGCGAATCCCCCCGAGGGGGATGGGGAATGGGCTCGAAAGAGCCTATTCAGAATTATTTTTTATTACCGGAGGTTAAAATATCAGAAAAATGATATGATTCCTCTTTATTCTTATACAGAATCAAACCAAGATCTTACAAAGTGCAAAAATTAAAGATTACAGTAAAAAAGGGAGACCTTTGGGGGGATTTAGATGGTCCAAAAGTCACTATTGAACAGCAGATCCTCGTCTCTTCTGTTATACCTGATAAAAAAACAGCAATATTATTATACTTAAATATTCCCAAAATCACTTTTAAATTACCTTTGGGTCGGCCTACTTTTAACCGAAAAAAAGCTGAGTTAAAACTAGTTAAAAAAGGTGAAAAAGGAACCAAGGAAAGCAAGATTTCCCTGGGATCTTGGATTTCCTTTTAGGAAGCCAATATGGTGTGCAATAACTTATGGATTTATCTTTTATAATAGAAAAAATAAATATAATGCATTCAAGCAACAAATTCTCTTTAAAATGCCATGCAAAAATGATGATTTCCCTAAAGCTAGATCTAGAATGCTTATGAAATCTTTTAAGAACAAGATCTAGATTATGATCTTTGAGAATATAGATATATGTTAAATTTTACTTTAAGATAATATATCTAAAAATGGCAAACCTGCGAGCAAATTAACCAGGTAAAATTTTAAAATTTAAGAGGAGAAAGAGAAGAAGGCAAGCTTGTAGCCTTGAAGATCAACTATGGAACTTTCCAGTGGAATGTCGGGGGACTATGCCTTTGAGAAATATTTGGAGAAAGTGAGGAAGAAAACTATATCAGCGCCCTCTCCAAGCTAGGAACCTGCAACTAATCCAAAGGCTTTCCAAGATGCTTGTGAGATCCAGTTAATACACAAACAGAGATATTAGAATAGCATGCATATAATCTTATAAAACATGTTAAATCTAGATCTCTAAACATGCATAAAAAAGAAAAAAAATAGCCAATAAACTTATTAACAAACTCCTTTCCTATCAAGATCATAATAAACTTATTATCAATCTTTTAGCACTAGATCCACAATATCAAAATAAGCAAGTTATGAACATAGATATAGGCTACCTCAGTAAAACATGGCAATGCTCATCCACACACAATAACATGACACCATATTGCCTCCAAATATTTTATTTATTTCAAAAAAGGACAATTAATTCAATATTACACCAGTAACAACTCTTCAATCCAATTCTAACTAGCTTGGAAGAGGAAAAATATGCTTTATTTATAACAAAAACTGGAAACCTAGCCCAAAGGGGGCGTAATTACCAAGGAGAGAGAGACTACAGCTTCATGAGGGGTAAAGCTGAGCTTGATCTGAGTCTATCTGAGTCCGATCTGAGTCTGACTGAGTGTAACTGGAAATTAGAGAGTTGATTGGACTGACACATCAACCATTTAACTGAAACATCAACCAAATCACATCAAGATGGGACCACACATGTGGAGGAGAGATAGAGGGTGCAATTCCCAAAAATGCATGCTATAGTGCACTCCCTCTTTAGCATAGATCAACTCCTTCTGTCAAGGAATGGTCAACTTCAGTCAATCCAAAGCCGATGAGACTGATTTCAGCCAAATCAAAGAAAAATCCACTAATTTAGGAATACAGATTTTCTCCATTATTTAATTAATTTATCAATTAAAATAATCAATATTTGATTTTTAGGGTTTTTTGACTTGAGTGATGGGAAAATCACTCAAAACTTAGGAAAAGTGGGTTTATGGGTTTGCATGGTGCTCTGAGATAGAAAATGAGCACCCCCATGATTGAAACTGATTTTTGAGCCCACTTTTATTACAAAACCATTTTTTTCATTTAGACTATCAAAAAATAGCCCAAGTTTTGGAAAAAATAAAACTTAAAAAAAAAATTAAAGAAAAAAAACCTAGGGGGACTTAGACATGTTCATATGACTCAACCATAATGACTAGCATGTTCATACATTAACACATATACTCTAATAACCTCAATAGGCCTAAATGCCAAGCTGACCACCCCAAATTTGGAGGTATTGAGTGAAAAAGTCAAAAATTATCAGTCATCTATTCAAAAACCAATAATAACCAAGGGAAAAAACACTATGGGATGATCGTATTGACAATTAAAGTCCAAGAGACCGAGTCTTTTACAGACACTATCATGCTAGAAAATTTTATTGCAACTCCCCTACGGGGTATGAACATGTGATATAGTACAACAAGCACTACCCGGAAGCAATTTTGAACGTCTTCTGAAGTCCGAACAAATCATCTTTTTCGGGTTCACCAGGCTCACTTGATAAAAAACCACTAAGTACAACTTATGTGGTAACACTATCTCCTTACTATTGTATTTACTATGCATATAGACTATGTATTTGGATCGACTTCATCTGAACATTCAAGAGAAACCTCCTTGTAAGAGATGGTACCTCATTAGTAAAGTCTCCACATATACACACTGAGAAACTATGAAATCTCATCAATATAAATGAACACCTCATTAGCAAATCATTAGGGAAAATTTTGTGTTAACAGGTCCATAGTTGGAGAAGAATTAATTCTAATCACACTAGGTTCTATGAAAGATAGAAAATAATGTGCCCAGCTTATTGAAGAGATTGTTCACCATTCAGAAAAATAAATCACCAAATATATTTTACTCAAAATCACTCACAAACTCATAAATGCAGACTGCTATATAAAACTCATATTTATGTGTTTTGGTCTTGAACCACATGAAAACTCAAGTCAAAACTGTTCATGAGAACTCATTTGATTAGTCCCTTAACTATAACTGTAGCTAATTCCTAACTATTGTTCAAACCTAGCATGGATACCTTTCAAAGAATAATCACCTTACCTAAAAGTACAACAAACAGTTAACTAGTGCTCTACTTTCTTAAATAATCCTACAACTACTATTGTAGCTAAGACTTAAATGTTTGTTCAGTTAACTAAAGGTGTATAGCTTTGAGACTAAATTAGGAGTGTTCCCTCTCTTTCTTTTCATAGCACTGAAACACAATTGCACTTGAATTGTCTGATTTTGATCCTAAAACAACACAGTTAGTTTGACTGAGCAAAGGCACCCTACATGTTGACTATAAGAAACATCATATTTTCTCAATGCATGTGCTCCCTAACTATTGTGTAAGTGCTAATATTACCTAGCCTCAATCACTATCTTTCTCTAATTTTATCACATTAGCATGCACATGTTAAAAATACACTATTTTGACTGATCAAGCTCCTAGATTTGAAGGGGATTTGCACATGACTTGCTGACATACAACCACCAACTACAAGGTGCCCCTTTTGCAAGTGTATGATTCAACCTAAGGAAAAATATGCTACAAGAAGTACACCATTAATTCAAATATATGCACCCTCCATTAATTCACCAAGTGTTAACTCCTTTAACTAAATGTGAACTGATTAACTAACTGCTTAAACATTAGTTACGATTTTAATTGAATGTATTTAGTGCTTCACAATTAGTGCCATCCACTTAAGAAAGTTTGCAAAGAGAGAGAAGAAGAAGTGCTCCAGAAAGAAGAGAGAAGCAGTTGTCTTGTGTTTTACACTGTTTTGGTTGAGTTCTATAATGAGGGAGTTTTGCTGGTCTTTCTCTCCCATGAGGGTTTCCCAAGGTTGACCATTATTTATGAGTTAGTATGGTCATGGAATGGATCTAATGGTTAGTTCACTGTTAAATCTACTTATGAAGCCATTTTATTTTAATCATCAAAATTTGTGGGGAACTGGTGGTGTAAATAACTTCGAAAGTGGAATATATTGAACATTGAAATTTAAATGTTTTCTGTAGCTTTTCCCAAAGAATATGATCATGACATGGGATGATATATTAAAAAGGATTAGAATTGGTACAAATTTATATATTTTGTGGTCAATCGATAGAAAATTTTTCAATCATTTAAATTTATACATTGTACTTATGCAAATAATGTTTGGAAGGACATACAAACTACATTACACATTTATGAGAATTGAGAATCTCCTTGTTTGGAACAAAGTCTAAAATCCCGGTGTAAAAATGTTGGACATTTGAAAGAAGTTCTAGTATTTGTATGTTGGAGGATTTGGAGATCCAAGAATGCTTCTATTTTTTTATAATAAGGCAAAAAATTTCTCTATTGTTAGCACAAAAAATTTGGGATATCTCAAAGAATTTTATAAGGAGGTGCAACAAAAACCACATAAAACTATTACTGAGCCTTTCTTATTATTGGAGATAATTGTTGGTTATTTTGATGGGGAAACCCAATTGGGATTGTGTGGTGGCGGTGTGGTAACTTATTAAGTTATACAATGGTCATTGTTTCCATCTAAGGATGGGAAGTGGGGATGGTACAAATACTTGAGTGAAAAATCTGGCATTATGGGGTTTATTAAAGTTTGCTTGTAATATCAACATTGTGTCTCTCTAGGAACTGTGAGATTCTAAAGTAATTGTGGATTGGGTTGCTGGGATTTCCTATTTCCAAGTGATCACACTAGAGCACATGTCAAATAATAAAATTACTTCAAAGTTCAATCAACATTGAATGTCATAACTTATTTAGATATATTTTGGGAGTTAAACTTAGTTGCAGATGGTTTATCCAAAAAATCCATTGGTTTAGTTGAAGGCCTATTACATTTTGAGGTACTCAAGGACAATGTAGTATTTTCTAAGGGTTATATTTCTATGTACTGAAAGTAGTACATTTGGTCATTTTCCTTGGGATGATAGAAGATCGACATATTGGAATATTGTATAATGCTACTATTTTGTTTTGTGTTGTGGCACTACATTATTGTTAAGTATAATAGTCCATGTATTTACTGGATAGTACAGGTTTCAATGGTGATGCTTATAATTTTGATTCTGGACTAATATCTTAGGGATCACTTGATCTAAGTTATTGGAGGATTCGATTGTACTAGATTATTGTTTTCATTAATTCTCAATGAATATCAAGAAACAAATCTTTTCCTCGGTGAAAATAAAATTTGAGGAAGCTTAAAAAATGATTTGAAATCATTGTTTCTTTTAGTAAAATATAGAAAGACTAATTTCCAAGGCTTTCTTGTACATCTACACCCTTTTCTAATTTATTGTATATAAGGGTAAATTTACAAATTGATTGTATAAAAATAATAAATTATTTTCCACTAGATTGAAATATGACTCCTCCCTCCTCCCTTAATTATAAGTGAATTAGAAGAACTTTGATATTTGAAAGAAATATTAGTCTATGTATTTCTCATATTTCCTAATTAAATTTCTTTCCCCTTGTGAGGGAAGGGGAAGAGTGAGGGATTTTCTTCAAATATTCAACATAAGATAGAGATTATGAAGAATAAGATGATTGAATTCGATGCATTGAAGGATTTTCTTGAGCTTGAGTTGTATCCCCTTTAAAGGGAATTTTATATTTTGGAACAACTATTACTTATATTAGAGGATTTTCTTGGTAAATGTATGATTTTTAAGTTGGTTCATATGTGAGGCATTTCGTTTGGCCTTCTCATCACTCATGTCCTCATTCTTGAGGTCTTTGGTATTTTCTTTCTGGGTGACATTTTATCATGCAAGGGAATGAATAAAAATTTCTCCTATTTCTTGATAGAATCTTCTTCATCTACTAATCCACATCCCCAAAAAATTCATACCAATTAGAGTGGACAAAATTTTTATGCGGATGAGAGGGAGGGGGTTAGGGAAAATTTTAAGGATCCATACATATTTCAAAGTGTATAAACCTTGGAGAATCTTACCAGTTCTTAAAATTCCAACTCTAAAATATTTGAGAATATTTTTTTTAAATATTTCAATTTCTAAGGATTTTATATAGTTTATATAATAAATTGGCCATTTTTAGAGTGAAAAATTTTTTCCCTATCAAATTTGGGCGAAATAGGGCTTCAAAAAATGCAAATTGGAAAATCTTCTTTTGGAAATAAAAGATGGAAAAATAACCTTTGGGATAAATTTTTCCCCTAAAATTTTCCTTGGAGGGGGTACCCTTTTCTTCTTCTTTTGGAAAGGAGCTCGGTCACCTTTATGTGAGGCTTCTAAGGGTGTTCATAATCTAAATGATGGTTTTGATATCAATCATCGATTTAGATTTGAATAGATTTTAGGAACCATTTTTCCAAGTCTACATCCATGCAAATGTGGGCATACGAGAAGAGGCCATTTTATGGTTCTGCTACTTTGATAAATTTCCTCAAGTTGTCTCCTATTTCCTGCACAACAACATCTTGTCCCAAAAATTCAATGGAATATAGGGTAAGCAAAATACCACTTTGAAAGAGACATTCATCTAGAATCCAAGAAGTAATAAATAGATCTGAAGATAATATATCTATCTTACTTGAACTCAAACAAGAATACAAAGAAACCTTTTCCAAATGATAAAACTTCGTACCTTTCTTTCAACTTTCAACTTTTAGACCTAGTTTTCTTGAACCCACCGGCCAACTAAATTAGCTATTAGAAAATGGCCAATAAATTTGTGTACTAAGTCATTATATGCATATACTAGATCATTATCATGATTCGAATGAGATTTAAGTTTGAGCAATGGAAGAAAAAATCTTCTATAATAGTGTTAAATCCACCAAGTTCAAATAAAATACAAAAATGAAAGAGAATACCTAAATCTAAGCAAAATATTAAAGATTTAATTTTAAATTGAAGTTACAATTTCAACATAAATATGCAAATATTTTATTGGACACATTGAATTTTATCGGCCCAAAATTGCATAAAAATATGTGGGTTTTAGTGGTTTGAAGCTCAAATGGCTCTGGTCTCTGCTTCTTTCAGTATTGTTATTGGAGCCAAACTGTATTGGATGTGGAGGAAACCCACTCACCTTTAAAATCTTCCTTGTATGGTTTTTGGATGCAAAGGTTTTAATGACGGTTTTATAGAAGGTGGGCACACTTCTTAACCATTTGCGGCCCCAAGTTTTCTTATGTGGTGTATATTTTAATTGTTTTGGTAGTATTTTGTTGAAGTTGGGGAGATGTTCCAAGTTCACAGACTCAGGTTTATGGACTAGAAGATGATGGCTGTGGTAGCACTTGCAACGAGCGTTGACCAATATCAAGTTTCAGTTTCCCATGAGGATGCTTCCATTGAAATATGGAATGCTACCCCCAGTTCCCTAGGATGGAACTACGAACTGGCAATTCCAAGTAGAGACGGTTCTATAATTTCGTCCTTGTCAGGTGTCATCCAATCTCAAGTTCATGTCCACCTCATCATTTATTCTCTGCTGATTTGGATGGATCCATTTCAGAATGGTACATTGGTTATTTACAGTAGAAGACAGTTGTAGAGGCCATTGGAGGATATATCTAAAAAATGGTAGCTGATCCCAACAAAGAGAAAGAGATCCTCAGATTGAATCCAGTAGGAATAATGATGATGGTGGTGATGATGAAGAAAATGTAATAACAACACTGCTCATGGATCTGATAGTGAAGAAGCAGAACTTGTCATGCAACAAGTGGAAATTTGTTGTGATGATGGTGTTATTCACATTTATGTTGTTCATGAGGAAGGCATGGAATTCCTCACAGAATATTACAGGTCATTTCCAAGAGTTAAAGGAAAAATTTTGAGGGTTGTTTGGAGTTGGATGCAAAGAAATTTTTTGCACAAGGTTCTGATGTTTGCATTAGGTGTTGCGATCTCACTACAACGCACGAGGTATATAGGATAATAGATGGTATTGGAGGTCAGAATACTAGGGAAGACATATGTATTTGGTCTCAAGGTTCCAGAGGTTTTAACCTGCAAGCGAATATTTTCCTCTCATCTACTGCCACTATCAGGTGAGTTTTCATATTCATCCGTTATTTTTCCCGTCAAATTTCTGATACAATTCGTGGCTTGTGTTTTCCTGGGTACGGGTTTATTCATTATTCTCGTCAATATATATTTGTTGAGTATTCTGTTAGGTCTTGTTATATTTTCTCAACTCACTACTTTTTCGTCCAAAGTTTGAGTGATCTGATTAAGCTCTCTTTCTTTTATAGTTAATTTTTATGTATAGATATTAATTCTCTATTTTTAAATCAGGTTTTCTCTAAATTTTTGGTCAGATGTTTGCAAGAACTTCAGCTATTTTAATATTCTTCACGCTTTTTACCTCAATTTACTAGATGTTTTTCCTCTATTTGCATGCTTGTTTTTTTACCTATTGTTTTCTTCAATTAAAATAAATCACAGTAAGTTTGCCACTATGAATACTATTTTTTAAGAACTTTATTACAAGAAGAGTATACATCCCTAACAATATGGAAGGTAAGTATAAAATATAATTTACTGTATGAAAAATTATAGTGCAACCCCTTCACGTCTATATTTTCTCCATTTGGTTGTGCCCAACTGAAAATTGGTTATCATATTGTTCAACTGCAGCATTTTCGATAGAACTCAGTGTACAGTTGGAAGTGACAGTACTTCTCTAAAGATAAGTACATTTACTTGATTCTTCTTGAATGCTTTCAATATGCTTTCTCTGTAAGCCTCCTCCATCTCAGGTTCATAATAATATTCCATCACCTTTTTGGTGACTAGCTTCTTGCTTCTCAGTAATGAACTCAACGCAATCCTAGTTTCACTGCCCTAAAGCTTCTTTCCTACTTCTATCATAAAATAATATTCCATTGAATGAATTCGAGGAGAAACCATCATTCACGACCTCAATATCACATAATGCCTTTTCCAAATAACTCTTCCTTCTTCCTGGAAGACCTCGAAGAATGATCACAAACCGATCAGGACGAGTTGCTCAGCCTGGCTATTTAAAAATATTAATAGCATCAACTACCTTTGGCTTATCATATTGAACCTGCTTGGGTGGGAAATGTTGGCCTATTTCTAGATACTATTTAAATGGTGACATGTGATCCATGAGATGAGATCCCACAAAGGAAAATCCAGGTCCATGATGCACCAAACTGTGCTGGTATTGGAACCCATGTGTTGATGGATTCAAGTCCAGAAATGATGGCATATTTGTCAGAAGTGAATGTGCCTCTGCAACAAATGAAGAGAAACCGGTATAAGTATATAACTTAGGAGGAGAAATCAGAGGAGGTGATGGTGGAGGAGCATGATTTGGTGACAATCGAGGTGAGGAAGGCAGAGGTGGGGGAGGAAGGGGTGGAACAGAGGGGAAGGGAATAGATGGTTGAGATGGTTGGATTTGACCTTTTTTTATTGAATTTGTAATCAACATGCTAGTCTATACACCACTACCATTAGTCATCAACAGGTAATCATCATGTGCATTAGCATGATAAATCTCATGGCATTCGGTTCCTAGCATCTATTGAGACTTATGCACATCTTGCACCTGATTTTGTTCCATTTGAGGTTGTTGTTGATGTCCATGATGGTGTTGATACTGATCATCCCTTAAATTCTAATGGATACCCTTCCTAATTTCTCTGTTACTGCAGCCGATAACCCCACTCTTGAGGATTCTGTTTCTCATGTATGTGAAGATTGATTTTATGATTATGCTGGGGGTGATGTGAACCCTTAAATTCTAATGAATAATGTTTCCTTGCTTCTTGATTGCTCTGCTGCTGCAGATGATACCCCAACTCTTGAGGATTCGGTTTCTCATGTATTAGCTAGTGAGATGGATGATGTTTCTTCCCTTATGATGGAGGATACTCCTCAAACTATTGATGGAGCATTTGAGAAGAACCCTGTGAATGTTGAAACTTTGGCTAATTCTGCTAATTAGGGGGAATATCTTGATATACTTGATTAGGAATTAAATGTGGCTCCTGTTTCTGCAATTGTGAAATGTCTTGATGCAATTTTGGTGTCTGTTGTTCAAATTGAAGGGACCTTTGTTGTTGTTTCTCATGAATCTGAAAATGGTGTTTCTGAATCATGTTATTAGGTGGAGGATGCTGCAAATTTTCATGATTAGATACAAGAGTTAATGAATAATTTTTTTTTGCATATTCATATATGCCTGAGTGTCTGCATATGGCAATGGATGATTCCAGTGGTTGTGTGCCTGAAAATTGTTGTGATGCAGTCTATCCCTGTAAGGGTTTGACAATGACTAGCCTCCACCTATTTTTCCCTTAATTTTGTCTAGAAAAGGGTTCTTCTCACCAAGCTAAGTAGGGTGCAACTGTTGCATTTGGGTGTAGGTTCCTTTACCTTGACTATATGTTTGAGATCCTTGTCTTAGTCCCTCAATATGACTCCTAGTAATAGCTTGTTGATATTGTTGAGGAGCCTTAGAAAGGATATACTTATGTTTCCCCTGGTGACCTTGAAGGATACCATCATCTCCTCAGAATATTTCTTCTTGAGATTGGCCCGGTTGAAAGAAAGACTGATTATCCATCTTTTGTTGTTACTGCATAAAGTCCAAATGAATTTCTTCAATTTTCTTTAAGGAATTCTCATGGTTCCCTTCCCTCCTTGACTGAGGTATTAAATGACTATATTTTTGTACAACACTCCCACTAGAAAAATGATTCTCTTTAATCCCTCCTTCAGGGATAGTCCACACTCTTGTAGGTTGTTGCATAGACATACAAGATATGTCTCTATTGACATGGAATGCTTCCATAGGTTGATGAGCTAGAAATTTTTCATTACCTAGAAGAGAATCATTATGATTATTTCTCCAAACACTTCCAGGTTCAAAAGACCAATCTTGCAATAACTCCTTTTGTGAGCCATGTAAATGTGATGCCACATCCCTACTCTACTCCCTTACCTCCATATATGCACTACCTTGAGAGCCACTTGCTGTATTAATTGGATATTCTCTTCCTAGGGCATTCCAATTATAAGTGCTTTGATATTTACTAAGATGAAATCTTTGAACAAATGCTTTTTCTTCCAATGCTTTCTCTGCAGGCCTGGCATTGTCATTATTCTCTAATCCATAATGAAGGAAGTCACAACCTTTCCTCTTCTTCGGTAACAATGCTTGAGCACCCAAGTTGAATTTAGACCCAAAGGGCTTGTCATTGACATTATCTGTATCATCAGGAAGCATGCCATGCTCTATGAGTAATTCCTCCTCAAGTGAGGCTGCAATTCATTCCCTTTTGTTACTCATGGCATCATCTTTCTTTTTCTGATCCATAAAGAAAGCACCAGCTCTATCTCCATGCATGTGATTCAAAAATTTTATATCGTGCTGGTATTCAGACGAAAGTGAATGAAGATGGCCCTCATTTCCTAAAAATCTCTTCTAAGGTGTTCCATATTTCCCTTTAAGTAATACTTCCCTCTCCATGGTCCTTTCAAAAAAGCCACCATGTCTTGGACCCTACATATCTTTTCCCCCATCCATTCGGACTCTCTTTCATGCTCCCTGCAGAAATTCTGATTGTAGAGCTTGAGAATCCCTATACTCATCAGGTCTTCGCATGCCCATTTCATTATCCCTATTCATGACATGAACACCATGTTCAATGTGTTGCATACCAATATATGCAGCACCATTTTATCTCTTAAATGTCTCCCCAATGCATCCAAAAGGTGTACTCGCACCTTGAACCCCTCCTTGTGTAGCTTTTTAAATATATATATTTTTTGGTCGAAGGATGTATAGTGAGTGTGTGTCTCACTGTGTATAGATATGCTTGTGTTGTGTGTCATGTAAGTGAAATCATTGTCGATAAGAGGAGCCCTACCCATCTGCATGGTTTTTTTTGAAAGAAATAAGGGTACGCTGCAAAGGAGGTGCAAGCTAGTGAATATTGGAGGATCCGCACTCTCTAATTAGAGTTGATTGCTGATGACGGTGCTGCAATGGGAAATGGAGATCTACAAAAATTGATAAAATGTTTTAGAAAGGGAAGCGTGTTAGTTTCTCATCATTCTATTCTTCTATTTTATTTCCCCTTCATGCATAATAAGAAAGGCTCTGTATCTGTGTTGTGGCCGGAATGGATCTGAAACGTCTTGTGGGAAATTTGTCTGAATTTTTGACAGATTTCAGCTGCGAGGGTTGAGTCGCTAGTGAAGTAAATGTCCATGAGATCAGAAGTGACATTATTCTAACCAACCTTTATAACTTTGGGACACTTATTATTGATCATCCTTAAGTTCAATACCCAAAATTGATCTCACAACCCTTTTTAGAAGGAAGGTGCAGACAAGTTGGTATATATCGTGACACCTATATCAACTGTTCCAATTGGTCCATGTGAAAATGGTAAATTCTCTTTCCAACTGGTAAATGTCTAAAACCGACACTACTCTTCCTACTTTAATCCCATTGCTGTAAAAATTAATCATGAACATCCTTTTTCGACTAGAAGTATGGAATTCAATATTACCGTCTAGTTACTATTGGCCTGGAAAAAATGGGAAAAAATGATAAATGTGGATCCCAATTGTTTATGGTATAATATAGTAAATGTTTAGTTTCGTAGTTGATGGATATGGATAATGCAGTGCTCCTATTGCATTGATTTGTCTTACAATTGTTGTCTATGTGATATTTGTTAATACATCCTATTTTCAACAATAATCTTTTGTTATTCCTTGTTAAGAAAAACTAAGCTAGAGGTAATGTCTATTTAATAATTTTAAATTCAGTTATTTTGTGACTTGGTTTTCACTTTTCAGTCTTGAGTAGCAAAGCATGAGGGTCTCTCTTGTCTTTGCGTGAGAAAAAGAAAGCCTTAAATTATAAAGAGAGTTCTTATTTTTTTAAATTGTGATTATTTAAGATGTTTATAATCTGCACACAATGCAAATATAGATAAAACAGGAAAAGACAAAGGGATGGTTCTTGCAACTGGTTTGAACATAAATTTTATGGAACTGTAACTTATATCTTTTTTGTTATCAATTTATTCATCTACCTGTAACCCCTTGTATCCACAAAGTACTCTTGTATTCGACTTTTCAAGGTAGGATGAGTGTATATATGTGTATGAAAAGGTCCTTGTAGGGGCTTCTTAAGTCAATGGAAATCCAAATACTCCAAACCAATAGCATGTTTCTTGCTAATTTTGCACAGACATATATCACATTCTAAAAGATGAAATCAAAATCCAAGAAATCTCCCTTTAACTGTTCCACTGAGCATGAATTCAAAAAAGTTGATGCATGCAAAGGAGAGTATAAAATATCTTAAAATATTTTTGATGCTTGTTTTCTTGTGTTCCAACTTCCAAGTCAAAAAACTACAGCAAATTGACATCTTTACAATCTGCACCAAGTGGATATCATAATTCTATGTTAACATAATAGGATGTCCAATTCCTTTTTATCTTGTCTAAAAATCACCTCTTTGCATTTAGTACACTTTGTAAGCATTTAATTTAACGGTCGATATCTTAATACCATGGAAGTATTTTTTATCAACAATTGTAATTGTCACATGTGGTTGAGATGGTTTGAGATTATGACCATTATTTAACTCTCTTTGGAATGTTTGAATTTGTAATAGTAGTATTATAGGTGTATAAGAAAATCTGGCATTCATAGAGTGTCAATGTAATTTGGGATGTCCACTTATTTTGGGAGTTACCGTTTGATATTATGCATTTTTTTCAAGAATCAAGTGGCAGCACATGATGGAAGATAGGAATATAAATGAAATCATAATTGCTAAAAGAGATCGATGGGAATGTTCAGATGCAATAGTTGAGATAGAGGTTAAAATGCTGGATTCATAGACTTACACTTTAAGAGTCAACAAGTGTGTAAGTATTTTTATTTCCTGCTCATCAATGCTTTTAATTTTATTTGGAGTTAAAAAATGGATGAGGTCACAATAATTCCGAAGTTGTAAGGATCCAAATGATTATATTATGTTACAACTTTTATGATAGCATTCAAAAAAAAAAAGCACAAAGTGGAGGGAACATCAGAATATTATATTTTTGTATCTTACTTCAAGGTGTTCGCCGCATGATATCATTACATTTGCTCTATTGTTGAAAAGACATTATATTTTTAGTTTTTAAAATTTTGTTCTTTTAAATATGACTTGGATTTTATAATGCATTTTTATAATTTCTTTAGTCATCATCAATTGACTTTCAAAGTTTAATACATCTGAAATTATGTTGCACCTGTGATCTATCTGTCTTGAATCCCAATGTAAAATTTGTATCCTTCTCATGGAAAGATTCAAGTTTGCTATCATATGTTCAACATGTGGGTTAGGGTTATTCTAAAAATAACATATGTTTGTCCCCTAGGTTGGATTTCATTGTAAAACTAGTTAGCAATATTTTATATCTAGACACTAAAAGAAGAAAACTGAATGTTATTTTCTTTCAATTTCTTTTGTTTGGACCATAGTCACTAGACTCAGAATCATCAATAAATTGACAGGGAAAATGAATCAAAGTTTTGAATTGGATCAAGAAAAAATCAACAAATATAAAATAAATATATAGAGATATTTTGAATTAAAAACACTTTTCATTGATATTTGAAATAGCCATGTCCATATATTACAAGATTTCAATAGATATTCAAAATTTCACAATGAATAGGTATCATCTATAATATGATGATAATCTTGATTCTCATCTGTAAGGTGAGTCTAGAATCCAGATAAAAATCTGTGTGAGTTAACCCTGCCTAGGTAGCCTCTTTGTGGTTGATTTGGTCACTGTCCCTTCACACTCGCAAAGAGAAAACACCTCCATCAAGCAAAAGAATGAGAAAAAAAAGTGAAAATTGGGTTTAAATCCTTTTCCTGGGTGCAAAATTCCATAAATTTCTAGTCAAGGGTTGAGTCATGAGTTTGAATTATGATGAATGAGTCAATTTGGTCAACCCAAGTCAAACTTAGAAAGTTTTGAATTGGATATTTTGATTGCAGAGTCCAATTTAAATTAGAAATTCGCAATTTGACTCACGATTCCTGTGACTTCGGTTGAGACTCTTTGAAGCTACATTGTAGGGGAGCCCTAGCCTCTCACACTTTGTTCTTGAAGCATGCGCTGAGAGGGAGTGTTAAAGAAGTTCCCGTAGGAGTATGCTCTCAGGGTCTTTGAGGTGCTTCCGGGGTGCTCCCTGAATGATAACATAACACTCTTAATGTATAAGGGTAGAAAGAGAAAATACTTAAATTTTTTATATTATTATTAATTGTTTTAGTATGTTTGAGATGGATTCCAACCTCATCATACCTCATTTGAATAAAATAGCATCCCATCCAAAAATTTAAATTCAACAAAAATAGCAGTTTTCAACACTCCAACAAACAAAACTGCACCGAACCAAAGAGAAGTCCACTAAACCATCAAAAGACACTAAATTCCACTATGCCTTTTTTCCATATGTCATATTACTTAAGGAGCAGTGACCTCCATAAATATAGGAGCTGAGGAATATTTGGCTTTTCCTTTGAAGGACTTACCGCTAACATCATGCACTCAAAATGATGGTCAAGCAAGAGCCAAAGTTATATTATTTCTTGTAGAACAACTGAAATATTTTAATTGAGATCTTGGAAAGGATAATAGCATGTTTTCCCTGCCATCTCATGTTTTGGATCTAATTTTATATGAATACAATACAACTTGTGAAATTGCTACTGACAATGGTCTTGTTAGTGTTTTTCTAGATATCTTGTCTAGTTTTTACTTGGATCCATAAAAAAGTGACAGCCTTCTAGATTTTAAGTATGTGATCCCCATGCTACTAGTTGTTGATAATTTTCTATAGTTGAAGAAAAAATCTGATTCTAATATTATGATATTTAAACAGTCCAAGAAAAAGGATGGTGATGTTGAGAATACTGAGAATTTGGAGTCTAATCATCAAAATAGTATAATGCACATGTTGGTTGTGCCAGAAGGGTACATAACTACTGAAGAGTAGAAAAAAACTATTAACATAGTCTGCAACTTCATTCAGATGAATCTTACCTCAACGGTTGTACAAGCTCTTCTCCAACTATGTGCAAGGATAAAAAGGGTGCATGCAATAGCATTGTGTTTCCTTGAAAGAGGTGGATTGGTTTCTTTGCTCATGTTTCCTACTAGTTGCTTATTTTAAGTGTTTAATAGTGTTGCATCAACTATTGTTTTTCATCTTATTGAGGATCCTCATATGCTTTAGGAAGCTATGGAGTCAAAAATTTGATAAGATATTGTAGCTGCTTTAAATCAAAATATAAGTGGATGGTTGAGTCCTCATACTTTTATCTCAAACTTAGATCTTGTTATCTAAAACTTAGCTTGGTTGAGCTGAAGGTGATTTTCTGTTTGATCCATTTCATGCTATGCTTATTGAAAAAAGTTTTGGGGAAAATCGATGATAGGGAAGTAATACCTCTATATATAATATTATAGGAAGGACTGATGATTGTGGAATGACATTTCAACATCCAATTCTCATTAGACCATCTACCCCATTTAGATCATTTTTTCATTGAGAAATATGTAATTTTTAAAATTTCTTGTTGTTGAACATCTGCTAGATCATAAATTGTTTTTCTTGGATTCGAACTTTAGAATTCATAGTTTAAGGATATATATAATGTAATGTGTCTATGATTGTAGAGAATGATAGGGTTGTAGCAGAGAGTACTATTGAAAGTACTTCATATCCGTTCCATTTGGATTATATTTACTGACCACTTCAAAATGGGAGACCAATAAATCATTTGAGTAGTTAGGTTGATGATAGTTAGCAACATAGAGGAATGAGTGATGCTACAATAGAATTAGGAATTGAGGATAATTTTGTTTCTTAGTTATATAGGGATCAACTAGTTGATGACACTCGATCAGATTAGGTCCACGATACCACCATATCATAGGAAAAGGGTCATGTTACTGCCTCAGAAGCTACAGATGTTGGTACTGTAATGATAGAAACTTTACAATCATGGGAAAATGATATACAGAGAACCAAGGAACATAATCAATCCCATGTTGAAGATAATACAATATATCATCCTTTTTCGACCATTATATACTGAAAGTTGTGTATTGATCTATTTCACCATTATAAAGGACTCTGTAAGTTAGGTTGCCAAATTCTTAAAGGGTTCTAGCTCAATGGAAGAGCGCCTTCCTTACAAGTAGGAGGTTGGTGATTCGATTCCTCCATGCCCTAATGATATTATAATATCGGTTAAAAACAATTAAAGTATTAGTAAGAAAACAATAAGAGATAGATGACCAAACAAAATGACCAAAACCCGTATATAAAATTACTAAAAATGACTAAATTAGTGACCAAAACATGAGAGATGCAAAACTAGGCATTAAAAAGGATGCAACACGTGGTGCTAATGATGAAGCCAAACATGACATTGATATGGTAGAAAAATAAGACGTTACTTTGGATGCAAAACATGGCGCTACATGGGAAGCAAAATATGGTGTAACAATAGAAGAAATATTTGTCGTTATTTTTGTAGCAAAACACGATGCAAAAAAGGAAGCAAAAATTAGTGCAAATTTGGAAGCAAAAATTGGCACATATTTGGAAGTAAAACATGGCGCAAAATGGGATGCTAATGTGGTAGAAAAAATGGTTGCAATATTGGATTCTAACATGGTGCTATTAAGGATGCAAATATGGTGCTAACAGGAGTGTCATTTAAGAAGAAAAAGCAGACACTCACTAGGAAGCAAAATATGACGTTATTTAGGAAGCAAACCTTGACGTTGTTTAGGAAATAAAGTTGGATGCTATTCTAGAATCAAACCTTGACATTGTTTAGGAATAAAAGTTGGATGCTATTCCGGAAGAAAAAAAAGTGACGCTATTTTGGACGCCATAAAATATGCTATTTAGGAAGAAAAAAAAAGACGTTTTTTGAGACGCTTTAAGTTTTATCCATGACACATCCCATTTAGCGTCTAGTTTTAATACTCAATGTAAAAAAAATTACACTAAAAAGGGACTCTAAATGGGATGCTAATTCCAGGATTTGTTGTAGTGTTAGAAGTATATACAATTTGTGAGATCGTTCCTAACCTTATGAACTACTTCTGAGTTATGATTGATTTTGCATTATGTGATGAATCTTATGTAACAATGAATGATGAATGTTTTAATATCATGGAGCTATCTCTTTGTTAACTTTTTGTTCTATGTTTGTATCCTATATTTATTAGCTATATGTAAAATACTCTATGCAAACCATACAGTACATTATTCATTCTTATTTTATTTCAATCTTGCTCCTTGAGGATAGGTTAGACTGGATTAGTTTTTCTTTTCTGTTACTTGCATTAAATATTAGGCACTTTCATTCCATACCTAAAAGATAAAATATATAAATGATGGATCGGGCCACAACCAGTAAAAGATATTTAATACTTCACCTTAACTCTATGGTATTCAAACTGCAAACTGGACAAATTCCCCATATCAAACAATAAATGATCTATTTGGGAAAGATTATTGCGGAGAATCCCTACTGTCGGTACCTGGAATTTTTCGAGGCATCGATAGTTTTTGGTGCTAGAAGGAGGGCCTCCATTGCATGTCTTTCAAAGGATCCGTTTTCTCAAGAATATTCCATCGATAATAGTTCTGAAACCAATCTTCCCAAGGACCCCAGTCCTGAATGAAAATTTTATCCTAAGTTCCTTTATCCTTTTTCTCTCGAAGTAGTTAATTTTTTGAGAAGAATCACAAGTTCATATGGAAATAAGCTTGGAGGATTTTTGAACATCAGTGAATTACCTAGAAGAAAAGATCGCAAGAAAGAGCGGCCTTTTATAGAAGATTAAGTGTTAGTGAGAGATTTTCAAGAGCTGGTAGATTTAACCTTACAGGAAATTGTCCAACCTCTTAATCAATTGGGACATGATTCCTAGTCTTTCTCACTTTTTTGAACCCATGTTCAATCTCCACCTCAGTCTCCACCTCGAATCATGGCTGGAAATGTAGCTGGAAATGCACTTGTAAATCCAAATGCTAGTCAACCACCTCCACCACTAGCTTGGAGGGCTAGAACCCCTCTTAACCTAACTGCTCCATTGCACAATTTACTTGCGCATCTTGAGAAGTAATTACCCAAGTTTGACCCCACAAAAGGCATTGATGTAGATGATCATTTACAAAGTTTTTTTTAACCCTTGACATTTTATCAGCAGGAGAACACAAATATGTAGTATGTAGACTGTTTCCACATACCCTTAAATAAAAAGCAGCGTCAAGGTATTTTGGTTTGCAGGAGAATTCCATCACAAACTGGAATACATTTTAAAGATTGTTTAAGAACAAGTTTGGACTCCAAAGAACCACGGCTACTCTGATGAAAGAGTTTCTCACTCTAAATATGGAGAAAAAAAGAGAAATTGCTTGATTTTAATCATAGGTTCGCTCACCATTTGAATAATTTTAGTGCTGCTATAATGCCTGCTGAAGAAACATTAATGGAATACTATTCTTCGGCACTTTCACCAAAGATAACAATATTTGTGAAAAGGTCAGTAAAATCCTCATTGTTGGAGACTTATGAAGAGGCTAAGAAGGTGGAAGAAGAACTCGAAAGCATACATAAATAGTCTGCAGATTCAGATGTAAAAACTTTCAATAAGAACCCTTTACTACTGACTAATCCCAAAGAACAATGTTCGAATGAATTGGACAATGTGGTTAAAATGGTACAAAAACTATCAAACAAGGTTGTTGACTTAAAAAAGGATAAAGAAGCAAGTTCTTCCAGAAAACTATTTAGACAAATTTTCAATAAGAAAGAAGAAAATAGTTCACCCCAACCACCCACCAATAACTCTTCTGTGTTGAATCTCATCGAAGTTGGTATGGATAATTTTTGTACTTTTCAAGAGAAACCTCACTCTGAAAAAAAATTGCCCTTAGTGGATTAATTCAATGAATCTAGTCATGAATCATCTATTAGAGGTTCAACTAACAAAACCTAAAAGTAAAGAATAAGAGGAAGTTGAAATAGAAAAAACCTCGAAAGAAACAACTATGGTTTTATGGGACTGTATGACCATGCTAGGGTTAGAAGAAGAAGAAACCACTAATGAAATACAACTTTCAGTAGTAAACATCACAACTAGAAGTCAGGGACCGATAATGAATGAGAGCTTACTGCCCAAGATTAATAAGTTCAAAGAAAGCATGAAAAAACTCACCAATAAGACTCAAAACCCACCGGTACCTGAAAAGGTCGTAGCAAAGTAGAAAACTAAAGCAGGAAGTAAACCAACAATGACTGTGGACAATAACTTATAGAATAATAAGAAAAGCTCGGTGGAACCAGAAATGGGATATGATATAGTAGAATATATTAAGAAAACCAAGGAAAATATTTCATTGTTTGAAATGTGCAATTTACCACAACAGAAGAAGAAACTTTTGGAATCCTTGGGTCCTCAACCTGAAAAATCTCAAGACAATGTCCAATTGGATAAGGAAATAAATGAAGTCGGTATTGGAGGCAATTCTAAATCCCAAACTAAACCTTTCTTACTGACCTTTGAAATTTTTAATTTGAATGTACACAATTGTCTAGTTGACTCTGGAGCATCTTCGAATGTCATGCCTTTGTCAGTTTGTAAAAAGATTAATGGGAAACCCACCCCTTTTTCTAGTCAAATTGTCCAGTTGGAAAGAACTGCAGTTAAAGTGGCAGGAGAGTTCAAAAATGTATTCATTAGATTAGCAACGGATGAAAGAGTTTGTCAATACATCGATATTATGGTAGTTGACATCCCTAAAGATTATGGTTTAATTCTAAGTAGGGATTGGTATAAAATCTTAATGGCTATTTTGCAATAGATTGGTCACACTTATGGTTACCTTACAAATGGTGTCAAAATTAGATTAAAGTACTAAGAGAACCACACATGAAATACAATGTGACGCAGCTTGAAGGAAAAAATGAATCGATGAATTTTGCACATTCAGTTTTGGGAAATTGTTTTTTAGAACTTGAACCAGGGAATTATCAGGCGAAAGAGGTTAGTAGTGAGTCAGATGAATAGTCCAATATTTTTTGGTTTTCACAGACTGATGATATTGATTGTAATATAGTTAATTTAGTTTCTGTTTCAGAAAATGGAACTAGTGCTTTTGAAGTAGAAAATCAGTTTTGGTTATTATATTTTGATGGTTCAAAAAATTCAAGAAGCATCAGGGGTCGGTTGTATCCTAGTTGATCCAGAAAAAAATAAACATTTTTTATCTTGTATATTAGAGTTTGAATGCACGAATGACACAACTGAATACGAATCATTGATTCAAGGATTGAAAAAACCAATTGAGTTCAAAGTTAGAAATTTAAAAGTTTTTGGAGACTCTAAAATAATTGTAAAACAGGTCCGCAATACAATCCATTGCTTATATCCTCATTTAAAAGGATATCAAAATGAAGTTTGGGAGCTCTTAACAAATTTTGAGGCTTTTAATATTAATTCGATTCCTAGACTAAAAAATGCAGCAGCTGATCTATTAGCTACTTCTGCTGCGAGGTTGGTTCCAACGAATAACACATGTTCCATTGAATTGATTTTTAGGTCATCAGTACCTGATAATGTCACCAATATGAGAGTGTTTGATGAGGATCAGCAGATTTTGGAGTTCTTACAAAATGAGGAAACTTTTAAAGATGTAGTTATTGATGATGAGGAACACCAAGCGAATCTCCAGAATAGTAATTTCATACCAAAAGGGGTTAGGACATTAGAGGGTATGTTTGATTTAAATAAAAAATTCCGAAGGCCATTAAACATCAAAACACATAGCTCAGCGATGCAATACGAGATGATCAATTTGGGAACAAAAGTTGAACCCAAGTATGTCAACTTCGGGAAATGTTTTTATCCAAGGTAAAGAAGTAAGTTCATCAATTTATTTCCAGTAGTATAAGGATTTGTTTTCCTAGACTTATGATGATCTAAATACATATGAAAATCACATAATCCAACAAATCATTCCTATTAAAGCGGGTGTAAAACCTTTCCATCAACAGCTTCATAAGATGCATCCTAAGTTGTAACCCCTAATTCAAAGTGAAGTAAAGAAATTATTGGATGCCAAGATTATTTTCAAGGTTAGACATTCATAATGGGTAGCAAACTTGGTACATGTTCAAAATAAGTCTGGATAAATAAGACTCTGTGTAGATTTTAGAAATCTGAATCATGTGTTAGACAAAGACAATTATCCAGTCCCTCCCATGGAGCATATTTTGCAAATGGTGTTTGGCTTCGAGTTATTATCCTTGTTGGATGGTTTTTTGGGCTATAATCAAGTCTTGATAGCCGAACAAGATATACTAAAAACCATGTTCTGTACAAAGTGGGGAACCTTTTCCTATAGGAGAATTCCCTTTGGGTTAATTAATGTTGGATCCACTTTCCAAAGACCCATAGATATAGCTTTCTGGGGATTTATAGGCCGCAGCGTGGTGGTTTACTTGGATGATGTTACAATGTATTCAAAGAAAATAGAATAACATCCTTATCATTTAAAATAGATTTTTGAGCATTGTCTGAAAATACGGTATCTCGTTGAATCCTAAAAAATGTGTTTTCGCAGTGTTGGAGGGAAAGCTACTGGGTCATGTCATTTCTAAAAAATGAATCTCCATAGACCCAGAAAGGATTGAAGTGATAGCGTAGATTCCCTTGCCCCACAATAAGAAGGGTATGGAATATTTTATGGGGACCATTAATTTCGTGCGAAGGTTTGTGCCTGATTTTGCACAAATAGTCAAACCTTTACAGCAAATGGTCAAGTAGAATGTACAGTTTAAATGGACTGATGTAGAAAAGGATGCATTTACTGATATAAAAACTGAAATAGCACATGCACCCTCACTTAGAATTCTTGATTTCATTAAAAAATTCATAATGTACACGTTTTCCTTTGACAATTCGCTTGCGTCTATGCTGACACAGAAGAAAGAGGGGGGGATGAATTCCCTATTTCATTTATGAGGACTGGTCTGCAGGGCACTAAATTGAATTATCCTACCATTGATAATAAATCATATGCAGTGTTTAAAGTAGTAAAGCAATTCAGGCCATATATACTTAAGAATCGTACTAAAGTGGTTGTTCCGCACCCAGCAGTCCAAAGCCTATTTGTACAAAAGGAGTTGGTTGAGAGAAGAGGAAATTGGGTTACAAATCTACAAGAATGTGATTTAGAGTTTAAACCAACAGCCATTATTAAAGGACAAAGACTTTGCAAACTAATGGCTGAAGGTCACGATGGTGAGGAAAGTGATTGGATAATGAAGTACAAGTCATATGATCGATATGTGTCCCATTTTTACAGCTCCGGAATCATGGCATAGATACTTAATACATTATATCCAGCAAGGTTATTTACCAAAACATTGGAGTTCAAAGGAAAGAAGATCACTATGACTGAAATCAGCCTCCTATTAAGTCATTGAGGGAGTTCTTTTTAGAAATAATTATGATGGAGTTCTTCTGAGATATTTAGAATAGGAAGATGAGGCTAAAGTTTTCAAAGAATTGCATGATGGTCCTATTGGAGGGCATTATTTAGGAGATACCACTGCCCACAAGATATTAAGAGTCAGTGACTATTGGCCAACCTTGTTCAAAGACATGCATTCATATGTAAGGAAATGTGATGTTTTCCAGCGAAGCAGGGGGAGACTTGTTAGAGCAGTTGGTCCATTACAACCAGTCTTGGTTTCAGAACGATTTGAACAATAGAGAATTGATATTATGGGAGAGATAAATCCTAACTCCTTTCTATAGCACAAATACATTCTTATAGCTACTAACTACTTCACCAGATGGGTGGAAGCTCTTCCACTACGGAAAGTAAATGAATATGCAGTTATAGAATTCCTACAAGAACATATTATGACTAGGTTTGGGGTTCCAATTTCCCTGGTTTTTGACAATGCATCTTGTTTCTCATTAATTAAACTTACGGAATTTTACAATGATAAAGGAATGAAGTTAAATTATTCTACAAATTATTATCCCTAGGGTAATGCATTAGCTGAATCTACCAATAAAAATATTATTAGGATTCTAAAGAAGACTGTCATAGAAAACCAAAGGAGTTGGCACATAACTCTCCCAAATGCACTCTGGGCTGATAGAGTCACACCAAAGAACTCATTAGGAGTCTCACCTTACACCCTATTCTATGGAAAGGAATCCATTTTCCACCAAAATTTTTACTCCTGGCCTCACAGTTAGCCCAAGCTTCAAGAGGATCTAACAGTGAAGTATTACAAGTTAGAATCAATACCTTGCTTAAGCTAGAAGAGTCTAGGTTTAAAGCCACAGAGAGATTCAAAAACTAGCAAGAAATTGTAAAGAGGTGGTTTGATAAACGTAAGTCTAGAAATAAGAGTTTTGAATTTGGAGACTTAGTCCTAAAGTGGGATCACTCACATGATGAAAAGGGTAAGAACACTAAGTTTCAACATCTCTGGGTCAACCTATTTCTGATTTCTACAAAGCTAGGTTCCTCAACATATAAAATTCAATATTTGCAAGGATGGGAAGAGAATCTGCCAGTAAATGGCTTGGTTCTCAAATCTTACTTCACCTAGTATGTTGAGAGAACTTGTTTGTACATAAATAAACCTTCGTTTGATTGCTTTATTTGTTTTTTGTTTTTCCTTTTGATTTCTGACTTGATTTATGTCATGTAGTGTAGTTTTGTTTCTATGCTTTAGTTTATTTTAAATAAACCAGCTCAGCATTTGGTGTTGGAATACATTGGGTTTTGGACAAACTGTGGATATTTTAGGGCCATGAACTAGTTATTGAATGTGTCTATTTAAGAATTTATTATTACAGGATTCTTTGATCCGATAGACCTTGGAAAGAAATTTACTTTTGAACACATTGAAGTCCTGCTTTAAATCCTGTTAAATAACCGTGGCTAAATAGGTATTGCATACTATTCTAAGGCTCCATCCAGTTCACATTAATATATTCCCTAAGAATATTGCAGCCTAGGATCCACGTAAAGGAAGGGGGATGGAAAAGTGTACGGTTTCAAAATAATCCCATGATACGAATTAATAGCCAAAACACTCAAGAGTCAAAATTTCCCAAGAAGAGGATATCTCAGAAAGTGCAAAAGCATAAATCAACAAATCAAAGGACCATTAAAAGGTTAATCTCTATCCATGAGCTGAATGAAATATCACTCACACAAAAGGACACTATGGATGGAAGAACCTAAATCAAATCTCAAATATAGGAAAGAGCAGTCTGGGAAGACTCATTAGACAAAATTATGAAAGCATCAAAAGAATGCAAAAGGCATGGGAATGAGGAACAAACGAATATACTTATCCTAATCCTGTTACGATCATGTGGTGTTCTGGCCAAAAGTAACCAAATACAGAGGTAAATTACTCTCATATATTTGTCTTAGAAGACTTATCGAGACTTTGAAATCCTGGTTGCCTTATCCATTGGGATAGAAATCAATGACAAGTTCTAAATCTTACATTTCTTGAAGGTCTGGACAATTAAAGAATTGTTGAAAGAAAGAGGTAAAAGTTCATACAGCATTTTTTGTTTCAAAAGTTAGTTGTTTAGAGATCTATGTCTGCCAATTAGTCACCAATTGTTGCTACTACAACCACCATCCCAATTTCTTTTTACTTTTTAGGCCCCCTACTCTTTCTAGTTTTTAGAAACCCTTGAAATTCTATCTTCACCTTGCAAAATTCACTTCATGACTTAGTTTTTTGCTAAAAAAAATATCTTTTTTCCACCTGATTCATCAGATGAGCCCATGAAGTCCATCTGATGTATCGAAGGAGTTGTTCGAAGGCCTTCCAAATCTTTGTTTCTTTCGCTTCGAAAATACTTACAAAATATTCCTGATACATTAAATATACCTTGGTCTATCGTATCGAAAAACATTCGCCAATGATTCCCGATTAATTATCAACAGTCTTTCTGACGCATCGGGTCGTCTTGTTTGTAGCAAGGATTTCTCCCTACTACAAAGGCAGTAATGGATCCCTTATGCCTATAGGGCACAAGGGTAGGTTCCTGCTAATGGTGAAATGCAGAAAATGAAACGGAAATAAAAAAAAGCAGAAAAGTAAACTAAGCTAAGCTAATCTAAACAAGAAGGAAAAGAAAATGGTAAGAACAATAAACTAAATCTAATGGCAGGAAGAAGAAAACGAAGCTTTGGTGAACCCCCCTGAAGAACATGGGTTAGGGTTCTGCCTCCTTAAAACCTGCAAATAAACCTAAGCTACAATGGAAAACCTGCAAAACAATGTCAATAACAAAACCTAAGAGAGCAAATAACACTAAATAACTAAGAAACAGAAATAAACCAGTGGGTATACCTTCTCTTGGGTGGAAATGGGCCACCATGCCCTAGATCATGGGAGCACCTCTCTTGGTTTGCGAGAAATGGCTCAATGGGAATCGGAATGGAGGAGAGGGAGTGTGGGTGGTTTGAGAGGAAAAGGTCTCAAAGCATCCATGGGCAGCATGACAATAGGCAATGGGAGAAGTGTTTTGAGAGTGACCCCCCACCCTCCTTTTATAGCTTTTCCAAGGGGTTTTAGGGTTTTAAGACCTTGGTCAGGGCTTTAACCACTTTTTTCGGCCTTTAGCCCCTTCCACCCTAACTTTAGCCCCTTTTAGGGTTTTAGTCCTTTTTTAGGGCTTTAGCTCCTAGGGGGCTATTTTGGGCTCTTTTGGAGGTGTGGGGGTCTAATGGAAGGTCTGATGGAGTGATATGGGGGTTGTGAGATGGTGTCCTTGGGTGGTGTAGGCCATAGAGAGCTAAGTGGGGGATTTTTGGGTTAACAGATTTCCCCCTAATGTGTGAGGGCAGGAGCTCAACGTATGGTCGGCGGACATCATAGGATTTGCTGTGTAGAGGTGGTGCTTTTGGGGTTGGGGCATGGTGGCTTTTGGTTTTTGTATTAATATGGTTCCCATTAATGGGTAAGATGCAATAAATGTGTGACATGTATATGGATGAGGCAGGCATTCCCATACTTGTGACAATGTCAAAAGAATCATTTGATCTATGCTCTAAAATACAAGAGACGATCATATAAAACTTATGTTACAATAATGGTTGCCTCCATTTGAGTCTGAATACAATACTGATTTGGTACATTGGGCCAATGGAATTCTCATGGAATGCTATATCTTCATGACTGACAGTCTGCTGGATCTGGTACATAGCTGTGTGGACTTGCTGATTGAGATTCATAGTCTCTATGATACAAGTATGCTACATCAATCATAAAGGTATATCGAAGCACTGCTGGGGCTTCATATCACTGTCTCCAACACAACCCAAAAATCACAAGGGACATAACCTGTTTAGGTCCCTCAAGTGGAGTCACCAATGTGCTAGAGTCAGGTGACATCCGGGGTCCTCGACCAAGTACTGTGCGAAACAAACCCTGTACGAATCTCAACGGTGCGATGATGGAGCTGAAGTCAAGCACGTGAGAAACAACCATCCCGAGAGGCACTAAGGACTCCTCTCAAGTGGTCCAAGGAACTCATCGATTATGTTAATGAAACCAAGGTACAGGGACCTCTGGGTCTATCCTATGGAATATGTGTGTTGGCGTCGACAGAGGGAGACCTGCTCCTGGCCAAGGCAATGATGTTTCCTTGACCAGGAGCATGAGGGAGAAAACCAAAAGGTGTGAAGCAATCTGTGGACTGATTCACTGAATTAGCGGGGGGGAAGGGAAGAGAAGGAAAAAATTGAATAGGGGTAGGGGGGGAGTGGGAGACTCAAACTTCCTTTGTTTAGAGTATGATGGCAGGCATACCAGGAAGCAAATGAAACTGACTCATGGGAATGGGATCATAGCTGTAATACCGGGAATGCCGCTGCAGATGGGAAATACTTGGAGGAGGTGGACACTTTTGGTACTGATGGGATCCAAGGAAGACACATTGTAGAGTACTCTGAACAAAGGTGACCCAATGTGGGGATGCTTCCAAACTAATTTTTTTGGGGTGGTGTATAGGGACACCGTTATGGTATGATCTCATGGATTTTTGGTGAGCCCGAGAAAGTAAATGCTCGATGGTGCTTTCAATTTTAGAGAGTCTGAAAGCACGAAGAAGACTCTAGTGGAGGATCTTTTTCGTTGGTAGTCTCTTGTGCCCGAAAAAGGATAAAAGTATACATAGGAGAGCTCGCCAATCCTGGAGGGGATGAGAGACTTCTTTACCATTGGTAGTCCAATCAGGTCAAAAAAGGTTTAACCTATATTGGCTCAATGTCATTCAAATACTTTTATGAGCATGAATGAAACCAAGTTTGCTCGACAATATTTTCTTGTTGAGACGGCTCAAAAAGAGCTTAACAACAACCGGCGGTGAGATTTTGTGTAAAGTGCGGCCCCTCTGCCTGAGAAAGAAAAAAAGTATGCAGAGGGGAACGGTCTTGGCTTGAGTGTGCCAAGGAGGTCCTTTCGATGAAATGGTCTACATGGTCTGCAAAAGGAGATAAACAAGACGATGTAGATGCCCTTTCCTATACTTTAACAAGCGGGAAAGGAAGCAGCTGCGCTAGGTGATCTTTTCATTGTTTTAAGGAGTCAGAAAAGAGCTTAAATTAAACTCCAATGTGGTCAACCGACTGTGCTGGAACGAGGGGTGCCCCATGTCGGGACGGTGGATAGAGGTCCTAAGGTCATCCACGCAGTATGGACGGAGCAGAAGGATCTCAAACTTACCAATACATGCATGGGATAGATCGTGCCAGAGGCACGCAAACCAAGGTGGATCTCAGATAGAGGTCAGGAGAGTGTGTGTGTGTGTTGTGGTGGATGAACTTGACCACATGCGATGTGAGTACAAGTCCAGAGGCATTTATATGCCAAATACATGTAATAAAATTAAATTGTTTTGTGGACGATGGTCCAGATGTCCGTGTCAGGTGCGGTGAATGGAAAATACAACTATGTGTTAAAAATGCAAAATAAAAGCTAAAATTACAGTCCTTAACAAGTGGTGGCCCAAAAACTCGCATGAGTTGCAGTTGGGAGGTGTGATACAAGTACAGGTCCATAGACACTTTCATCGTCATGTCATGGCTCGTAAATCAAGGTGACTTATGGGAAATGATCCCGAAATTGACTTATTAAACATGAGATGATGGTCTCATAAGGAAATGGAAATTTGAGCCTGAAGGTGTGAGAGGTGTATTGAACTAGTTCCGGGTGACTTTGGATTAGAAGCTAATGGTGTTACCCTTGACTTGTGGTGAAAAAATGTTGAAAAACGAAAAGGGAAAAAACTACGCTATAAGGGACTCATAGTGGTTATATCAGGCATAGACTCTCTTGAGGTGGATCCCATTGCACATATTCTTCAAGAGTCGACCGTCTGAGTCAGTGAAGAGGTATGCCCCCTTATCGAGACGAAGGTCATTAGCAAGGAGAGATGATGAAATTTTGTCTTTTGTGGGAAGAACCAATTCCACACTATGGTTTAAGGGGAATGGGGTAAGACTGGAGGCGGTCTTACAGATCTCTCCGTCATCACATAAGTGGTGTTGGGGTAAGTCAGGTGGATCTTCCATGGCCGATGAGACAGAAGGGCGACTTGTGCAAGAGATCATTTAAATGGTACTAGTTGTGGTTTTGGTGGGCTTGGCCCCAGTCTTTGTTGGAGGAAGAGAGGAAGTCCTGGAGACAAGAGGAGTCTTTAATGGACCTAGAGGTAGGTGCAACATCATCTCAATTGGATGGACATGAGTCAACACATCCTGGGGCCTTAGAGGTATGGTAGGTAGTTCAAGGTACCACACAGGATCTCCCAGTGTGAAACCCTGTAGATTGTGGGTTGCCAAGATAGACTTACTCATGATCCTGGATCGTAGGAAAAGGAAAAGGAAAAGAACAAGGAAAAGGATCGTGTTGATCAAGAATGAACCCCAATGTTTCCCTGGTAACTGAGGTTGTGGTTGTGGTTGGGGAAACAATGGAAGAGACAAGTCTGATGGACCATCGATGATGGTGGAGACAAGAGGGTTAGTTCAACTGGATATCATGTAGATGGACATGGTGTCTAAAGAAGGCGGTGGGGGATGCACTTCTTTGATCAAGGTGATCTTAGACTCAAGGGAATGTTGATGAAGGTCAACTAAAGCCATTGAAAATTTTGGCAGGTCCTGGCAATGGTGAGAAAAAATGTCCATACAAACTGCAAAGGGTATAAGCATGGCTTGTTCTCAATGCCTTTTTCTTGACTATGGGTGTGATTAGGAGTTCAAACACGGTGATGTTTTCCTTTGTGTCCATGACATCTATATGCACACAAATCAATGGGATTTTAGGGAAATTCTAAGTTGGATGGCCCTGTTGTTCATAGACGGCACAAGGTGGGACTTGTCACAGGTCTGCAGTGGATTTGTCATTCTCACCTCTGGCCCTTTTTTGGTGGGGCGGGGTAGGTGCAGGTGCAGCTATTGGCTTTTACAGAGCGGGTGGAGAGTGAGACTCAACCGCGATGGGTTGCACCGGGGTTAAGACAACCTGGGACATTACTGGTTGAGCTGGTGGATCAAGATACCACACCGAGATTCCCAACGTAAAGTTGGGTAGGCTGAAGGTGGCCATGATCGGCTTGCTCATGACACCAGGCAGGGGAAAGAGGAAGGGAATTGTATGGACTAGAGATGATCCCACATAACTCCCAACTGGTTGCATGTAGGGGGGAGGTTGTGGTTGCGGCTGTGCATAATACTATTGCTACAGGTGACATTGCAGCTGCTGTTGATGTTGCCATTGCGGATGATGTTTTGGTTGTGGTTGGGGATGCGGCTGCGGTTGTTGTTTGGGTGCAATAGTGCTTGATGAGACCATGCACAAGTCTATAGTTTGCTTTTGTGTTGGTGGTGGTGACACCAACGGGAAAGGAGCCTTCATGGTGGGATCGATAAACAACCCAGGGCCCACTTTCAACGATGGGGAGGCTGGTGTGTTTTCAACCATAGTGTTGGTTGCAGGGATGACGTTAGCATGTGTGGTCACCATTTGTGGCTCAATGGTGGTGATGGTAGGGATAACATTGGCAGGCATTGTTAACCCTTGTGGATCATGATAGGTGAGCTGGTCAAAAGTCATAATATTCCCTTCATGGGGGAACATCATGTTATAGAAGACAGTTGATGTGACGGCTCGTATGTCATACATGTAACTCCTCCCAAGGAGGAGGTTGTAGTCCAGTTGAGCATTGATGAATTCGATGTCAATCACGACTGTCTTCCCAGCTAATGTGATGGGGACGTGGGGGAGGATTCCTTGAGATTTAGTGGGATGTCCATCATAAGCCCGCAGAGTTGTGGAGGACAGTTGTAGAATTGGTGATCCAAGTTTCTGCCAAACCAAGGTAGACATAACGCACGTGGATTCCCCCTCATCCACTATGCACTGATGCACAACCAAATTCCAGATGGACACTAGGATTGGGAAGGCGATGGTCAAGGGCATGCGCGGTTCCCCATTCCCCATGTTGAAGGTGATCAGTTTGGAGTCGAAGGGGTATACTGCCCCTAGGGAAGTTAGTAAGTCTTTCCACTATGTTGGTCATGTTTTAAGTACCTCAAGAGAAGACATGGTGGTTGGCGTTTGGGCCAAATCATCCACAATGCTATAGCTGACTGCAGCTCTAGCAATGGCATTATTAGCAACTCTGCATATGGGGGGGTGTGGGAATGGGGGTAAATGAAGAGGCAGGTTGACTATCTTAGACATGGATGTTGTTGATGATTCAGTAGGTTTGGTAGTGGTATTGTACTGATTCCATTTGGTTTGCAAGTTGACCTCTTCAGTCGTCATGGCTAGTAGGTGATGAACACCTGTTTCGGTCATTGGGGGTGCCCCGGAGCATTGGGATGAGTTTGGGGAGGGGGTGCAGTTGCCACCAATCCTTGGACTGGCAATTGGTTTTGAAGCACCATGGGGAGAGGTCCTTATGGTGACTGGTTGGGTTGGGATTGATTGGCAGCATTGGCAGCCTATTGGGCCTCATTTTGAATGGCCTGCTTAGCACGAGCCATGAGGGGTCACTCAAATGTGTAATGCCCATAGACATCACAGAGTGTACATGGTTGGTTTGTGCGCAACGAGGCATTGCGTCTTGGTGGATTTTGTCATGGGGGGTTTTGGGCTGGTCAGTTTGCCACAGCATTGTTGGGAGGGTTTGGTTGTTGACCGCCTCCCTGCGGTTGGTTATTGCCTTGGTTGCGGGGTCAGTTGTTTCTAGCTTTCCCTTGTTGATTGTTGGGGGCAGGCTAGTTGGGAAGGTTTTGTTGTGCAAACACTTGTCCCAACGGAGTAAGTGGAGTGGGGGCGGGGGCTTGCAAAGGTTGTACTAGTGGTGCATAGTAGATTTGTGCGGGTGGTGGTGCCACAAATGTGGGAATTTTCCCCACATACTGATGTGTTGGCCAAGACATGTCCTGAGCCTGCTACGGTGGCGCAGGTTGTGCATAAGAATTTGTTGCTCCGGACTGGGACATCATTCTAGCATAGTCTAGAGCTTGGTTCTGGTAAGAAACACTAGCATTGTTGCTTGGTTGTGGTGTAATGGCAGGTGGTGTTGGTCGAGGCTATGGTTGTTAGGAGACTGGCCCTATGATGTTGTCTACAGCGTGGGATGCCCCCGGTGCATTGCGGTAGGAGGTACTCGGATGAGGAGCGTCTAGAATGATGGTATATAGGTATCCAGACTGGGCATAGATGAGGACAAATTGTTGGGCCTTCAGTATGGCCTCTTATTTAGATTGGGGACGTTCAGATGTGATGTACTTTGTAATGGGTGAGAGAAATGTCTTAAGGAACCAATCCGAGAAGATCCTGTCATCTAGTTGGATTTTGCATAAGCTACGGTGTCGTCGCCACTCATGGATATGGTCAATTATGTGAGTGGAAGTGCTTTGATGGTAGGATAGCAGTATCTACACCCCCTCATCATATCTGATAGGGAGTTGGAAATACTGTAGGAACATGAAGGCTAGGGAGTTGAAGTCGGGGTACTTGGCTTGTGGCAACTCAATGTACCATTTGGCCATGACACCTGTAAGGGTGCGTTGGAACAGCCTCAACCTGATGGAGTTGTCTACGATGCTATTGGATGGGCACCATAGATGGAATGTCATTATGTGGTTTTGGGGACTTTCCCTGGCTTTGCCTTCAAAAGTGGGGATGTCTGATGGCAACTTAGTTGGCATAGGTGGCCAAAAAGTTTGGTGGTGGGTGGGGTCATTTGTTAAACTGGCCAAGTTAGGCAAGTTGAGATGAGCCATGAAGGGAATATTTGACCCCAAATTAATGTGGGATGGGGCTATGATGGTGGTGGGGTTTGCATGTGCATAGTGCATATGCATAGTTGGGGGTGCTTGTGGTGGGACCATTGTAGATGGGCCAATGCCCCCAAGCATTTTGGGTGGGATAGTATGAGTGGTGGGGACACTTCCCCCATGTATGACACTAGGTTCAATGTAAGTGGATGGTCCACTGCCCCCCTGTGTGGCAGGAGGGATAGTGTGTGTTGAGGGGCCACTGCCCCCATGTGTTACAAGTGGTCCAGCTTTGCTAGTCACTATAGGTGGTGGTAGTTGACTTATGGCAGTCTGCATGACTGTGCTTGGGCCACTTTCCAGGTTGTGGGTGACAGGTTTTGATGTGGACATGGGTCCACTTGCTAAGGTTAGGACGAAAAATGGATCAGGATTTTCATTAGCCAAGGGGCTTGATGGTGCAGTATGGAGGGCTAGTTCAGACTGATATGGGTTTGAATTTGAATCAGAGGTTGTGTGGCCCTCTGATGGTGTGGGATATCACTAAGAGTAGCTTCAACGGTGTCAATTGAGTGTTCCAAATGGTGGTGGTTCACCTCTTAGGCATGAGGAAGATCATGGAGGATCAATTGTGTTAGATTTATGTCCAAAAATTGGTGGGAATGATGTTTGGACCCCGATTTCAGTGCCTTCCTATTGGCTGAAGGTGGTCACTAGGCCACCAAGACTTCCAAAAGACAACACTTGGCTTGCTCCTCACAGGTGCTTCTACTCAATCGGAAGGGGTCATTTCCCGTTTCGCTTGGCAATTCGTCTCAGCGACCAGCTACTTTGGCATTCCTGTGGTACTCCTCACAATGAGTTTCTAGGCAAAGACCAAGTACTTCCCATAGTTGAAGCAGTTAGGGACTTATGTCCTCAAAGGATGTAGAGTTGTTTTGACTTAGTGTAAATTAGTAAATTTTAAGGCTTACTCAACGTCATGAACTANATCATTGTGGTTGTGTATGCAAGCATAAACAGAAATTGTAAACAAGTACAGTGATTAACCCTGAATGTTTGTTGGCCTAACTAGATGTCTACCTCACAGTGATATTCCACTTCAACCAAGAGAAGGTGTTGGGATCTCAACACAATGGGACTAATCCCATCCATAGATCCTTAGGTCACCTCCCAGATTCTAGGTTGGTCAACAGGGAGGACGCTTAGCGCAGTGAGAATCCCTCCTTCTCTACCCCCTCTACCTTTTAGGTCACCTAGTTTTAGTGGTTTGGAACAATATCATGGAGTGCCTAGATCTATATGATCTTTCCCTTCATCATATCCCAAAATACCCCGAAGGGTGATGACTAGGTAGAGGAGGAAGGGGGAAGCAAGATGGTTACTTTTAAGTTGTTTTTAGTTAGACTAGGTTCGTTTTATTAAGCCATAATGGTTTACTTAACATTTACACATTATTCATGAAATAATTTATAGAAAATAAAAGTAGAAACTGAAAATGACCTACAATGGTGGAAAGAGGTGGCTGGGCCACACTAACAATCCTATGAAAGTGAAAATTACTGTCTATTAATCTTAAATTAAAGTTCTTTTTGACAGGCCGCACATTTCTGACCAAATCTAGTGAGGGGGCTGCGAGATTTTTTCAGAAATGAGCGAGGGGGTCGTACAAAATGCAGAAATAGCCGCAACCTGAGTTTCTAGGCTGAAGTCACACTTAACTAGGGATAAGTGCACCCTAGGTGCACCTATTTTCCCATTAAGTGCGTCCTAGTCTCACCTCTTTCCCCGATATGAGCGCCCTACTCTAGAATGGGGTTTTTTGGTGAGACAGAGTCAGATCTGGGTGACAGTAACTGGTACTGGGGTTAATCTGACTCGAATCTACCTAGAAAATGCTTCGGCAGTAACTAAAATAGGAAATAAACAGGATTTAAGATAGATTTAACATGAAATTTCTAAAAAACTAGCGCAAAAATTTTAAAAACTTGAAAATAAAATTTTTGGCCAAGGGATCCCGTGGGATCGACCTGGTATGGTCGCTAGTTCTATAGAAAGGATTTCTCCCTGCTATAGGGGCAAGAATGGCTCCCTTATGCATATAGGGCACAAGAGTAGGTTCCTTCTAATGGTGAAATGTAGAAAATGAAACAGAAATAACAAAAGAAGAACAGTAAACTAAGCTAAGCTAATCTAAACAAGAAGAAAAAGAAAATGGCAAGAACAGTAAACTAAATCTAATGGCAGAAAGAAGAAAACAAATCTATGGTGAACCCCCTACAAAAATGGGTTAGGGTTCCACCTCCTTAAAACCTGTAAATAAACCTAAGGTACAATGGAAAACCTACAAAACAATGTTAATAACAAAACATGCAAATATGAATCAAGGTTAGAGAGCAAATAACACTAAATAAATAAGAAACAGAAATAAACCAGTGGGTATACCTTCTCTTGGGTGGAAATGGGCCACCATGCCCTAGCTCATGGGAGCACCTCTCTTGGTTTGGGAGAAATGGCTCAATGGGAATGGGAATGGAGGAGAGGGAGTGTGGGTGGTTTCAGAGGAAAAGGTCTCAAAGCATCCATGGGCAGCATAACAATAGGAAATGGGAGAAGTGGTTTAGAGTGACCCCCCACCCTCCTTTTATAGCTTTTCCAAGGGGTTTTAGGGTTTTAATCCCTTGGTCAGGGTTTTTCCCCTTTTTTGGGGCTTTAGCCCCTTTCGCCCTAAATTTAGCCCCTTTTTGAGGGCTTTAGCTCCTAGGGGGCTATTTTGGGCTCTTTTTGGGGGTTTTTAGCCCTTTTCTTCATCCTTGGGATCTTTTGGAGGTGTGGGAGTCTAATGGAAGGTCTAATGGAGTGATATGGGGGTTTTGAGATGGTGTCCTTGGGTGGTGTAGGCCATAGAGAGATATGTGGGGGATTTTTGGGTTAACATTGTTTTTTCATTTTTCGATGTCCACAAAAGAGTTTTTTTTTCCACCCGCCATCTCGATTGTTTGTCTCTGATTTTTTGCCGACATTTTGGATGCATAGTCTGATGCATAGCTGATATCTTCCCGAAGAATATTCCAATGCCCATGCAGGTGTTAGTTGTTTGTCTTACCAATTGATATTTAAAAATTTTGTCCTTTTTCGGTAGCTTATTTTGTGGCCACCTGATTAACATCGTGCCCATTCCTTTCTTCCATCTGAAGCTCTCATGGGTGCTCATGGGATCAGTGCCAATGTGAAATTTTCCACTAACAGGGTTTCCCGCCCAAGGCACATTTATTACATGTTGTTCATTAATCCTATTGAATCATGTAAGGAAACATTTTACAGTTATTGTTGGCCATTTGAAGTCTATAGAGCTGTCAGTCGACTGAGCGATTTTATCCAGCAGAGATCATGATTTTTCCAGGTTGTATCAGTAGCCAGGTAGGATCTTACTCACTACTTGTCCTATTTCTTGGAGGTTCATGTTGTAGCAACTTTGTAGGGTTAGGTTTTCCCATTTTCGTGGGGGGTATTTAGACTTTGAGGTCATCATTGTTTTTGTGAAGCTTTGTTCTTGAATTAACCAAGGCCTTTTTTTTTCTTGCCTACCCCAGCCATTATTTCCCATCTCCTACCATGAGAACTTCTTTGACAGTTGTTTTTAGAAGGGAGGTTGTGGGTAGACGAGCATTTCTCCATCTGCACCACTCCTCCGTTTTGATAATGCGAGGGGGGGGGAGGGGGATTGCAACCATTGGATAGCTAGAATGGGTGTTTTTTTCAGAGTGTCATGGGGGGGAATTTTCCTTTAGGGTGAAAACCCTGGCTATCCATATATATTTTTCTCCTGGAAAACCTAGGGTGTTTTCTCTTACCCATCGAAGGTGTTGAGGTTATTATGCTTATAAATTTGTGTTGACATGATGAGATTCTTAGTGCTGTGGAAGAGAATATGCTTACCTATGACCCATGTTCATTCCACCTCTAGAAATATTTGAGCCTGTTGTTTATTTTTTTTTAAGAGAGCGCGTTTTAGGGTGGGAGCAAAAGTTTGGTCAATATGCATTATGATGATTCAGTACAATTTTCTTGTTAAAACTAGTTCTGTTTATTGTAGAATTTATCAGTTGCAGTTATAAGTTTTGGAATATATTGAATCTAACATGCTATCGTATGATAAAAAAAACCTCGTATTTTATATAGCAATATGCCTCAGAATGGGAAAAAGAAGGTGCAAGCTGCAAACGAGGATCCAAAGATAGATATTATAACACGAGTTGAAGTTATATATGAAGATAGCAAGGTTGTCATGGGAGTCAAACCTGAGATCAAGTGGGGGGATATCTACCAAATGATCACCAATCGAAGCATCCCAAATACATGGTTAGAAGATTTACCGATGTATGCCAATATAGAGAGATCAACAATCATGAAGGTTTCCACATGACCGAAATTGTTTCCATTTTCGAAAGTCATAGGCTAGATCCTCCCGAAGGCTGATGTAACCAAAATGATTTTGTCAAATACTGAAGGACAAGGTTAACCCACTTATACCCCAGCTTATGTAGCTTAGGCCTACAAGCTACCTACCCCTCAGAAGTATCTAACAGAGGAATGGTTAAAAGGTCTTGACCTGTATGTTTTGGACAATGTCCAAAGAATGATGGTTCCCGAGAAGCATTTTCATACAAGGCCTTCTAGGAAATATGAAACTGTTCACCTGCGCACTCCCTATAGTTTGATAGCATTAATGTTAAACAAGATCTTTGGATGAGCAAATGGAAATAATTACAAACTGAGCTGGGAACCAGTGATTTTCTTTGTGGCCACTCAAGGCACCATTTTTAATGGGGCCAATATAGTATCTAACAGTTTGTCTTCATGCATAAGTGCAGCGTTGGGAGGAGTCTCACAAAATAAGTCAGAGATCTATATGAGCTCTTTTTTGATCGATTGACTGATAAGGACCCAAGACTTCTTGCAAGGGAAGGTGTAGCTTTGGCCCTTGCAAATGAAGATAATGTGTATAAGATAATGACCGATTTGGAACAATATAAGAAGAAGATTGTTCAAATGAAAGAAACTCTAAAAAAGGAAAGAGGTGAGGGGCAAAGCATGAAGAGGAAGCATGAATACATTCTCAATGAGATTGAGAATTCAAAAGAGGCATGCGAAATTTTACTATCTAACAATGATTCTCTGGTATTATTAGTAAATATCATTGAAGGAGAGAAGAAAAACCTCGAGAAGCAGGTTGTAGAAGAAGAACATAAAGGAGATGTAGCAAGCAAGAGAGTAGAGGAGATGGAAGTTGAGAACCTTTTACTGAGAGAACAAATTCAAGTGGAAAAGGAGAAACATATGGATATAACCCCTTTCTAGAATCAAGCATTGATGCTGCAAAAAGAGACAAATTAGGTTTTATTGAGTCTTGCAAGGGAGAAGTATAGAGTTAAACAAATTGAGGTTAGATTGAAAGAACTAGCACTCAACTCATCAAAATTCTGGAAAAGACTATCATAAGTGGTTGAAATTGTAAAAAACTAGTTGACATGGATAGGAAACCATCCAAATTTTCCAGTAAATATGCCTCAGAAGTCTACCGAAAGTCTTAAGATGGAGGTGGCCATATTGAATTCCGGTTGTAGAATAGAATCCAGACTAAACAAAGCCATTGAAAAAACTATTGAAAAGTGTGCTAAATTATACAAATGCATACATTTTTTTCATAATCAGTGTATGGTTCTAATAGGTTCCCCAAATGAATATTTCCCAGTAAGAGAAGAACATTTGAAGAACCTGCAAGAGAATCTGCTAAAAGGAGAAGAAAGCATATCTAAGCTCGAAGTTGTTAGTGAAGAAGGCATCAGAATTTGAATTATACAAGATTCAGGCCACAAGCTCCTGTTAGAGGAATCTTTGAGTTAGAATGTACCCAAAATGAAGGAAATCGAGTCTCAACTGTCAAAGCATGAGGTGGCAGTACATGTATTGGAACTTGCAGAATATCGGTTCATCAGTGAAGAAGCACAAGCATGGGGCATTTTTATTAAGACACCAGCTGGCCCCATTTGAATTTTGTCTTATTCACCAGCTAAAGATTATACAATTTTGTATTTATTGTTTTTTAGTAATGCACTAAAAGACAAAGTTTTGTAATGGAAGAGACAAGGAATCCAAAAAGGTTGGGGCAACTTAAGAGTCATTTTAATTTGTATAAGTATAGGTAAAGTAGAGGTAGAAACGGATTTTCACTGGCATAGTTGTTGAAGCTTATTGTAAGAAGAACTATTTCCTTTTATAATAGAGAAGATGGAATTTTGCTGAAGAGGGTGTTGCATAAGGCTCAAAGCATGTTATGTGAAGTTTTATGGAGAACTATTTCTTGTTTAGCAGTATATACAATTTGTGAGATTGTTCATAACATTCTGAACTACTTCTAAGTTATGACCAATTTTGCATTATGTGATGAATCTTATGTAACAATGAATGATTAATGTTTTAATATCATGGAGCTATCTCTTTTTTAACTTTTTTGTTGTATGTATGTATCCTGTATTTATCAGTTATCTGTAGAATACTCTATGCAAACCATACAGTACATTATTCACTCTTATTTTATTTCAATATTTCTCCTCAGGGATAGGTTACACTAGATTAGTTGTTCTTTTCCGTTACTTTCATTTAATATTAGGCACTTGCATTCCATACCTAAAAGATAAAATATATAAATGGTGGATTGGGCCGCAACCGGTAAAAGAGATTTAATACTTCACCTTAACTCTACGGTAGCCAGACTGCAAGCCAGATGGATTCCCCATATCAAACAATAAATGATCTATTTGGGAATGATTATTGGGGAGAATCCCTACTGTCGATACCTGGTATTTTTCCAGGAATCAACAAGTATGTGGGAGATCAAATTCGTGTTAGTGTTGTTTGATGCACAACTGTTTGAAAGGGGCCTTCTGATATAATACCAAGTACATGAAGAAACTTTCTATATACCTCAAGGGTACATGAAAATTCATTCAATATACTGGTTGGTACATGGAATAACCACACGATCGTTGGGATGCAATGCATGCCAGAAATGATAGCTCCTATAAACTTCGGGACATGTCTTCTAACCTATCACTCAAATTAATAAATATTTTAGCCTAAGCTACTGTCCAATTTTATCTTGATGGTTAGTGAATGTTTTTGGTAATTCACACGATTAACATATCTAGATGCAATGCAATTTTTCTCTTTGATGAACTCTACCTAGATAAATAGAGAGCCTTTTTCTTTTTTCAAATAAGAATACTATGAAACTTTCAACAATTCATCTTCAATATTTCGAACGATTTACAAACACATAATAATTACCAATACTAATCCTAAGATATTTCTGAGATGAAAAAGAAAGAAATGTTTCTAATGTCTAAATTCCTATGCTCTCTTAATAAACTCCAGAAAGGAAAACTTCTAATCACTCAAGCAAACCTAAGCAATCAAAGAAAACAATTTTCATTTTTTTTTATGTAATTAGAAAAATAAATGGTAAAAGATAAAATATCACACAAAATAGAGTGCAATAAAATACAATGCTTTCCTTTCCTACAATTCTAAGAACATTTTTCAGAAGATCAATAGAAAAACTATAAACCCAAGAATGAATTCCACACAAAAACATTCAATTTCAAATCTTTCTACTAGCAAAATGTTGAGATCCAAATTCAAAGAGGAAGTTCATGATAACACACTATCAGACATGTGAATAAGCTAGAGTGTAAACTGAAAAAATCCCAAAGAGAGACATAAATATTCAAATATAAGCCTTAGAGTTGTAGATGGCCTACCTCAGTGCAATCTGAAGGGTTACACCAAGGCATCAGAAATCAATTGGTTCACCTTGTCTGCTATTGAGGAGTGTCAACGATGTTGGATGGAAGTAGGAAGTAGGCATCAACAAGGGTCTTGCACTCTATCAAGCACACCTAGGTGTGTCGACATATTTAGAGAACTGTTGGCCACTTTTCCCCACTTGCATGACCCAAGTTCTACTCAGCCCATCGATCCAACAACTACCCGAGATACTGGATCGATAGAGAAATCCCCATTGGAAACAACTACAAAGAAGGCACAGTCTCACCTGAGATATCTCATACATGGGTAACCACCAGGACCATGTTTCCACGATTGTCAGGGAAGTATGGTCCCTTGGCTCGCAACCAACGAGATCAATGAAGGAAGCATGGTGTCTAGATGGAGGATTCAGTTCTGCATGAATGAGCACAACTATATGTCATCACACACGAACTGATTTTCCGTTCTCCTTCGCAATTGGTGCAACTCGTGTAGCGCAACTGATTCACATCAATTGGCTTTATGACTCAAGTCGATATTTATAACAGAAAGTATCCAGAATGATATACATTTATACAGTGTCAATTTAGCAAGATATTTTGTTCATCCATCTACCAATTGCAAGAAACTAACAGGAACTAAACCATAATTAAAATTATATGGAAATTAACTATTAATCAATCACATAAACATTCACCACACCAATCATTGATTTGGACACAAGAAATAACATGGAAACCCATCTAGGAAAAACCACTAAGGTGATATTCATCTGGCATGAGAAAGGATATAGAACCTTGAAGTATGTGGGTTGCAGACTGATCTTGAGATATGTTTTTAAGTTCAGACTCATAGTTCTCATGATCTTTGGTTCGCTCTTCTACTCTACTTCTACTCCTAGCAGTATGATCCCACTGTAGCCAGATCAATGGCTCAACAACCCCTCTGATGCTACCATACTCTTCCTAATTCTACTCCTCTTCTGGTCGTTATGACATTACAACATAATCGGCATCCCCTTCTATGGATTACCGCAGAATAACAATCTACTCAAAAATTGAATAATGATCAATGAAAACCTTACAGACCAACCGACGAACCTTGATATGCGACATCAATCAAATCAACCCAATGTAGAAATAATAGATCAATTCTATGTGCAATGATGCTAAGAAGAATCACATGAAATAGATCTTAATACTAAGAATTCTCACAAGCATACACAGGAAAATAAGAGAGAAGAAAAGAGACTGAATCACATGAATGAAGAGATGAATATTGGTGTGTATGCTTCCATTGAATAATTATGAATAATAGTGTACATAAATAGTGCTTCCCTCATGGGAAAGTCGAATTGTATGGAAACAACTCATAAAGCTCAAAAAGGCTGACTTACCAAAATATAGCAAACCCCCATAGGTGGATAAAGCACTTGCTAAATCTATCAAGGACCTCACAAGTTAGAAAAAGTATGAGTGATTTTTCAAGGAGATGGAAATAACATGCTAATCATAGAAAATGGAGAAAAACTAATGGAGGATGGGTTCGAAACAAAAGCTCCCAATTTCCTAGTTGACTAGATTTTATCTTATCCATAGAAAAGCAGGAAAAAGCAGAATCTGCTATAAGGTCCTGTATACTAATTCTAGATGAACCTATAATTAGAAACAAATTAGGATATGGATGGCATGCATTGAATTTAAGGTGCAAGTGGATGACAACAAATTAAGCTAGTGGGTGAATAATTAATCAAATAATGATTAATTATTTTATCCTAAGTTGTGAGTGGGTTTAATATATTCCTACACCCCCCTATAAGTCTGAATTTATTATGGTATGAAAAAAAAATATGGACGCATATGGATGCATATAGGGCCCAGCAACAAGGCTATGGTCACCCTTTAACAATTATTATGTCCAGAAAAGTGAGGAAAGAGGCAAAACCACATGGGGAAAATCCTCCCTCAAGATAGGACAAGGCACAAAATTTGAAATATGTCTTCAAAATATCTTCATCTTCACTTTAATGAGCTGAATGAACTGCTTCTGAATGAAGGACTTGCTGAAGAAATCATGAACTCCATGATCATGCGCTGGAGTGTAGAACCTGGAAGAAGGAAGAGGAGAGACTCCTTGTATCTCATCAACTGATGAAGTAGGAGCATTATCTGGATGCTTCTTTCTGCTGTCAAACTCTGATCTGCAAACATAATCTGAAATGGAAAAGATATCTATGCATACTCCTTTCCAAAGAGTACAAAAATTAAGACAATTTATTTCACACCCAATTCCCTGAATAGCTGCAAAATTATGATGTCAATCACATGTCAATCTTCCAATCTGATGTAGCACCTATATAGATATGATATGAGGCTGATAAAACTCTTATATATCAGAAATATTAACATATGGAACAGCAAATACAAAGGCTTTAGTGGCTCCATGAGGATATAGGGCTAGACTAGGAAAATTATGAACAACTGGGGAAAACTGATAGGTGTAAAAATATGAATGATGGATGGGCATAAGATCTGAACCATAAGTGTTTAGAACAGATCCAAACATGTTTAATATCAGTCCATATATGACTAAGTTCATGGATAACCATCCAATGAAAGTTAATAAAGACTTCAAATCATGTAAGATAAATATCACTACATAAGAGACCAATGAGGAATTAACTAGTGAGCTTGGGATTTGTATAGTATTTGGACTATTTAGAGGTATGGTAGATGCTATGGATGGTGGTATTATATGTGTATCAACCTGAAAATATTCTTATAAATCAGAATCCAAAGTATCACATATAAGCATATCAATAGACTCATGGGAATACACTGGTAATGAATCCTCTATATGAAAGGAGGAAAGAATGAGATGTTCACAATCTTCAAGAAGGCTCTAAGTATTGATTCCAAGAACAAAGGAGGATATGATGAAGCACATGAGATCAATTAAGGTAAGTGGTATGACACAAATAAGGCTTGATGTGTCTAAGCAAACATCCTGTAAGTCACTGGGTTGCGCACCATCAATGAGAGAGGTATGTAAGAGGTGTAAAGAATCTGGCACATAGATCTCAGAATATAAGATAGGAGATGGAGAGAACAATGAATGGGTTATAGGATCATAATAAATATCAGCATCAGCTCCATTTGTTACTTCTTGTTCATCAATAGTATCACAAGAATAAAAATCACCTTCAAGAGACACAAAAAAAGATGGCTCTTCAGTATTTGCTTCTTCATTGAAGCAGGAAGAATTCGAATGAAAGAGGGAAGAAGAAACATGAACTATATGAGAAAATTATTCATCATGATCAACTTCATCAGAGAATGTAGAGGCCAAGAAATCTTGAGAAAGAGAACAAGAGGAGATGCTAGGTTCGCTCCATGCTTCATCTTCAATTTCCTGCAAACCAAAAGCTTTGTCCAAAATTTTCCAAAGCTCAAATGGATATTCAGTGGAATCTATGAGATGATATATATTTGGAGACATTCCCAAACACATAATTTCATAATCTCTATCACAATTATTTAGCCAATCAATCTTCTCTTCATAAGACTCAGGTTCACTCAATGCACCAATGGAGACATCAAAGAGACATTGCATCTTCAAGTATGCACTCATCTTTGGCTTCCAATAAGCATAGTTGAAAGTAGATAGTAGAGGAACTTTTGAATCCATATTGAAGTTTTTGATATGCTCTAAGAGATACTCTCTGTAACCTGCAAAACAAACTAGGAGAAAATATTGTAAGCTAGACAAGCTCTTCTTCAAAGAGGGATAGGAGACTGGAAGCACTCCTCAACTTTGTAGAACTTGATCAACATTGTAGCTTTGATACCATGCAGAAATAATAGATCAATGCTATGTGCAATTATTCTAAGAAGAAGCACATGAAATAGATCTTGCTACTAAGAATTCTCACAAGCATACACAAGAAAATAAGAGAGAAGAAAAGAGACTGAATCACATGAATGAAGAGATGAATATTGGTGTGTATGATTCCATTGAATAATTATGAATAATAGTGTACATAAATAGTGCTTCCCTCATGGGAAATTCGAATTGTATGGAAACAACTCATAAAGCTCAAAAAGGCTGACTTACCAAAATATAGCAAACCCCCATAGGTGGATAAAGCACTTGCTAAATCTATCAAGGACCTCACGAGTTGGAAAAAGAATGAGTGAGTTGTCAAGGAGATGGAAATAACATGATAATCCTAGAAAATGGAGAAAAAATAATGGAGGATGGGTTGGAAACAAAAGCTCCCAATTTCCTAGTTGACTAGCTTTTATCTTATCCATAGAAAAGCAGGAAAAAGTAGAAAAAGCAAAAAAAACAGAAAAAAATAGAATCTGCTATAAGGTCCTGTATACTAATTCTAGATGAAACCAGAATCAAAAATAAATCATTTCTAGGATATGGATGGCATGCATTGACTTTAAGGTGCAAGTGGATGCCAACTAATTAAGGTAGTGGGTGAATAATTAATCAAATAATGATTAATTATTTTATCCTAAGTTGTGAGTGGGTTTAATATATTCCTACACCCAAAAGCAGAGAATAAGACTGACCAACCCTCTAACCACTACATCCTTCCTATTTATACTAATTTACATGGCCACACAGGGCCAACTGCATCCCAGAAGTTTGTTAGCTATCACCATCAGTCGCCCCTCTGGTTACAGCTGTGGTGATCATGACTTGACACAAGAAACTATCGGCCTGACTTACAAATATCTTCTCATATGTGCATAGCTGCAAGATTACACCGTCTTCTATGGCCATGATCTGGATTCCATATCAGTCACTTTTCGGCCATTTTCCCCTTGCGTGAGTCCACACTTGGCTTTCCTTTTCCATGCGCTTCTCCATTCTATCTTTGCAGGCCCTTTTCATCCTTTGCACTCTTCCTTTGCTTCTATCGCGTGCACAACACATCTTCCTTGGCTGTGCACACAAAGTTCCTTCTTATGCCCCTTTCCTGGGCCAAAAAGAACCAAAAAGGAAAGAAACCTGTAGGATAAACCAATGTGGATCAAACTAGAATGAAGGTAAGGAAAAACACAAACCATAGAAGGAAATGAAAGTGTAGTAAGGTGGATCACTCACCTTAAATATTTAAATGAGTAAGAAAAAAAATTACAATTTTCTAATCAAAAGTGACATAAAAAATTCACATATCTATTTGGATCTTCTCATCTGATTGGATCTGTCCCAAGTATGGTCTCCAATTGTTACCAAGAACATTTCAAAGAGTGCGAACACATTTTGTTCACTTAGCCTACATGGGGAAGATCTAGAACAAAAGGACAAAATGATGTATCCTCTCCTTAGATGATTGAATTACTTGAAGGTTAAGCTCTCTTTACCTTGAATTTGGAAGGTCATCCTTTTTTTGTATATCCTTGTGTGATCAACTGTTCCTGCAAAGAACACAAAAAGAAGAAAAAAGATGAGAGAAAGAAGATAAACCAGTAATCTATACTAATGATCAAGGAAACTAGTAATAAATAATAAATATCAACATGAATAATTTATGGGAAAGGGAAACGTTTTTGTATTAAAGATGTGAAATGAAAACCACAACCAAATCCTTGATGTCAAATACTTTATTTTACAAAACCATTTGACTCACTCACACATACACTACAAACTATGCAACATCTCACTCACAACCACTCTCTCTTTGCCTCCTATACCATACTTGAATCCAACAACATAAAGGCACTATCTTGCTCTTCCCCTCACATGGTCCATGTATCTTTATTTTATAGTACAAAGGAATCCCAAATGGGTTGAGATATTTTGGGAGGAATATAGGGAATGATCCCTAAGGGCTAGGAGGCCAAGTTCCATCATTCACAAGTATTTAGGATCATCCTCCATGAGATATTTTTCCTAGAAGTGTCTCGAAGCTTCTCTTTTTTCCCTTTTTGGACTCTTTACAATCTTTGCAAAAGGTCTAGGAGCACTGATGCTTCTTTTGGTCATGTGACAAGCACCACTGATGCACCTTATCAATGGAAAAAAAGTGCCAAGATTGTATGACTCTCTATTCTAGGAGGAAAGCTACGTCAAACTGCCTAGGAATGAGAAATAAGACTCCAAAGAGATGTTTTGGCCAAGACTTCAATGGATTTGATCATTAGGATAGTTTTTAGGTGTAACATCCCAACGTTTATTGCACCATACCAATGGAGGGGAAGGCATGCACTCTTGGAGGAGATGTGGACCCACGGAAGAGATGGCTCATCGACCAGCGCTGGTGTGCATGCCAAGCAAAGGCATATACCTACTTTAAGGAAATTCTCACCATATAAGAGGAAAACACCAAGGATGAAAAATGACATATTTGAACAATAATTAAGTGACAAGACGACTGAGGAAAATGAGCTAGGGACAAATCTGATCTCAAGTCACTGACGCAGTCGCTAGGCATCTTAGCTCAGAAATTCAACAGGGTTGTGGAAAAGTGTGGTCTGATAAGACAACACTCAAGATGAGTTCAACAGTGTGACGATTGATGTAGGCTACATGGGTTATCTCAGTTGGCAGTTATGAGAGTTGGATGCCTGGGAGGGGTCAAATCATCTTGTTTTATTTTGTAAACGAATGTGTGTTTTCTTGTTGGGAGCACACCTGTAGAGTCGTCATTTTGTGGAACCTCCATTATTGTAACATTTTTTTCCTAATACAAACATAACGGGGTTGGACGGTTTGAAAACCACACCATTATACTTGTCTCTTATGTATGTTTACTTGATGAATACAATTGTCTAAGTGTAAAAACAATAAATAAGAACAACAAATGATAAGTTAAGCTTCCACACACTTAGGTGTAGTCTGCCAAGATTATCTTGAGTGACCAAGTCATCAAGAAGCCTCTTAGGAAGCTCCACACACCACGGTTAAAACACAAAAGTGAAGTGCGTTTGATTATGGATGTGATATAAAAAACCTATGGAGACATGGGAAAAGAAAAATTTATGGTGTAATAATATGCATAAGTGTTGCATTCAAGCAGGAATAAGTATTATGCACACATTAGCCATCAGAGAAAGAGCACATATTGGGCCAAGTGCTTAATTTTTGTATTCATTCAATAGATGTTATTCTTATACATGAAGATAGAGGTTTTAGCGGTTGCACTTGCTCCAACCATTCATTTTTTAATGTTATATAATTATATATTTTAATAAATTATAATATATTATGACTTTAGGAAAGGCCTATTAGCCCCTTCAACATCTCCCTCGCAAACAAAATGTTTCTTTGTCCTGAAGAGAACAAATAATTATCCATCAACATCCTGGGTCTCTTCTACTGCTGAAGTAGTCCTCACTGTGCATCAACCATGCATACCGGTATGCATAGGTAACTCAGACACAACAACTGACAGTTCGATAGGAGAACACACGTGTACAAGGCTCTACTATGACTAGTTACTCTTCAGCCTCCATCTTCAATCTAGAAATAGTCCATCGAAGTCTCACCCTCTCACAACGATGATCGATTATCATCTTCCGTACCGAGGTATTTTGATTTAAAGCCTCACCCTGTCTCATATGAATGACATCTCCATCGATTCAGGCATGCAGGGCCTTTTGGCTCTTCGACTTTCTGTGCCATTTCTCTGTCTTCTGGATTTTCGAGGTCACAACTCAGGAACATATTTGCATTATACACTAGGGGATTCAACTGTTCTAATGTCATCATCTAGCATTAAGTTCTTCTTCTGTGTGTTGTAAGGTGACTTCTGCTTGAATGTGATCATTGTCGACTTCATCTGTCATGAGGCTTCCTGCAAGTTTGTAAAGTTTTCATTGCTCAATACGGTTGATTGACTTGACTTAACATACTTAACTCAACATGAGTTACTAAGTCAACTAGAGATTGAATTGATTTACAATTGTAGAGGGGGTCACCTGCCTAGAAAGACTCACATTTAACCCCCTCTTTATTAGCTTTAAAATCAAAAGTGTCGCATCAACATAACTCTATTGTCTTTATTACATGCTTCTAGGAGACCACTTTGATTGAACCGACCTGTTTGAAGAAAAATTAACCACAACTTGTTTTTCAAGTTACACAACCGACATGTAACCAAGAACCTTTTCATTTTACATAACCGATAAGTAGTCGAGTGGACATCGACCAACTCAAGTAAGGGAATTGACCAAACTAATAAGGACTCGACCACTTGTGCTTTGACTTACATGTGCAATCTATATCAACCACAAAATAAAACTTAAAAATTTTAAATGTTGACCTCATGCAATTGTTTCAACAAAATTAGAATTTGATGGACCACAACTCATTATTATATAACTATCTCTTAGTAAGGCTTGATGCCTTTGCAATTTGGGTTATGGTTAACCCATTCTCATTGAGGAACACGGTATCCCATGGGTCGATATCGTTTATGGTGTCCATGGGACAAGGAGGATGATCTACATGATATTTGCAATATTTGATCACTTTTACTGCCAATATCCACGATCACTTTTCTTAGGATCACCGATTGCAATTCCACCGCCTTCGCCACCTCAAATATCTGGTTATCCGAGCTCAATAGTTCCATAGTATCATTGTCGCCTTCTTATACATTTCGATCTATATCCATGGCCATTTTCGAAAATGAGGAACTGTAAGATGGCTTTCCTAAATGGAGCTCATTTTATTCTTCTTGTAATTACTAACAACAACAACAAAAAGAAAAATCCTTTAGCGTAAATGTAGGTAGATGGGCATTGCCATAATCATTTCACTCTGCAAAATCCCAATGATTTATATGCCTGATCTCCACCTCCACTTCTAGAGGAAGATCATTTGGAATGCATACAATCTCACGCACTTTTCAGGAGTTTTAGACCTTTGAATTATGAAAGCAATTTTTCAACAAATGAGTGCAATAGGACTCTTGATATCCAGGTAGTGGGCAGCCTTGGTCAATGAATGGTGGTTTCTCACGACTAGTTCCAGGTCGGAGATGTTTTTATGTAATTAAGTGGTGGAAAAACGACTAGTCGGTGTGCCCATGCAGTCGACGGTGGATTGTTCCAGACAAAATTGACAGTTGTAACCTCGACATTCAAGTAAGGAATATCTTCATGCAGTATAGATTTTAAGGCATTCCTTATCCCAAAACAATGATTTTTCCCTCATCAACATGCATTAGCATGGAGCATCATCTTTCTAATTGTAACTATACTCACATCAATCTCCTCAAGTAATAGTTAACAATAAACAAATAAATCAACTAAAAATAGGGTTGTAGTTGACTTAGATCATCTACATGGCATGCTCATTAACCAGAATCCTAGAACATAAATTAAAAGCATGAATCACCACCATTATTTTCATACTGGAAGTCAACATTTAATAATAATTGGAAGTTGACGAACTCTTATAAATTTCATAAAACATATCTTGCATTAAGAAATAACAAAAATGACAACTGACAAACTCTTGGTGGCATATCACTCAAAATATGATCTTTCTCAGATAGAAATAGTCTGTCATCTTCCTTGTATATTTATTTATCTCAAATGATTTTCTTGCGGGTTCTTTGGTTTTCTAATCGTTGATATCATGTAGCGGGAGATCATCAATCTCTCCTATAATATTGGATGATTATCATTACAGCAACATTACGCAGCAGCATCATTTCTAAGAATTTCTTGTAGGGTTCTTTTACTTGCAGGATTTCCATTTTGGTTAGTCTTCGAAACAGAGGCAGATTCTTTGATCTCCAATTTGCAAGCACATCAACAATCAAGCAACTTTAGAATTTCTTTGATTCTTGTAGGTATTCTTCCTCCTCACAATATTTTACAGGCTCTCTCCAAATCCCATGCGCTACTGCTATCACCCATACCACATGAAAGAGGCGATGGCACCATTGTTGCATTCAAGCAGGCAGAAGTATTATGCACACATTATGGCATTAGAGAAAGAGCACATATTGGGCCAAGTGCTTAACTGTTGTATTCATTCAATAGATGGTATTATTATACATGAAGAGAGAGGTTGGAGCGGTTGCACTTGCTCCAACCATTAATTTGTTAAGGTTATCTAATTATATCTTTTAATACATTATAATATATGCTGACTTTAGGAAAGGCCTATTAGCCCCTTCAACAATAAGCAAAGTTAGATTTTAATGAAGATGAAATGGACTTAGAATCCATTGTTGATGTTGAAATAAAACCTCATGTAGGTGATGAAGATGCCTCCATAACAAAAGAATATAGTCATAGTAAGGATGCAGTAGCATTGTGTTCTGTTGTCGAAAGTTTGGGAACTCAGATGAACTGGTAAAATCATGGAGCTGTAAGAGGATGCAAAATAACATCTCGGTATATTTTTAATTTTTGGTGCAGGTATTGTATCATGGGATTCAAATAAAAAACCTATTGTGAGTCTCTCCAGTAGAATTAGAGTATGTCACAACTATAACCGTTACATGTCAAGATGTTCGGATGAAAAATGAATTTTATTATGCATAGAGCAAAGTTCCAACTCTGAAATATTTTTATGAAATTTTGTTTGATGTCCCTCAACTACTCATAATTAATGGGGAGTGTTTTAAATATTAATTATGAGATGTTGTGTGTTTTGATTCAACTGTATTAGTCAGTTAGTTAGTTAGTTTGTCACACAAATCTATCTGTCTTAAAACTGGCACATGTCTCATAGTATTTAAAGTTGTCATGTATTATTATCTTGTATGTCAAGTTGTTAGGTTTAATTTTGTTAGGAATTAAATTCCATTTCTATATTTCTTGGTATCTTCCAAGAGATTCCAACAAGTTGTATTCTTCTTATTCGATGGGTGTTTCGACCGCCATAACATATCATTATATATGTGTTAGTCATGTTCAATGTAGAGAGAAGAAAAGTGTTGAGCAAGAGTAAAAGAGTTGGAGCACAAGGTATGCATGTAAAATATTTGCAAAAGTGTAAGGAGCTCAATATTACAGTATAATGTAGAAGTATGTTGATGTAGAAGAAGTGAAAGAGAACAAGAATTGTAGTTTAAGAGAAAGTGCATTGAGTAGATAAATAACTAAGAGGTGAAGCGCTTTGTATGTGAAGAACTCAATCTATGCACCTACAACTCTTTTTATGTGCTCTGGTAATATATATATTTAAGTTTTCCAAGTATTACTGAAGAAGGTAACTCATGCCGTGAACTTTCCTCATTTTTATCCATGTGAATGATATTCACATTTACTTTTTATGAAAGATAAATAAATCTTAACATTTCATTGGGTAAAATATTTATTACCATGGAGTAGCTTCACAACAAACCCCACAAAATATATTTTTATTATAAAGGTTCAATATTGCATGAATTTTCTTTAAAGAGATATAAATTTCTGTTGTAAATATTTTTTACTTGTGTCGAAGATCCTCACATTTCACCGCGTAGTGAATTAATGTTTTTGGAAAATATATTTTTATTAAGTTCTTTATGAAGTCTGTCGAAGGGATCCATTTTTACCACCATAGTATATAGTCACCTAAGTTTTCTTGTCAAAAGTAAAACTGTCAAAGTATGAGTATGTCGAAGCTCTCTTCATGACATTGCATAGTGAATAGTATTTTTCATGTCGTAGTAAAAGTGTGGATATGTCGAAGCTCATTTTTTTGTTTGTGCATAATGAATAAAAGTTTGATGTCACAGTTAATAACATTTTTAATAATTCAATCTTGTCGAGGTAAAGTTCGTCAAAGTAAACTTAGTGTCGAAGAATCTTGTTGGGCCTAGGGACAGTAAGGAAGAATTCAAGCAAAATTATTCTTAATTATGGAAAAGAGCTAAAGGAGGAGAAGAAGGAGCTTCGACTAAGGAAATAACACAAAGGAAGGAAGAGGAAGGACATTGCAATAGAGGAGGTGAATGAGAGGAATAAGAGGAGGAGGAACCAAAAGAATAAGTCATGCCAGATAAGGAAGCCATGACAGAAGGATGGAGTGTGACACACGAAGGTACGACAGAATATCAGCAACAGAAGGAATGCAAGTAACATAATGACTCAAAAATGATAGTAAGAAATAATATTGATAAAGTGGTAGGCATTAGTGATTGTGGGTATGATCTTAGATGGAGCCAGAGGAAACCACATGTGTAAAGGCATTTTTGTAAGTCAGGTCTTTAGTTCCTCCCATTAGGTGTTGCTAGAATAAGAAAGACAACCTGCTGGCTAGATATAGAAAGTCGGTCGAGATAGCGACATAAAAGGAGTCTATAATGAGTAGGTAATGAGTCTGTATTGAGTCGTTATTGAGTCTATATCATGTATGGAGTTCACATTGAGTCTGTAATAAGTCTATAAAAGAAGGAACCCAATTTCTATGTGGGTTAGACATTCTCCCTACAATCGATTGTTATAGTTACCTATGAATTGTAGACTCTCACTGGCTGGAAAGCATGAGCTCTTGGTTGGTGGCTCTATATTCATGAGTGTGTCAGAGTAAAGGATCTGCAGCTAAGTGAAAAAAAGAGTAGGAGAGGTTGATCTGATCTAGGTTGCGTGTGGATTAATAGTAGAGTAAAGTAGGAAGAGAATAGAGAGAAGATCAGAAACCATGAGAGGGAGAAAGAGTTTGTAAATTTAGATAAGAATATATTAAGTAGAGTCTGCATCTTAGTGCACAAACAAAAGTTGCATCTATTTCCTCATGCCAGATGAAGAGCACCTTGTGGTTTTTTTTTGGGTGGGTTTCCACGTTATATTATGGTTATATGTGTGAATGCTGAATGTGTCTAAGATATATGTGTAAATGTTGTATTGAATGAATGACTATAGGTTTTCTTATAAATGAATGGATATATGATGGTTGCATTGTATTAATTGGATATGATTATGAGGTATGTCTATTTTTTATTTAAGGATTTGCATAAGAGAATCTAGGGTGAAACCTAGCCGTTGAAGTACAACGAACACAAATAGACCACCCCAAACTTCGTTGAGAGCCTTGGTTTTGATCCAAGGTAATAGACACCCTCCCACCCAACTTCAAAAAAGTGGTTTTGGAAGTTACCCATTAAGAGAGATATCTCAAGTGAGATGCCATCTGCATCACAGGTGCTTTCGACTAAGCTCTAAACTGTAGGGCTGGTATCTTGGGCTTTGTTGTGCTCAGAAGAAGGGACTAAACCTAGGTTGGGATCCATGGAAAAGGGTAGGAGATGGAAAATAAAAAAAAGGTTCTGTTGTTGGGATCTTGAATTGTTTTGGTGAGGGATATGTTGTGGTATTCAATGAAAGCATAGATCCAATATTGGGTGGAATCCAAAGAGATAGAATTCACATGAAAAGAAAGTGAAGCATCTTGGTGGAACCCAACAGAGTGGTTGGGCCGATACATCTACACAAACATTCACAATATTTTATTTTATGAGTTTCCCATTGTGTTCCATGAATGATTATGTAGTTTAGCCACCCAACAAATAAATTTTCAAGGTAGAGAACCAAGGGACTGGAATCCTCAGTTAATTGAACCCTATAAGAAGTAAGAAACCTTGTGTTGAGGGATGTATATTTTTGGATAGATAGTATCCTAGAAGGATATATTACCGAGTTTTTTGTTGACATAATAACCTCATGCACTGAGGCACAATGAAATTTTTTTCAAGGACCACATAGTAGATATCTGACATCTTTAAAGACGTGGATAAATCTCTTGTATGTGAAAAAGGTATTATGCGAATATAACACGACTATATAGAAATAGAGTGGATATGTCTCAATAGAGCCCTAAAGTGAGATGTTCCTAGGAGATAGTGGAGCTAAACTAGAGTTAGGATTTTTAACAATCAGAAGAAAATTCAGATTCGATAAGCAAAGAAAAACTCTGTTCGGAAGAGGGAGTTGCAACATTGATAGAGAAGAAGAAGGCTACGAACTTGCATCACACTTGGAAAAAGGGTCTTGTGACGAAGAAGAGTAAGATCAGTCGATATTAGAAGGAGATGAAGATTTAGAATATTCAAATTAATACCCAGAATGAGAATGTGGTTACAAATCGCCTACAACACTGCATACATGTCCATAGGTAAGATCGAGAGACTTATCTCCAAGTACTTATGTAAATATGAATAGTACTAACGCTGTAAATAGTGGACAAGGAAGTCTGACTAGCCAAAATTTTGTTTCGACTGTACCAACAACAAATACAATGGCTAGAGATGACATTAAGTTACCAATATTCAATGGAAATGCGTTGGAAGACCCAAAATAACATTCGTACATTTGTGAACCTATGTGGACTATGCGACAGATCCAGGATGAAAATATCAAGAAATCACATATGATCACAACTCTGTGAGGTCGTTCACTTTACTAGTATATGAAATTTTCCATAGTACCAGTAGGAGTTGTCCCAAAAAAACTAAGCAATATTCAATTGGGTCTTATAGATGAGTTCATAAATCAAAATTCTGAATCACAGTGCAATACCGAAATCAAATAGACTAAGGAGCTACCAACATAATCTGTTTGGGACTTTGACTAGAGATTTAAGACATTGATGGCCAAAGTGAGCTTCCAAATTTTGGATTTATAACATAAGGAATCTTTTATTGTCTCCTTGTTACCACATATCTGAACCCCTTTGATGCAACAGAATATTGTGTTACGGATAGAGGCTCTGGAAATAGCAATGAAATTAGAAGCCTCGCTGGTTGGATATACTGGCTCAGGAATGATGCAAATTTAGTCACAGCTGGCCAACCTTACAATGCAGCTCGAGTACATTAATATAGGGAAGGAAGTTTTGGAAGAACTATTGTGTACAAGATGCAGAACATACAGACACCATAAAGACAATTTACTGGTGCTAATGAACTATGTTGTAGTAGGAGTGTCGAATCCATTAAATACCCAAGGAATTCCTTGGTGTAGGACATGCCAAACTAAGGACCAAAAGTTCAAAGAACGTTTGTACTTAAAAAATATTTTAAGAACACTCAATAGTATGTATTGTAAATTTTGTAGATCAATGGGTCATGATGAAAAGGACTATAAATCATTTTGGCTACTTCAAGAAAAGATGATGGATACCTACTTAATGAAAAATTATGAGCATATGCAAGTTGAACGAGAGTAGCCTCAGTATCAGCTTGCTCAATATAAACAACCGCAATACCCTCAGTTTCCATTAGAGGAAATTTGAGGTCTAAAATGGGCCTCCTAAGGAAATTAATAAAATAATAGTTAAAATAATAAAATAATAATTATTAATTTTGGAGGAAGAATGAAAAAAAACTACTCTTTTTTCATATTTTTAACATATATCCCTATGTTTTTACTCAAATTCTGAGCAGGAGAGCTCGTTGGATACAAAATTTAATTCTGTATCCAACGACTACCCACACTGCATACTTTTGACAGAGCCCGCTACCCTAAACACAAGAAATACTTGAAAACACATGATGATGATGTCATCATCACATTTTTTAAGGTATTTCTTGTTTTTTGGGTATTCGGGCCCATCAAAAGTATGCACTGTGGGTACTCGTTGGATGCGTAATTAAATTTCGCATCCAACGAGATCTCCTTCTCAGAATTTGAGTAAAAACATAGGGATATATGTCAAAAATACGAACAAAAAAATAGTTTTCTTTTATGACAAATATGCCAATTCAACCATTATGGTTGGCTCATTTTACTGAAATTCTATTGGTTCTTGAATTCTAACTCACAAAATTTATTGTTGGCGTGTTTTCTTATAAGGCCCATTTTAGACCCCAAATTTCCTCTAATGAATACCAATAGAATCAATATCCTCAACAACAATAATACCCTCTGCAAAGGGGTGGTGGAAACTTTAGAGGTCAAGGAAAAAAACGAGGAGGATTTGATCAAGGAAGAGGCCAAGTCATATGTTATATTTGCAAGAAGCCACGACATTTTTCCTGATATTGTCAAATTACTACAAAAACGTTTACATATTGTAAAGCATTTGATCACACTGTTAAAGAGTTTCCACAACTAATTGTGAAATTGTAGGCTAGAAATTTCATAAATCCCAACCCGATGTAGAATCATAATCCAAATCCCAATCATAACATTCATATGATCTCTTCCTAATCAAGAGAACCTCACATTATTTTTTAATCAACCGTTGACATCTGGACAAGTCAAGACTATGCCCTACATTTTGAACAACTAATCAGAAATCCACCAATGAAAAAGGTTAGTAAGATTAAAGAATATTTCAATCTTTTTTAACACTAATCAATGATAAAGATGTTGTCACGAAACTGACAATGCTAATAGAAGAAACCCCAGATGACCTGCGACCTGAGAAAATATTTAATCATATCGAGAAAAGACTTAAGACATTTGGAGAACTATAAATGACTACACAAATAGGAGACTATGATATGGATTATACCAAATTAGATTTGGGCTCTGATGTTAACATACTAAGAAGAAAAACATGGGACAGCATGAATAAGTTGCGACTAGACTGGTCTCCCATTCAATTAAGGCTTGCAAACCAAACAAAAGTTCTACCAATTGGTAGACTAAATCAAGTTCCTATAGAAGTGGAAGGCTTAAGAACATATGCCAGCTTCAAATTAATTGAGATTGTCAATGACACAAATCCATATCCTGATTTGCTGGGAATTCATTGGGAAATAGACAACCAAACTATTATAAACTTTAAGAAAAAGATCTTATCATTTGAATATTTTGGAATAAGGGTCGTTACGACAATTGATCCACTCGAAGTACATACATATGTTGCTCCCATACGTAGTTAAGGTTAAGGAAATAATCTAGATTAGTTGTATAATATCATGTATTCAAAAAAATATTATATTAATCCAACAACTGATGAGAAACTGAGTTGGTAGAGTGTAAGTTCGTGCACGTCTGAATTAGGAGATGCCTTGGAAAATTGGTAGAACATTATACATGAAGTATCCATGAAAATATGTGTAAGAATCATAAGAGTTGTCCGAAGGGTAGAAGATGAAGCAAGTGCACTTCCTACATATGAAGGATTACCTAAACTTGCGTCTTTTCTACTGGAATTTGAAGAAAAAGTCACATAATCACAGTGATTGTGTGCTCTAGACTATGTGCAGAAAGATATGCCTGCGAGATGGTGGGGTACACTCAAACAATCTATCTCTGAATGGCCACAATGTAGAATATTAATGGAGATCATATTTGGGGAAGAGATTAGTTACCCTGATCAGAAGTATACAAGACTAACAAATCCTATGGAACTTATTGAGCATTGTCGAAAGACATGGCAATAATATCTATGAAAAGAATGGGTTCATAAATTCATCCACACTTTGGAAATGGTACCACAAAATTGGTACACATCAGTGGAGTTGCAACAAGGATTTCCTGAATGGGAAAGCTTAGTTATAAGCTTCACCTAGAAATTTGAGTTTACAAGTGGACACTCGACAATCGATGCCGCACTACAAATAATAAAGGAAAACATATTTGAACAGATCCTGGTCGCAACCATGAATTTCCATCAATGCACCATGACAATACACAAATCTATGGAGTGCTACAATATTACGAGAAAATGGATGATGATGAACCACTTGTACCTGAGTCAAAAAGTAGGTGCATAGCGTAAGGAGTTGGTATGTGTGAATATACACATTACCCTACTCACTACGACCTGATAAATTTAAAGAGAGAGAGAGAGGGGGGGGGAGGTGTTATACCAGCTTCGCATAACCCTGTTTGAAGGAAAACTCAAGTTGCAAGGAGCACAACAAAAAATTGTTGGAGATTGGAATAGAAGAATATTTATCACACGAAATGACACCACCATGAAGTGATGTCATGTTGGAATAGTAATTAAGTAAATTTCAAACAAGATACTAGTCATTCATTATTCATGAAATCTCACCAGAATTGGGTGGCATACCTTGGGATCATGACTACCATAAATGACAATAATCTTCTTTACTGATGCTAGCTAATTGATGATGTGTCGAAAAGCTTCCTTAAATGACCCAAATTAACACCCCGTGATGTTGAAAGGACAACTTATTTTCTAAGTAAATTCCTTCTCCTTTGAAGGAAAACTATCTTAAAGTTGTTGTTTCATATTATATGTTTTTCCCACATTTAGAGTCATTTTATTAAAACAGAGAAGAGCGGTTATTTTTTGCAACTCAAAGAGCCAAACCCAATTTATGGTCATTACGATATCCAGTGCTAGTACCACCATGGAAGCTGAATTTGTCCCTGCATCACCTACCCCTATCAAGGAATATATTGCAAGATATATTTCCCAAGGAACCAACCTATCCCATTCTCTACCCAAGCTCCACCTCAGTCTTCATAAAAATGTAGAGTGTAGGAACCAAGATCACCTCCAGCTTCAAAGGGGAAGCATGCAATGAACAAGTAGATAAAGGAGAAAGTTAGATCAACACCACCACACCATGAAAATCAAGAAGACTTTGAAACCAGGAAATTACTACCACCGTATATTCCATTAAGGAGGATGAATGCACCATGGGTTAGCATCCCTAGCAAGGATTGTGCTACACTGGTAGCACCCAAAATACCAAAAGAAATGACAGAATTGCATGATATCATGCCCCAATTACAAAATCTATCCTTTGAATATTCAGACACAAAAAAATTAAGAGATATCGATAGAAATAACTACATGAAACTGGTCAAATATATGCATGATTCACTAAACTGGTTCATTGCAATGAAATGGGTGAAAGGATTGGAGCAGTCTATATTATTGTCATTACTATTCATGACACACTTTGGCTGAAGCGAAGAAGTGAAAAATTATGTAAATCAACTTCTAGTAATATTTCATGGAGGGTTCCTTTGGTTAGACAAACTGTATTTAGTTGATGTAGACCCAATTTCAGTGATTATGGACTGCCAAGGGTAGGACAAACCCAATATTAGTTTTGGAGAAGGAAAAAGAAACATCCCTGATTGCGAAGGTTAAGGATAAGTAGGACCTGGTTATGTCCAACAAAGGGTTCTCGATATCATCTATGAATTATATTTCTATTTGAACGACAACAACAATATTATCATAAAAATTGTTGCACGCATCATGTCCAAATCAATGTACTGCAGGTACAGTAATGTTAGATGCACTCTATGCAGAAGGAGTTCAAATCAATTGGTCACATTTTTTTCTTAATGAGTTGTCACAAGACACATCCTCATCGCAGGAAAAAGGACTACTTTCTACTATTGTTGGTTGTTGATTTTAATCTCATTTAGTGTTTGTTCTGAGATAGAATAATACCATCCGGTAGACTTACATGTTAGCTATAGAGGTGCAAGATACCAGAACCTCTGGTTCTCAACAGAAAAGAAAAAAAAAACAAATAGTAACATTGATTTTTTCATCCATAATGAAGCCTTAAAGCATATAGTGAAGCACCAGGCGAGACTTAGTGTGACTATTATTTCTTGGTTTCGATGAATTGTCAAATTTCAAATTGGTCCACATTATGTTTCCATCCAACTATGGAGAGACCCACAACAATAGTGGTTAGAGACATAATATGTATTAACATAAGAATATTTATAAACCTTTATTGATTAGCCATAAGAATGGTGAAGGGAAGCACCAACAACTTAAGAGAAAGAGAAAGAGATCAATCAATATAAGAACCTTAGGAAAAACACACAACGAAAAGAGCTAGACAAAACTCAGTCCAAATTACCTGATCAAGATCCCCCACTAGAATAAAAACAACAAGAAGGGAAAGATGTAGAAGAGCTAATAAGGAAGCCAATACCTTTTGTAATGATGATGAGGAGGTAGCAGCATTAGCATACAAACTACAAGAAGCTTCCCAAGAAAGTCTCCATGACCTCGGAAGACAGTAGAATGGATTTACTACTACTATTACATATAGGTTGACAGACCTAGGTAGAACCATTCAAGATATCAAAATAGTAGTAGATTGTGCACTCCAAGTACCATAATCATGGGATGAACCTAGTCCATTTGAAGCATTAGAACCCCAGAGACCAAATGGAGACCACCCAATTAGAGTACAAATCCAAAGAGAAGTATTGGATCTAGAGACTTCATAACTAAATGAGGTGGACAGAAGTGTTGGCCAGGCATTCCTATATTTTTCAAATATGTGACTGATGGATGTGTATGCCTTACAAAAAGCGGTAGTTGCAGAAATTAGAGTAAGAGGAAGTTCCCTCAGTAAGAAGGTGAAGCAATCCACTAAGGCTATTAAAAAAGTCAAGATAAATATGAAAAGGACCAAGAAAAAAGTAAGATCGCGAGAAGAAAGTAAGTAGAAACTAACAAATACCATAAAACTTGTGTGTTCGAATCTTGAAGATGTTGAAATATTACAAGAAATGCCACTAGAGGACAAGGTCCATAGGCTTGGAAATATAATGGATGATCTTAGGAGGAAATTTACAAATATGGAGAAACAAATAAGACTCAACACACCTCCAAAATTGTTGGAGAGCAGAAGAGATGCATTAGAGGAAATTTCAACTCAAAATGGGCCTTTTAACTTTTATTCAAATTCCATGTCATCATGTGTTAGCCAATGAAATTGCTTTAAATTTGAAACACTGTATAGGTCTTAAACGTTTTTTAATATAAATTTGGGGATAGGTATCATAAAAAAAACTACTTTTTTTGTTTGTATTTTTGACGTATCTCCCCGTTTTTTTACTCAAATTTTGATCAAGAGAGCTCGTTGGATGTGGAATTAAATTCCACATCCAACGAGTACCCACTCAGAATACTTTTGACAGACCCCGCTATCCCAAAAACAAGAAATACCTAAAAAATGGAATGATGACATCATCATTCTGTTTTTTAAGGTATTTCTTGTTTTTGGGGTAGAGGGGTCCATCAAAAGCATGCCGAGTGGGTACTTGTTGGATTTGGAATTTAATTCCGCATCCAACAATCTCTCCCGATCGAAATTTGAGTAAAAACACGGGGAGATATGTCAAAAATACAAACAAAAAAGTAGTTTTTTTCTTTTCTTCCTCCAAAATTAATAAATATTATTTTATTATTTTAACTATTATTTTATTAATTCATTTTAGGAGGCCCATTTTGAGTTGAGATTTCCTCTAATGCATCAACTGAAGCTGTGAAGAGAATAGAAAAAGAAAAATAAATATGTGCTAAGGCTTTCGACCATGTCTCTCAGACTTGGGAAGCACTAATGGATTATGAGCAATCACATAATATTTAAAATGAGCTCATTGCATTTGAATCAAGCATAGAATAGATAATAAATGATTAGAAGAATCTACCCTTAGCACATAAAATGTCTAAGGCGATGGAGATGAGAAAATCGCAGCAGCAAATGATTGTGTTGTGCACACAACAACAACAATGTGAGGAAAAAGTAGAAGAGTTACAGGTTGAAGAATAAAGAGTTACATGCACCATTCATCCTGTACATCAGAAGGTCCATGATATAGTGACATCAGTGGAAAAATTCATGTTGAAACATGTCATCTCTTACTTGGTGGAGAAAATGCAGAACATAGAGGAAGAAGTGTGCACAAAAGCAGAGAGGGTGGTGAAAATAGTGGAATATTTTCATAACAAAATCAGTGCAAGTCAAAACATGGAGGAATAGCTTCAAGTGGCTCGACACGAGCCACAGGTGAGTGTTGGGGGCATGTTGGGACTGGGTATAGTAAGGCAAAATTCTGCATAATTATGGAAGGAAGAGAAGAAGGAGCTACGACTGAGGAAGCAACATAAAGGAAATAAGAGGAAGGAAACTGTGATAGAGGAAGTGAAAGAGAGGAAGAATAAGAGGAGGATGCAATGAAATAAGAATCCACTCCATATAATGAAGCCACAATAGAAGGATGGAGTGCAAAACGGGAAGGTACGACATAATATAAGTAGTAGAAGGAATGCAAGTAGTATAATGGCTAGAAAAAATCAGTAAGACATATTGCTGAGAAAGTGACAGGCCTTAATGATTATGGGTATGAGCTCAGTTGAAGTCGATGGAAACCAAATGCGCGAAGGAATATTTGTAAGTCAACCTATTAGTGCCCCTTGTTATGTGTTGTTAGAATAAGAGAGGCATCATGTTGGTTGGATATAGAAAGTCGGTTGAGAAAGTGATCGAAAAGGAGTCTATATTGAGTCGGTATTGAGTCTATATTGAGTCTCTATTGATTCTGTATCAAGTGTGTATGGAGTTTGTATCGATTATGTATTAAGGCTATAAAATAAGGAACCCAATATGTATGCAGGTTATACATTCTCCCTACACTCAGTCGTTATAGTTATCTCTAAATTATAGACTCTCACTGGCTAAAAAGCCTAAGTTCTTGGTTGGTGGCTCTGTATTGTTTAGTGCATTAGAGTAAAGGATCTGCAACTAAGTGCGCAGAAGCATAGGAGAGGTTGAGTCTATCCAATTTGTGTGCATATCACTAGTATAATAAAGTAGGAATATAATAGAGAGAAGATCAGAGAGCATGAGAGAGAGAAGGAGTCTGTAAAGATAGAGAAGAATATCTTAAGCAAAGTCTGCATCTTAGTGCACAGATGAAAGGTGCATATATTTCCTCATTCCAGATGAAGATCACCTTGTGGTTTTCTCCTAGATGGTTTTCCATGTTATATTCTGTGTATATGTTTGAATGTTGAATGTGTCTAAGATAGATATGTAAATGTTGTATTGAATGAATGACTATAGGTTTTCCTATAAATGAATGGATGTATGATGGTTTCATTGTATTAATTGGATATGATTATGTTGTATGTGTGTTGTTTATTTAATGAGTTGCATAAGTGAATTTGGGTTGCAGCCTAGATATTGAAGTACAACAGACAAAAATATTCCACCCCTGGGATTCGTTGAGAGCCTTGGCGCATAGCCAAGGTACTAGACACCCTCCCACCCAACTGTGGAAATGTGGTTCTAGAAATTACCCATTAAGAGAGGTATCTCGGGTGAGACGGAATCTACGTCACATGTGTTGTCATCTGAGCTCTTCTTTGTCGAGCCGATATCTTGGGCTTTGTTGTGTTGAGCAGAAGGGACTGAACTTAGGTTGGGATTCATGGAAAAGAGAAGGAGATAGAAAATCCAACATGTCAACTGTGTAGTTAGAAATAGGTTTATTGCATATCAATTTTTTATCACAACTATTTATAACACAATTCACATTGAAGCGAAGCTATGTAGTTCCCTAGAAGTATCATGTAGCACATCCTAGGTTGGACCTTGCATCTTATTGATAAGATTCACATGGTACTAGTTGAAATTGAATTTTTTTACTAGAAGTTATTCACAAATTTTGTAATAAATATCAGATCATTGATCACTTGTTGAGATTGTTGAGTTGCACCAATCACACTCAAATATTCCTAGGAATAATTCACACAAACCTATTTCTCCCAATTACCAAAAAACACGGGTTATATTATTCATAAGCCTTGCTAGAAAACAGTTCACCTAATCCAAATTTGAACTAGAGAGAAAAAATTAGAGGAATAAGGAGAAAGAAGTATATACTCAAACCCAAAATCTAATGAAGTTCCTTATTTCATATAATGCTTTGTAATCTTTATTGGTTTACCAAGATCCAAATACATACTCATCATTCATCCACAAGTTGATTTGTAATTGGTTCTTAGTATGTAACCTAAAATATTTTCTATCGAGATTGTACCCAGGGTCCCCTATTTGATCTATAATTGAGTTGATGGTAGGATGAATCTTTTGAATTCCGATTCGATGGGGAAAATAAAATATTGAATCTAAGAAGTTATAAAAAAATAAATTATCCCAGGTCTCCGTGGAAGCAATGTGATTAATGGATGAAGTTAAGATGCTGAAAATTTAGTGAAGTCCTTTTGGATGAAAAGTGAAAATAGTTCTGAAGGAAAAGGGGATCGCTTATGAGATCTTGCGAGAAGAAGATCTCAAAATTACTTCTTGAATCCAATCTTGTGTATATGAATATATTCATGTTTCTCGATAAATGTATATTAGTCTATGAATTCCCACTTATTGTATAATACATCAATGGAAGATGGTATCTTTCTTCGACCTAGTTGTTTACAATCACTATATCCTCTGCTACTGGGCATGTTTCCTTGAAAACTAGGTTGAAAAGTATCACTCTTTTCTCAAACCTAATCCAATCATTACTCATTTATTTGGGTCTCTATGTATTTTTGTTTATGGGATTTTCTTGAATTTATTTTCATATTAGAGATATTGGATTTAAGTGTGTGTATTCACTAGTGTTAATGAAGGAAGAGTACGATACGATGTGGGTAACATTGGATTCTGCATTGGCCAGAGGGAACTTGATGTTCTAGCATGGAATTAATGATGAGATGGAAATTTATCTGGATACCTTATTTGGTTCATGGATACCTTCTCTTCCCCTTTGAAATATGTGGATGTTTGGTAGTTCCCTCCTCTAAGAAGTGCCCCTCTCTTCATAAATAAATTCAATCCCTCTCACACAAATCCATCACTACATCAACTTTCCCAATTACCTTACAAGTATTGGAATAGGAAAAAATATTCATTGACCTTTCTTATATGCTACTTCTCCAATCATATTTGTAAGGCCACTTATGTTGGTTTTTTTATTCCAACACAATTAAATCTATTTAGCCATTCATGTTGGTTTTCTATATGTAACATAATTAAGCTCCATTTGGGTAATTGAAGTTGCAGGGTTGATATTGGGATGAAATTGAAATATTTTAGGTTTTCATAAGATAGTTATAAATCATATATATATATTTTTTATATTTCTTATATAAAATAAGTCCCTCCCACACATAATCAAGAATTTTTTTTTGTCTTGGTAGAAGGGATGGATCTTAAGAGACATAAAATGACTTCATCTTTTTAGCACCATTTTTGGTTAGCAGTTGGATGGGGAAGACTTGAAGAGAAGTAAGGTATGGTATACAAAATTTCAGTGATATGAACAAGGGTATGTTTAAAAGGTGCTTAAAAAATGGTTAAAGGGGCTAACTTTGAAGTCAAAACCATAAGAAAATCATCGGTTAATCCTTGGAAATACGAATAAAAACCAAAATGTGTTCTTGTGGTATAGACTGAAATTTTTGGACGGTGCAGATATTTAGGCAGGAAAATCAATGGTTGATATTCAATTTTCCACCAAGAGATGCAAGGTAAGAATAAATTTGATGACGAGTAGAAAGGTGTAAAGGGAATCCTAGATCTATGGTCATGGAAAAAGTGGAAAATATATCTATGACTGGAAACAATTCCAATTTTCAAACATGCATGGAGAAAACTAAGTTGAGAATCAACAAAATTAATAAAACCCGACACAGATCAATGGTGAGGATTAATGCTTGGTAATATCAATGGCGGGAGATGATTCCGTTGATGGAAGTTGCATCAAAGATTAAATTTCTAATATTAGTGGAATATGTTAAAGGGACCACTTAATCAAAGGAGGATATTTAAAGGTGAATATATCTACAGTATAAATAGATTTCGTTGCTAGAAGATGCACAAAGGGATTTATAAGGGAAATGAGTGGAATGTGTTAAAGGATGAAATCAATTGTTGGTTAAGATTGAGATGGGTGAATATCTACAGTTGATATTGAGTCCACTAGGGAAACATGCATGCTAGATGTACAGTTGGAGTTGACTAGAATGTGTTAAATGATGAATTCAACCAACGATTGAGATTTGTAAGGAATAATATCAAGGGATGTTAGAGGATCCGTTGATGATAATTGTACATAGTTTTACATTCGAGATGGACAATGGAAAATCAAGGAGAGGATTATGTATAAGAAAATATACGGTGGAAAACGAAGATCCAATAGATCTATGGTGATAAAGGGATCCTATATTGGAATGTGCAGGGAATATAAAAGACAAGTAGGGAATTAGAGTAAGAGAAGGTAGGTTAAGTAGTAATCAAGATCAATGGCTCAAAGTAAATATCGATTATATCTATAGACAAAGAACGATTCACTTGTGGAAGTTGCATTAAACATAAGTATAAGATTCCACTTTGAAAAATAATATAAAAGGTAAGGCACGTGAATGAAATCTATTTTTATTTTTTTGCATTGGAGAAGAAAAACACTGGTCGATGTAGGAAAAGCTAGGTCAGACATATTATCATCCACCCATCAGTTTACCAGGTAGGCCACATTTTACTTGTCAAATAATATTTAAATATGGACAACGCAGGAGAAATAGAAGCTCAGGTTTTAGAATACTAGAAAGTTCAAGAAGTGTTCGAAGAAATAGATTGTGATCTCTTTGATACTCTATTGTCCTTTGTCCCTGTTAACTAGTGGAAAAACCATATAAATTCACTTAAGGACCAGGGAACATATTTACATGGTGTTTTTAGGTCTCATTTTTACTTTTTTTATGTCCAAGACAAACCCTCAATTTTTTACATTTTGTTGAGTGGTGTGTGTCTAACTATTCCTCCTCTGAAAGAGTGGTCATGGAATTTGCCAAATCTAAAATTTTGTGTCCTATTAATTCTTTAGTTGTACAATATTCACTTATAGTCCCTTCCACATTTACCTAGATCGAGAAGATTTTAATGAAGAAGACATAATCCAGTCCTTTCGTAAAGAAACCCTTGAGCATAGCAAATACTTTTTCACCACTTTTTTTGGGTCCAATGTGTCTCTTCAGAACAAGTATTTTCCTGTATATGTTAACCTATTCAATGAGGAAACTAAAATGGTTATTTCATTGATGAGTCAGTTTTTAGGTCTTGATACTAATATGTATAATACTAAGATACTAATGCATCTATTATTCAGATTTAGCATAAGTCAGTATGATTCAAAGTCTTCCCATCCATAATGCTTGAAATTTGATGAATTCTTGGCTGAGAGTATTCACTCTCAACTAGTGAATTTCAACAGCATAAAACATTTCAAGTTTCAATATTATTTAATCAAAACATTTCTGTTCTTCAATGAGGATAATTTACAGTTTCTAGAGATGGTCCTTTTATATGAAATCAACAATAATTTCTTTAAGTATATGAATTTCTTAATGGATGCGGTCTACAAGGTATTTTTCTAGGATAGATTACATAGGGTACTACCAATAATGAAGGAATCCTTACAGTTTTACCATACAGAAAGGTAGGAGATTGGTTTTTATTGGAAGAGCATACAATTATAAGAGTATATGGATTTTATCATGAGCCGTATATTCTACCAACCTTCGTCACTCCTCAGATTTTTTCCATGGAATTGGTGAGACAAAAAATGATAATTGAGAATGAGCATTCCATCAGCTTTAGAAAAGTTTCATAGATAAAATTTCCTTGGCTGATTGGACCCTTCATTATAAAAAGAGAAGATGCACTTCCAATGATAGAAAATTTTCTTAAAGAGATGGGATTTCAAACAGGTACATAGTAAATTATGGACCCCATCATATCATATCAATAACAAGGAAGGTAAAAAAGAAAAGTCCTTTTGAACACCAAGAAGTTGAGGGTTTAGTTAAGAAATAAAAACGGTCAGATTATCCCTCACTAATGCAGAATGAAGATGATATGAAACAACATACAAAATCACTAGTACAAGATGTAAGTGGCACACAACCGGATCCATTGTCTATGATTCCAACAGCAAAGATAATTAATCACATTGCAATTCATTCATAGATGACTCATAAAATAACTTTATCAGATGCAATGGAAACAGAGCAAGAAGGAAGTTTAGAAAGAAAAGACTGAAGCTGAAGGGGAGCTAGTGGAAGTGGTTAAGAATGAAGGAAAGAAAAATAAAATGAAGGTCATAGGACCAACCTTTGAGGTAAAATAATATGCATTCTCAGATACTCCTGAAGGATCAACTGACATATTCAAATCTAGGGTTGAACTATTTGATAAATACAAAGATAACAAAGAAACAACAATAGATGAATCTTTGAAATTATATGTAGATGTCGACAAGATGTCTAGTAAAAGTGTTTCTTTAGTCATTGTTAAGGAAAATGTCAAACATACTTTGAAATTAGTAGTGGCTACTAAAAATAGAGTAGCAAAAATGAAATTACATTAGAAGATATTTCATTCCCAGATATGATCCACTTGCACAAATAGATTGGAAAAGTTATCTATAGTGATTTTTTGAAGGCTACTCTAAAGATGTACGAGTTGAAATCCACCAAAACAAAGATATAAAATCATCTAAGGCAGGAAAATGTGGAAAATAAGGCCCACCAATAGCAAATTAAGAAGCTCCAAGGAGAATTATTGGAAATAGACAGTGAAAAAATAAGGGTGAAGCTACACAGAAAATTCTTGCAGAAAAAAAAAACACCATTCAACTCCTGGAGAAGATATTAAAAATCCCTTCTACACAGCTTATTCAAGCATCAAAGTTGACTGAGTTAGAAACAGAAAATGAGTTACTGACTAATTAGTTAAGTAACTGTAAATACAAAATTTAAATTTTGTTAATGAGAGAAAGGAATGGGAAAAAAAAGTCTCTTTTGATGGAGGATGTGAAAGTTTTAAAAGAAAAAAAATATGCTTAGAGAAATAGATTGAGGATAAAAACAAATATCTTGAGTTCCAAGTGAATCAACTTGTTGCAGAAACAAATGAAGAATCCATTGTGCGGGCCATGTCACACGTGAGTTTGAGGGAATTTGAAATTGGTGGTCTTAAAAATTAGAACAAAAACCTAGAAAATGCATCTCTTAAGAAGGAGGAAGAAAGGAAAGTCCTAGAAAACAAATGCAAAGATCTCCTGGACAAAAATGATAAATTGACAAAGCAATTGATTGGGAAATTTCCACTACAGGGAGAGAGGAAATTTATATGGGATATGATTATTGCAGAAGTTGTAAATCTTATACCTTAATTGAACTACATTTTGGATAAGGAGATATCCATATATGCTGCAAAGCAAATATGTACAATGGTAAGGGAGGTTTTTGAATAAAAATCCCATAGATAAATCCAACAATACAATTAGTTTTCTAAATTATTTATCAGAAGATGATATAAAAATAATGGGAATAAAGGACACGATCTCAGTGATTACTTGGGAAAGAAAAGCCATTGGGAAACACCAGCATCTAGACACTGTCCAAGCCAAAATAGATATCATGCAGCATCAAGTGAATATGTTTATAGTATCATTCACACCATTGTTTCAAAATGTCTTACCTTCCTTCTGGGAGGAAAATGGTAAATTATTGTCTCAAGCTGAATATCAGGCTCAGTTGGTCAGATGCAGGTTAGATCATAGAAATTTTGAATATATGGAGTAGTATTTCTCAAGAAAAGCAATTATTGAAAATTTATCAGTATATTTTGAGATAATTGATACTTTCAGATCTATTTGTGCTCATCTTCTAGAAATTTCATACGGCTACCATGTAGAGATACGTGTAATAGCTAAAGAAATGGCCAGTTTGGAGCTGCTAAGTGGTGATCAGTGGAAAATAGTGGAAAACTTCAGGAAACCAAAATATAAGTTGAACCAATTAAGGAACTTTGAGAGCTATTGAAGACTAATTGTTTAAATTTTGTAATAAATTTCTGAAGCAGCTAATTAGTTATGAACTAAAATGACAAATGTAAAAAGCAGTTATTTTGCCTATTTTTAGCATAGAAGTAGTTATTAACTCAAGGAGAATTTCTTATTTAAGAAACATTTTGTAATGAATTGAGGGTTTGAACTCGTGAGAAAGAACTATTTTTGTAAGAGAGTTTCAAAGTTAATAAACTTTCATATCCGACAAGGTGTTTTATAGAGATTCTTGGGTTATCAATTTGCAGTCTGTACTTTCCCTTCTTTATGTGAATTTTTTATTGTTTATATTTCCATTGTGTTTTCCTTTCATGCATGAATGAGTTTAAATTGGATTTGAATTCATAAATATATGCTCTAATCCTTAACTTTCAAGCATTCACAAAACATTTCCACTAAAGTTAGAATTGGATTCATCCTTGTGAGAAGCCCATGTTAATGGACTATTTACTATTCCTCTTTTTCACCAGACAATCAACTTATTAACTGTAAATGAGTAGCTACACTATCTTTGTTTGAATTCCTTTTCAACAACATTGTTATATGTATTCTCATAAATGATTTCATTTCCCAATGAGCACTAGTTTCATCCACATTGATTATTCAACTTTATTTCTTTGCAAATATTTCTGGCTTGTGAGTTAAACTATTGGGAGATCCCTGTCTAGAAAGAAATATTCCAACTTTATTCCTAAATATTGATTTTGTGGTTACCATGGGATCATACTTTCAATATTGCTAGTAAATTGTAAGTGCTAACATATTGGCATCGTTGCGAGGGAACGAGAGTTCAAATCTGTCGTGGGAGGAACGACAGTGTTATTCAAGAAGACATGATTTTTGTGGGAAAACATAAGTTCTCATATCTTTGGTCAGTTTTGTTTTTTCCTTGGTGACTCCCTGTTGATTTTCAAGAGGGTATTCAAAGAATACATCCTCTCTTTCAGGAGAGAGCATATAAGAGGTAACCCTAATTCTAAAATTTTATATAGTGTGGAAAATCCAGAAAGTAGGCATGGTAAAGAACAAGTAGGTACTTCTCAAGTTGAAAGGTCATATTCTTAAAATAAATAAGAGCTTATTAGTTTTCAATACTTTGAATTGGAAACAACTTTTTAAATATCTATGTTAAGATAAAAATTAGAATCAGATTTGAAACAAGCTGAAATCACTCCAAACAGAATTCAGTCATATTTATTAGACTCACTTTGGCATAATCTCCAAAATACTATAAATATAGAAGAAAATAATCGTCTAATCCAAATTATCAGCCTCACATTCCTAGTCCTATTCAAAGTCCTCTTGTTGTCCAAAACCCTCCGAGACCCATGGCTACCATATTTTCTCCTTTGGGTTGACTTGCTTTGTTACATGATTTACCCCAAAATTATGCACAGATAATTTCATTATTTGATGGAGAGGGAAATCTCACATCTAGACAACACATGGATAGGTTTCAAGATTTTATTAATTTGGAAGAAGTTGATTATGATGATTCTAAGATGATACTCTTTGCATAATTTTTTTTCTGGTGAGGCCAAACGGTGGTTTAAAGGTCTTCCTACAAGATCTACTCTTACTTTTGAGGCTTTCCGAAATCTTTTTCCGGTTAGGTGGGAAGAAAAAAAGACTCTCTTACAAGTTTTGTCTCAGTACAATTATTTAAAGAAAGTAAACTTTGAGTCATTGCATGAATTTTGTCATAGATTCATAAGGGTTTATAATTCTATACCAGTCGATATTAAACCCTTGATAGGATCTGCTAAACTACATTATGCATATGAATTTAACGGTGGTTTTTCTCTATTATTGAGAGAGAGAAAATCATATAATCTTGATTCCATGTTTAAATATGATTTGGAGGTGAAAACCAATTTGATGGCTTCTGGGAAAATGAAATAGAGAGTGGAGGTGGATAGTGTTGGAGTAGCATCCCGTAGCTACAGGAGAAGCTGCCATTTGGGCGGATAGACAGTTTTGGCAAGGATATAAGAGATAAGGTAAAGCTACGACACTGTAGCATGTTTCTAGCTGCAGATCAGAGCCGAAAACTGTGACTATCGGGACAGAAAAGTCAAAGAAGACGACAGTACCTCAGCGGCTGAGAAGAGAGAGTTCACCCACTGCATTCAAGGCAGCGGCGGAAGATAGGAGGGATTAGCCAGCCTCATAAAGGAAAAAGGGCAACAAGGCTGAGGTATTGAAGGCGAAGGATAGAAAGGGAAGCGGCGCCCAGTACCCATGGTCAGTGCCAGGAAGCATGGAAGACTGCAGAGAGCTGTGGTGTGATGGAAAGTGCCAGTTTGAGTACAGATAGATCGATTGTCACTAGTTAGGGTTTTGGGTTACTGTTGGGATAGGCCCATAGTGTTGTAATGGCAAGACCTTCAGGCCGCCTATAAAGGGATGTATTTTGTATTGTAAAAGGTTAGCCAGTTAGCCATTGGGTCAGTTAGCTAGTCGGATAACCTGTAGCTATTCAGATAGCTAGTTAGTCAGTTAGCTCATAGTATTTTGTATTGTAATAGAGTCGAGCTCTAGTTCTGTATTCAGTCTGTAGTATCTTACTGTAACCAGCAGCTGGCTCATAGAAACATGTATGTAACAATCTGCAGGGATTGATAGGGAGAGAGAGAGAATATTGTAAGAAGGCAATATAGAGAAAGAAAAGAGATCTAGGAGAGAACGGCTCCTGGCAGTGAGTGCGAAGTTACCAGAAGATCTCTAGCTGCACAACAGGTTGCAGCAAAACTGTGTACTCTCTCAAGATATAATAAACACAGTTCTGTGGAAGTAGCTTCTACCCTGGAAGTGAACCACATAAAACCAGTGTGTTATGTGATTATTTCATGTGATTGCGCTTTACTTAGTTGATATATGTTATCTGTTACATGAATGTTGTATATCAGTTAGTAAATGTATGTATGTCCTCATTAATTTATAGCAGTATTGAAGGTTAAAGGTAGATTTACATGCACCGAGCGTCTACATATGATTTTATCAGTGCTTGTTTCACACAGTAATAAGTTATTCCCATATAACCAACAAATGGTTCCGTTGCCGGCTTTGAACAAACTGAGCACTGATGTTCTGTTGGCATCCTAATAAAGACAAACTCAACCAGTGGGTTGGGTCTAAGGAGAAAGAATTTTCTGAACAAGAGAACAAGAGTCCTAGACTGAGTACAGAGGACTGGTTACAAAAACATATCTTTACAGACCTGCATACGATATTTTTTGTGACCTATGGAAATGAGATTTACGACTGGTTATCAAAGTTGACTGATCAGAGCATATTCAAGAAGAAAAGAAACATTGTCTGGGCACCGGAGCTGATTCAGACCGTGAAGAGCCTTGATAATCCCATTACGAGGATAGTAGACTTTTGGCTTGCGAGTGTGCTAGAAGGCTTTGTCACAGAGTTTGCAGTCGAACAGAGAAAAATATTCAGCGAGGATGAGTGGTACTTCTTCAAAGGATATCACGGTAAGTACCTAAACTCTTTAAAATTGTCCATTAAGATGTTATTGCATGAAAAAGGAACAATGGATATAGTTTTAGATGAATAAGTAAAGAAAGTAATGTCACAAGAGTTTGAGAGTGATTTTGATGACATTGGACGTACACGTAGTGGAAAGAAATATAAAGTAGATTTCAGATCTCCCATATTTGAAGACAGCTCAGATAATACTAGACAGCAGAGTCATAGTAACACAAACAGAACAGAAGGGGGTATCCCTTACCACCCTTATACCCCATAGAAAACAACCGGGACTTAGAACAATCCCGTAGAAACTCCATCTAGTAGCTCGTAGATAGTACATACTACCGCTACATCACCTCCACCTACACCACCGAGTGGTAGTAACACAGTAAACCAACATCCACCATGCAAAAATAGAATGGGGGATGATATGAAGTTACCTACCTTTAAGGGTACAGAGGCAGAAGACCCAGAGCAACACTTGTTTCTATGTGAAGCCATGTGGACCATTAAAGGACTCCAAGATGATAATATTAAACTTGTATAGTTGGTCACCACCCTTAGAGAATGAGCCTTAACATGGTATATGAAGTATACCTCAGCGATACCCAGAACACTTATACAGGTCAGGACCGCCATGATTAAAGAGTTTAAGAAACCTAAGTCCGAGTCGCAGTGTATCACAGAGCTCAAAGAAATTAAACAGTTACCTACAGAGTCAGTATGGGACTTTGACTAGAAATTCAAAGCCCTCATAGACCAAGTCAGCTTTGAGTTTCCGTCGGAGCAGCATAAGGAATGGTTTATTGCAGCACTGCTCCCTCACATCAGACTGCCATTAATGCAGCAGAAACTCCAAACGCAGGATGATGCATTGGAGATGGCGATGAAACTATAGGCATCACCTCTAGCGGAGACCAGTACAAGTATGACAAACCTGCAAAACCAGTTAGCAAATCTCACGTTACAAATGCATGAGATTAGAAAAGGAAAATAGATTGCACAAGACATATGGTGTATCAAGTGTAAAGCACAAGGCCATACTAAAGACAAATGTACAGTATTTGTTGAATACTTAGCAAGTGGGGCACCTAACCCCTTAGTACAAACTCAGGGGCCATGGTGTGAACTATGCAGAACAAGAGGACATCTACCTCAGCAATGCCCTATGCTTCAGAAGTATATACAGACACCTAAGAACTTATACTGTACCTTTTGCAAGTCAGTAGGACACGATGACCATACCTGTAGAGCCTATGATCTTATGTTAGACAGAAAACGCGACTTGTACAGATTCCAATCGGAGACACAAGGTCTAGCAGCAGGACCACAGCATGATCCGACTCATGTTGGTCATGGAGGAGGCTTTGGCTGTGGTGAAGGCTTTGGCTGTGGCCATGGACCAGTCACTTGTTACAACTATGGAGTTGTAGGAAATTATGCTAGGCACTGTCAGAGCCCCACTACGACATGTAATTATTGTAAATATTACGATCACACTATAGAAGAATGTCCTACCTTGATAGCCAAGATTAGAGAACCTAAGCCAGCAGTATACCATAACATCCAACTTATTGGTACTGAGTAGGAAGAGCTAGAACCAAGAGTCAACATCGTGACTCGCAGCGGTGCTTCCACCAGTGGGAAATCGCAGGATAGTGAAAAGAACACAGGAATGGAGTGGGTGCGCAAAGCTACTAATAAATCAACACCACTCGACCTGCAGAAAAATAAAGAAACATTTCAGGAAGCTAAAAATTTCTTTAATGAACCTATGCAATCAGTATCGCAGGTACTACCATCTAGGGGCATACCACAACAAACACCTTGTGACCGTAGTCCTGTGGAGACATCGCAGGATACCACATCAGGAATATGCGATGAGGATGATTCAACAGGAAGTGTACAATCCTTCCTATAGAGTTGTCTAAAACTCGTGAGAAATGAGAAAGCTATCAGAGAGCTTCAGTGCATCATAGATCAGTTCCTGCCATCTTCTTCCGTGAGCAGTGCACAGCATGTTGTTCATAATATTATGGGCCATACAAGAACAAGAAGAGAGATGCGACTCACAACGCAAGTTGGAGAATTTGAAATGGATGAGGTGATCCTAGATCTAGGATCAGAGGTAAATGTCCTGACTAAGAATACATGGTAACAGATGGGTAGCCCTAAGTTAGTCAGATCGCCTATCCATTTGAGATTAGCCAATCAACAGAGGGTATCGCCACTGGTTCGACTACCGCAGGTGCCAGTTGACATTGACGGAGTTCACAGCTTTGCGGAATTTGAATTTATAGAAATCATTGGCGATAGTAGACCATATCCAGCATTACTAGGCATTCATTGGGTGATCGGTAACATGGCCGTTATCGACCTAAAAAGAAGACAAATGACCTTTGAGGATGCGCAGATCTGGGTCATCACACTGTTGGATCCTCTTCAGGGTCCTAGATACATTGAACCTATCCGAGCAGAGGAAGAGGCACGTAACATGGAGAGTCTCTATTAGATGACTACGAACTAGAGTGACTACATCAATCCAACCGCAGAAGGGAACATTAGTTGGAAATGCGACAGCTCATGCACATCGGATTCGGATGTTGGTCTAGAAAACTGGCAGAACAGACTTCACGAAGTCTTAGCGCGCAGATGTGCGTTTATGACTAAGTCACTGCAATGGATTGGTGCAGAGACTAACAAGATTCCCTCATTTCATGGTCTAACAGATATCCCGGACTTTATCCCACAGTTTTAACAACAAGTTCCTCACGAGGAGAGGATCGCAGCTATGGACCTTGCAGTACGAGCCACACCTGCAAGATGGTGGTATGCACATAAAGAGAATATCGCATCATGGGATGATCTTAAGAGATTGATGGCGATCAGATTCTCTATGGACAGGGAGTATGTCTAGTAGAAATACACAAGAGAAAGTGACCCCAGGTCACATATTCAGACTTGTGAACAGAATTGGTTGGACATTCCCAAGGATGAATGGGTTCACCGATTCATTCACACTTTGGACACAGTTCCAAGGAACTGGTACACAGAGACTGAATTGCGTAAGGGAACAACCACATGGCCACTTATGATAGATAGCTTTCTACTCACGTTCACTTTTGAATATGAGTATCCAAGCATTAATCAGGATTTAGACATTATAAATATTAAAATATTTGAGGATTGTACCCTATTAGTACATACTCAACTTGAGTGGGCCATCCAGTTAGAAGAGGCACTCGAGTGCTATAAATTTGCATCAGAACCAGAGGAGGAGGATGAGGATCCTCGCAACATCAACATTCCAGAGTCAGAAGGGACTCGCGATGTTGATGGACTGAAGCTAGAGACTCCAGCTATCACGGAGCCTATCAAGATTAAGAAGATCAACATTGGCACAGACATAGAACCAAAGTTTGCATCCATTGGAGACTATTGGAATGATGAAACAGTAGGACATATTGCAGACTTGCTACATGACTATCAAGACCTATTCCCCACCAAGTTCACAGAGATGAAGGGAATAGTTGGAGATCTGGGAGTAATGAGGATACCATTGAAAGAGGATGCTAGACCCATCAAGCAGCGCCCATATAGATTAAATCTGTTGTATAAATAAAAATTTAAGGACGAGATCGATAAGATGCTAGTAGCATGCATCATTGAGCTAGTGGAAGAAAGCGAATGGGTTAGTCCCATGGTCATGCAAGAAAAGAAAACCAAAGGAGACATCAGGATCTGTGTCGACTTGTGTAAAATCAATGATGCATTGCTTCATGATCCATTTTCGACACCTTTCACTGATGAAGTGTTAGACAATGTGGGAGGACAGGAGGTCTACTCCTTCACTGATGGCTTTTCAGGCTATCACCAGATCAGAATCCATCTAGAAGATCGATCTAAGACCACTTTTTTGACAGAATGGGGCTCATTCCAGTATACGGTAATGCCCTTTGGTCTTAAGAATGCACCAGCTATCTTTTCTAGAGTAGTAGTTGTTGTATTTAAAGAGTACATCCATAAATTCCTAAAGGTTTATTTTGATGATTGGACTGTATTTGGATTAATCGACAAGCACATAGGATATTTAAGACCAATGTTAGAAAAATGTAGGCAATACCAGATTTCTCTAAACTTGAAAAAATGTATATTCTGTGCGCCATTTGGTATTTTGTTGGGTCATATTGTTTGTAGACAAGGATTGATGGTAGATCCCGCAAAGATTGCCATTATTGTAAACCTTCCAGCACCCAACTTAGTCAAGCAATTGAGGACAGTACTTGGTCATACCGGGTACTATAGAAAATTTATCAAAGGTTATGCAAAGATCACAGCACCTATGGAAAAGTTGTTAAAGAAAGATGTAAAATTCCTATGGAATGAGGAATTCCAGAAAAGTCTAGACACACTTAAAGAGAAGATGGTTACAGCACCCATCTTAGTATTCCCAGACTGGACCAAGCCATTTCATGTACATGTGGATGCATCAGGCATCGCACCGGGAATTAGTCTACACCAGAAGGTATACTAAGTATAGGGAATCAAATTAAGACGATTCATCTTGCACAAGTCATAAGCGACTTGCAAATATATATATATATATATATATATATATATATATAATAATAATAATAATAATAATAATAATAATAATAATAATATTTTGAGTAAATTGTTTGCGCAGGTGATGCGGTGAGGCATCGCAGCAAGGTGATGTTTCCCCGTGCCACGTATCCAGTTTTGAAAAAGGACAGAGGGCCAGTCAATTTTCCTTCTGACAGGCAGTTAATGAAGAAATGACCGGTATACCTTACCATAGATTTGGCAACAACATAATAAATTTTCCAGATTTAGTAAATCTTCGACGAGACCGGCGCCTGCACATAGGTTTCGAGGGAAATTTGATTGGATTTCAGCATTTAATGAGGATTGAAATGACGGGTGTGGTCTCATCCATGAAATTAATACCATCGATGGGTTCAGCCTAGATGACCGTTGCGTCCGGGAGTATAGCCTTCAGCATAAAAGCAGAGATCATTCATTCAGGACAGTTACTTTTGCAAGAACCGAGAGCTATAGAGTAAGTTGTTAAGTTTTCCCTGTGCAGAGATAATTTCGTTATAGAGTGCTGTGATTTCCCTATTTCGTAGCCATTTCCAATCCAGATTATTGCACCGAGTGGGTTATGTCTGAGGAGGGACCCTTAGAAGACATTTTGAGACGATTCGAGCGTGGAGGCCTTGCGTCTGCTATGACGACACCACCCAAGAGTATGAATCCAAGTTCATCACAGACTAGACAGTTGCCAAGGATGAGGATTCAAGTGCCGGATGTAGAAGATGTCATCAAAATCCTTGTTGCAGAGAAGCAGGAAGACATGAAGATCACTGAAGATAAGGAAACAGAGAAGAAGACTGATGAGAAGAAACCTACAGGAAGGAAGAAAGTAAAAATGAGATCCAAGAGAGACAGGCTCCTGACTATGTGCATGGAGTTTCCCAGAAGATCTCATGGAAATAAGAAAGGACCAAGAAACAGGCATTCGAGACACAGGAAAACAAAAGGAAAAAGGAAAGGAACGAAGGTTCTCAGAATGGAATTCAAGGCCTGTATAGTTGGTACGAAAGGATCCAGACTGAATGAAATGTTTGAGAAGGCTGGAGGATACAGATTTTCCTTGTGATAAAAGTTCTAACCCAGATAAAGAGGAAATGATATCTGTGGAATACTTCTCAAAACTTGAAGATCCTTAAAAGGTCTCTCAAGCGACGAGAGCGAGAGCATGACAATAAGGGAAGGAAAGATAAGAGAGACCAATGAACTAAGTCACAGAAAATATGGAAAAAGAAATCGTAGGACTTTGGCAGAAACTTAAAAAGATGTCGCAAGAAGCCAAGGAGAAGCTATAGCAAGAGAATCCCATTGTTAGTGGCTCGAGGACGAGCCACAAGTAAGTGTTAGGGGACTATTGGAGTAGCGTCCCGTAGCTATAGGAGAAGCTGCCATTTGCGCAGATAGACAATTTTGACGAGGATATAAGAGATAAGGTAAAGCTAAAACATCGTAGAATGTTTATAGCTATAGATCAGAGCCAAAAACTGTGACTATCGGGACAGAGAAGTCAAAGAAGACGACAGTACCTCAACGGTCGAGAAGAGAGAGTTCACCCACTGCATTCAAGGAAACGATGGAAGATAGGAGGGCTCAGCTACCCTCATAAAGGAAAAAGGGCAATGAGGCTGAGGTATTGAAGGTGAAGGATAGAAAGGGAAGAAGCGCCCAGTACCCATGGTCAGCGCCGGGAAGCATGGAAGACTGTAGAGAGCTGTGGTGTGACATAAAGCGGCAGTTCGAGTACAGATAGACTGATTATCACTAGTTAGGGTTTTGGGTTACTGTTGGGATAGGCCCATAGTGTTGTAATGGTGAGACCTTCGGGACACCTATAAAGGGATGTATTTTGTATTGTAAAAGGTTATCCAGTTAGCCATTGGGTCAGTTAGCTAGTCGGATAACCTATAGCTATTTAGATAGCTAGTTATTCTGTTAGCTCACGGTATTTTGTATTCTAATAGAGTCGAGCTCTGGTTCTGTATTCAGTCTGTAGTATCTTACTGTAACCAGCAGCTGGCTCATAGAAGCATGTATGTAATAATCTACAGGGATTGACAGGGAGAGAGAGAGAATATTGTAAGAAGGCAATATAGAGAAAGAAAAGAGATCTAGGAGAGAAGGGCTCTTGGCAGTGACTGCGGAGTTACCCAAAATATATCTAGCTGCACAATAGGTTGCAGCAGAACTGTGTACTCTCTCAAGATATAATAAACATAGTTCTGTGGACGTAGCTTCTACCTTGGAAGTGAACCACGTAAAACCAGTGTGTTATGTGATTATTTCATGTGATTGTGCTTTACTTAGTTGATATCTGTTATCTGTTACATGAATGTTGTATATCAGTTAGTAAATGTCTGTATGTCCTCATTCAGTTACAACAGTATTGAAGGTTAAAGATAGATTTACATGCACCGAGTGTCTGCATATGAGTTTATCAGTGCTTGTTTCACACAGGAATAAGTTATTCTGTTAAAGTATTTCCAGTATACTTATTCGAACAGTAAGTATAGTTGAGGTAGAGTGTTTTGAACTATGGAATTTCACGTTAGAGTGTTTAATATCTTGTTGAACATTAACCAAGTCATTCCACCTAGTGCGATAGCCTTTGGACCGTGAGGGTCGCAGTGGGCCGTACTATAGTAGATATCGCGTTGACAGAAGGCGATATCGCATCGTCAGAGGAGATACAGTGTGAGATAGCGCAGATCATGGGTTAAGAGGAAGAGAGAGTTGTGCATCGCCAGAGTCACTGTGATGTGATAGGATTCCTTCCCCTATTAGAACCCGTGAGTAAGAGAGACTGCGCGTCGCGGAGAGAGACCTTGCTGGCTAAGAAGAGCCGCGAGACCCTAGGATGCTACAGAACCTGGTCGAAGAGACTTGAGTCTTTTGGCGAACCCGCGGTCTGTCGCCGAAAGGGACAGTGAGCTAGGGGTGTTGTTGGTACATTACAGTAAACCCAGGTCTGCCCATATAACCAACAGATAGAAGGAAAACTAGAGAAGAAAATCAACCTTCTACTTCCTTTTCTTCAAATGATGCCACATTTGACATAATGATGAAAATAATGGAGATATTAATGGACAGGTTGGAATTAGATAATAGTTCACTAAACAGAGAGTAGTCTGTGCCACAAATTAGGAATCCAAAATTCAAAATACCTCCTCCTCCTCCTCCTCAAATTAGGTAGAGAGACCAAAGGAATCCAAGAAATCTTGAAGACCAGCAGATATGTGGAAATTGAACCCAAGAGATAAAACAATTACACTCACAAAATTGCTAATCCAACATGCAAAATTAACACCAAAGGAGACTAAAATTGGAGCATAACACTAATCTCTATTCAATATGTGTACAATAGCCAGCCTTGTAAAGTAATAGGTTGATGCAATATATCATTACATGAGAGAATTGAATGCATAAAGATGCCATTCGAAATAGTAAAAAACTAGGCTTACTAAACGAAATCCAGTCAACTTCCCCATAGGTGCATAAAGTAGTTTCCAAATCTATAAAGATGCTCACTAATTTGCTAAGTAAAGTGGAAAAGCTAAAGAGGGATGGAAAGACAACTCATACATGCTTTTATTTGGAGAAAAGGAGGGAGGATGATGTTGGAAAAAAACAAGTCAACTACACCTAGTCTAACTTTTCCTTTTGCCTTAAATCAAATAAAACAAGGCAACTTTTCAGAAAAACAAGATATGCACTTTGGAGGATCTGGAATAAAGTAGACATGCTAAATTGGGTTTCTAGGGTGTTTCCCAAGTGCTCCATGACTCATTTTTAGCATGTGTTGACTTATAGGACTTGTAGAAGGAAATTAGCATAGAATGGAATCTAGGAAACTAGGTAATAAGACAAAAATGATTAAATTAATGTCTAAGGTAGGTAACTATGGGTTGATTATTCTAACACCCCCCCTTAAGCTTGAATTTATGAGTAAATGTTAGAAAACTATAGGGCCTAGAAACAAGGCGTAGTCACCCTTTACATACTGCTTGTCCATACAACCAAGGAAAGAGGCAAAAACCTAGTGGGAAAATCCTCCCTTAAACATGGACAGGAAAAACAAAATTTTGGAAGTCTTGTCATCAATCATGCTTCATAGCATGATCAGCAATCCCTAGCAGTGATTTGAGATTTCTGAAGCTCTTCTCACAAAAAACTTTGGTGAAGATATATGCTACTTGTTCTGAATATGCATAGAAGAGTAGATCAATGGTGCCATCATACACACGCTATCTGATGTAGTGCATATGGATCTCAATGTGCTTGGTTTGCTGTCTCTGAACTGAATCATTGTAGATTCGAATGGTCCTTTGATTATCAAAATAGATAATAGTTAAAAACTCTAATTTGAAACCACATTGTCCAAGTATCCCCTGCAACCACAACATTGAGTTGTTGAATTTACAACTCCTTGTTAACACCCAAAAAGGGTTCACTGCCTCAAAAACCCATAAAACCATCTAAAAAGCCTCCAAAAGGCTTAAAATGCCTCCAAAAGGCCATAAAACCCTCTTTTTCTCCAAAAATATCCAAAATTCCTCCAAAAAAACAAAAATCTCCAAAAAGGAAGAAAAAATATAAAATAATGAGGAAAAGGAGGAAAAAATCCTAAACAGCTGAAACCCTAACCCTAAACCGGCACTCCACCACTATAAATAAGTGATGGAGACCCCTTATTTCTATCCACAATCACAAGTATCCTGCCTCTGCCAAAATTGATCTTGAAACCCTAGCTCACCCTTGAGCTACTTTAACCGTGAGAGCCCCTTTTGGCCCATTTCCACCATTGGAGAAAGAGAAGGAGTAGCTGGAGCTCGGAGAAACCTCTTGGATCAGCGCAACGGGCTTCACCAACCTCCACATTGGAGGTCAGATCAATAAAAAAATCATTCTTTACTTTTTGTTGTTTTGCTTCATGAACATGTTTAGATTAATTTTTATTACTGTTTAGCATCTTTTATTTCACATATTATTGAACTGCTACTAAGGAATCCATTCTCCTTAGTAGGTGCTCATTCGCACAAGCTAGGGGTAAAACCCTAGCTACAGTTTTGGTGACTCCGCTGGTTTTTATTTTATTTTATTTCCCATTTTGTCCTTTCGGCTATCATTTTCGGCCGCCGTAAACCACCGTTTTTTCCTTCACAGTCGCATTTCGACCGTGCCTTTCCAGCCTTTAGCTGCATTCCGACCGCGCCTTTCCATCCCTTAGCTGCGACCTGACCGCGCCTCTCCATCCCTTAGCTGTGACCCGGCCACGCCTTTCCAGCCCTTAGCTACGACCTGAGCGTGCCTGTTTCCTTCAAACCCGCGGTCCACCCACGTGTGTTTCCTCAGAAACCTGCGACCTATCCTCACCTGTTTCCTTTAAACCTACGGTCCGCCCGCCTGTGTTCTTCAGAAACCCGCGACCTGTTCGCACCGGTTTCCTTCAAACCCGCGGTCCAACCGCCGATCCGATCTGACTTTTTCACTTGTGCCTGCTTCTGAACCCAGCCCCTTTGCTGCCATATTTTCTGCACTTGCACAGCCATCTGTCCTACCTGTAGTCCTACAGCCTTTTCTGCACCATTATTTCTGTTACCTTTTTACAGCATTGTTTTTAAAATTTCAGCATTCTTATTTCAGAAAATTTTGCATGGTAAAAATTTTTCATTCAGTATTAGTGATATTTAGGAAGTTTCCCTGGCACTTCTCTTCTGGGTTCATAACCTCACGAGCACACAATCTGTCACCTAATTCAAGTGAGACTTAAAAACTACTTAACTCAACCAACATTCTAACCCCACTTGGGGAACACAAAAGAATTTTTGTAGTTAGGTAGGATCGAGGGGATAGGCTTCCAATAACACCCCTCGGTTATTTACACTTGAGACATAGCAGTTGTCTAGTAGGGAACCAAAATCCCCTAGTATTTTTTGACACGGTCATAATCGGTTTATCAGAGGGCCTCTCCCTTATAAGGGTTGAAGTCGTGAGATTGGTTTCGGAGGTCTGAGTGGAATACCAAACTCCATTCAGTAACTAAAGGGCTACCTTTCGCAGTTCTCGGGATATCCCTGTATAGGGGTATTGCGGTAAAAGGACCAAGCGGAAGATTTACCTTTCTGGATGTGTCATGAACGGGGTATCTTAGTTACCATTCTTCTAGGATTTGACTACCCGGTGTCCCTCCCGGTAGGGGGATTCCTTAGCCACTTGGCTTCCCTATTCATATTGTCTGACTTGGATTTCATCACCTTGTAGAGGATATGTCTAGTTGAGTCATAATACTTTTAGTTAGGTGTTTGCATGCTCCCTTACCTCATTTTGGTCTAGTGAGTCCACCGTTTTTTATTTGTAGGCAACCTGCTGTTTTTTGGTATTTTGACCATTTCTGTTGACACTCCGCCTATTGTAGCACGCAGTTACAGTGGGTGTTTTGAGTTAGTTGTTGGCCTGAGCACCCTATTTTTTGAGCCCTCCTTCTGCACACTCAGTTGCATTAGATTTTTTGAGTTGTTTTGTACCTACCTCAACCCGCAGAAATTTGACTCCATTTGTCACCATTGAGTCCCCGAGACATTCTCGGCACCTCAGAGGCGAGCCCCCACAGCACGGTTCACTTGACACCACCCATCATCGACACAGGTCATCATCCCTTGATACCACTCATCATAGATCTCGAGCCTTATCACTTGACTCCACTCGTCAGTGGCATAGAACTCCGTCACCAGATACTGACGCCCCTTATTTTACCTCTGATTCTGAGCCAGACTCCGAGAACCCCCTTTACACTGCCCCTACTAGCCCCATGGCTGGCGTGACTCCCACTCCCATCTTGGTAGGGACCGTTGGTGGCACATCCACCATGACACCAGTTACCACACCTACTTTGGGTATGCCCTCCACGGGGGCCCCCTCTACTGTTCCCCTCATAGCACCAATTCCTGCAGCGGGAATACCTATCCCCAATCCATTAGTGACCCATACCACCCATGGTGGTGCAGGACCATCCTATACCACCTTAGTTCCCCCACTTGGGGGTAACCTCCCTCACATGACCCCTCCACTTGGGGGCATCGGCCCCAACTTGGTCCAACCCACTACCGTGTCACATCCTTCGTCCAGTTTTCCATTCATGGCTAGCCTCAACCTGCCTGACCTAGCCAAATTAACCAACGACCCCATCCGACACGACCCTGCGTGGCCTCACATGCCCACCAAGCTCCCCTCTGACATCCCTAAGTTAGAGGGCAAGGCAGGTGAGGACCCACAGAACCATATCATGTCCTTCCATCTATGGTGTTCCTCCAACTCCATAGTAGACAATTCTATTCGCCTCCGTTTATTACAGCGCACTTTCACTGGCTCTGCTGCCAAGTGGTATATCGAACAACCCCATGGAACCCATGCCACCTTTACTTCCCTTGCCTCGACCTTCCTGCAGTTCTTCTAGTTACCTGTCCGCTATGACACAGGCGTTGAGATCCTACTATCATGCAGACAAAACACGGCTACCCACATCACGGACCACATTCATGAATGGCGTCGACGCCGTAGTTTATGCAAGATCAAGTTAAACGACCGGATCTTCCTATATTGGTTCCTCAAATCCCTCCTTCCCATCATTGCTAAGGATGTGGCATCCGAAAGACCCCAGTCTGAAGAAGAGGCTATCCTTAAAGCCCAACAGTTCGATCTCATTTACGCCCAGTCAGTTTATCTCTATACCATTATACCTGACGCCCCTCGTGACAATTCCTCCCAGCATGATGTGTCGGGGGCATCCCATGCTGCCGACAGCATCATTGGCTGTGTCTCTTCGCAGCCTCAACCATTTTCCATAGCCTGTCCTACCCCTAGCCCTGACCGTTCGCAGGCTACCTCACAGTATGGAGCAAATAACCCATATGCTCCCATGACACATCACCACCATACCCATGGACCCTCATGTCCACCATAGTGTTTCGGTCATGCGACTCCTGCTCATGCCCCCACTGTCGCACCTCAGCCCTACTATCACCAGCAGGCTGCACCAACCCCTACGGCACACCCACAACCCACTCCACAGCACTATCATCAACCCCCTCAGGTTGCTGCACCTGCGCAGCCTCCACCTCCATATCATCCACCGCAGCCTGCTCCAGCCCACGCGCAACCTCAGAATCCACTTACCGTCCAAGGGCAAGTTTACTCTCAACAAAACCTGCAGCAAAACCAGAACAACCAATGCAACCAGGGCCAACAAAATTGCGGTAGAGGCTGAAATCATGGAAACAACCAACCGACCAAGCAAGCTGGTCAACACCCTAATCCCCCCGCTAGTAATAATGCGGCCCCTGCTAACCAAAACCCTGATCGCCCACCCAAGCAGGATAAAAATCCCAATTTGCGCACAAACTATCCTTGTTCTGTTTGCGGGATCTATGGCCACTACACACATTTTTGTCCACATATGGAGCGAGTTCGGCAACTTTTGGCTGCGGATGTACACCGCCAAGGGCAGGCGGCTCCTCAAGCACCACCCAACCCGCCACAACCTCAGCAGCCACCTTTGGTGCTGCAAAACCCCTTACCAACCCAAGGCGTAGTGAACACCCAACCGTTGGCTCCCCCTCAAGCCAATGCGCAACCCAACAACAAATCACTTACACTGCTCCTTATCAACCCACGCTTGACTCAGGTACCCACCACTTGTTGATGATGTCCTCCGATGAGGTCAACCTCCAGACCCGACGGAACCAATATGGCTCCACCCCTGAAGCCTCTCCCGCCGATACACCTACTAACGCTCATCCCACTAATCAGGTGTTACGTATACCTCCACCTCCACTAAATGGCGCTCCCAGAGCACCCTGTTTCCCACTTCGTCGTATCAACAATAACCCCAATGCGTGGGCTGCGTCAAACTACAACATTGTTGATGACTTAGCCCAATCCCCCGCAGCCATGTCTACGTTAGAAGTCTTAAAAACCTACCCTTCGCAATGCAAGATTCTACTCTCAGCCATTGGGGCTATCGATCCAAATGATTCACAGTTAATGGCATTTGATTTGGACCAATCCGAACCCCGCCTGCCTTCCACTTTGGCATTCCAAGTTTCTGTTTCCATTCGGAATTTTGTCATCCATCGATGCATTATTGATGAAGGTGCCTCTACATGTGTCATTCCCACCTCCATCTGGCAGAAAATGGGATCCCCCCCTCTCCAACCGTCCTCTACTGCGTTGCGAGCCTACGACGGCCGTTCAGCTCAACCACAAGGCCTATTAACTAACTTCCCCGTCCAGCTGGCTGGAAAAATTGTCCTCATAAACATTGAGGTTATCAATGCACAGCTTGATTACAACCTTTTACTTGGCCGCAGCTACATGTATGCCATGCGGGAAGTTGCTTCTACCGTTTTTCATACCATGATGTTCCCCCATGAGGGACGCATGGTCAAGGTTGACCAACTCACTTACCATGATCCCAATGCCCCCGTGGCACCCGAAAATGTTCTCCCCATGGTTGAACAACCTAACTCACTTACCATGATCCCAATGCCCCTGCGGCACCCGAAAATGTTCTCCCCATGGTTGAACAACCTGTTTCAGGTGCCACCACCTCATTCGTTTCTTCTATGGGTCCTGGAGTTTACTCAGATGCACCAATGACCTCGACCTTCCCATCTATTCCACCCCCGTCACCTGCCACTGAAGTGTCCGACTTATGTACCCTATCTCATAACACGTGAACTCCTACTAATCAACCACCCTTGTTGCCTCAACCCCCTTTGGTACCTAGTCACATTGGTGCTACACCCATCCATACCATTCCTTTCCTCTTCCCTCCCTCAGGAGTAGTTAGCGCCCCGGTCATGGCCACCCTCAGCCTTCCTGGGTTAACCTTAGGATTACCTGTTTGGTATCTTTCACCTCCCGTTCCCCCGCCGATACCAAATGTCGTCCTGCAACCGATGCAACCCATTGTCACTACTAGTCAACCACCTCCCAGTGTTTCTACCTCGTCATCCTCCGCGAAACCCTCCCCTCCTCTTACCAAACCCACTGGGGGCAGAGGCCCCCAACCTTACACTGCTGTCCCATCTCCTAAAACAGTAAAAAATCCCCCTGTGTTTCGTGCTCCTCCCAAATGCGTGCTGTGCGATGAGTTGGGCCATGCGACTCACCTATGTCCTCAGTTACCGGCATTACAGGAATACATGCAACTGCTTGACGACGACCCCACTATCCCGGTTGTCCATCTAGATCCAACCCCTATGCCTCGCGACAAATCCCTGCGCACTAACCACTACTGTGCCTTATGCGGTGTCTACGGGCATTACTCACATCACTGTCCCGATCTCTCCGAGTACAGAGCAGCTCTCTTTGAAATGAACAATCTGGATCTTGAGACGGCACCACCCACCATTGTGGAAATCCACCCCCCAGACTCTTCCTCTTCCAAAGAGGTTAATACGATTTATATGATCTCTTCCACCACTTCTCCTTCGTCAACCGATTTGACGACACAAACATTCCGTACGGATGAGGATATTCTCGAGGCTCTCACTACCCCGGATTATCCTTGGGATGACATGCACCATCGTTCCTACTTCCTCCCAGATGAATCTTCCTCTAACACTGCTACCCAATTTGCAGTTGAATCCAAAGACTTCCTTCCCCCCAAGGTTGACTGGTTCAAGGACCCTATTCCTGCTCCTGACGCCTTCAAAGAGGGTAACATGGCCAACATCTCACCTGTCATCCAAATTGATATCGCTGCCCCTGGAGGGACCCTCGAACTCATCGCTTTAGGAGCATCTTGCACTGAGCAGGAGATTGAGGAATACAAAACACTCTTCAAAGAATTCCGTGATGTCTTTGCCTGGTCCTACACCGAAATGCCTGGTATTGACCTTGCCATTATAGAACACCACATTGACACATGGCCTAATGTACCCCCCGTTCGTCAGAAACAGCGTCCCATTCATCCCTCAAAACTCCCAGCTATCAAAGCAGAGATTGAGAAGCTTCGTACGGCAGGATTCATTTATCCTATTGCCTATACCACTTGGGTTTCAAACCCTGTTCCTATCAACAAGAAACAAGGCACCCTTAGAGTATGCACTGACTTCCGAGACTTAAACTGCGCCTGTCCCAAAGACAATTTCCCTACGCCATTTATTGACCAGCTCATTGATGCGTGTGCGGGGCATGAAGTCCTCTTGTTCATGGACGTTTTTTCCGGATACAATCAGATCCAAATCCGAAAGGAAGACCAATACAAAACCGCTTTTACTACCCCATGGGGCACCTTTGCCTATCGCGTCATGCCTTTCGGCCTAAAAAATTCTGGTGCCACATTCCAGCAGGCCATGACCTATTGCTTTCATGATTTGGTCCATATCCTACTCGTCTACCTTGATGACCTTACAGCTCATTCCCGAAAACGATCAGACCACTTCAATGACCTTCGGCAAGTTTTTCTGCGTTGTCGCAAATATCAGATCCGCTTGAACCCACACAAGTGCGTCTTTTGCATTTCGGCAGGCCGATTGTTAGGTTTCATTATTTCCCAGAAAGGAATTACTATTGATCCCCTGAAATTCCAAGCCATCTTAGACCTTCCCTCTCCTCGAATGCTATGGCAACTCCAAAGTCTGCAAGGGCGATCCAATTTTCTTCGATGCTTTGTTCCTGATTACGCCACAACTGTTCACGGTTTCTTGCGCGTGATCTGTACCCACATACCCTTTGTCTGGGATGAGCAAGCCGAAGCTGCATTCGAAGCCCTCAAGAAATCTCTCACACAAGCCCCCTTGATCTCCCCTCTGGATTTCTCTCAGGACTTCATCCTTTACGTCTCGGCATCCGAGCATGCTGTGTCTGGAGTCTTGGTTCAAGAAGATGCCTCACACCAAGAGCATGTCATTTACTACGTCAGCCAGACCTTGTCCAGCCCACCCCTACATTACCCATATGAGGAGAGACTAGCCCTAGCCGTGGTATTTTCTGTCCAAAAGTTGTGACACTACATTTTACTTAGTCATACCACAGTCGTTGCCGACTCTAACCCCATGGTATATCTCTTAAACCGGCGGCTCCTGCAAGGTCATGTGGCTAAATGGGTCATTATCCTCCAGGAATATGACCTCACGTTTCAAACACCTAAGAGCACTAAATCCCTTGCGCTTGCCCAGCTCATCACTCATCTCCCTTCCTTTCTCCCGGCCCCACCTATCTCCGAGGAGTTACTCGATAATCACTTGTTCACTATCTCGTCCGATGACCCGTGGTACGGTGATATCTTGTTATACCTGTGCACGCAGAAGTTTCGAACCACTATCACTTGTAATGGACGTCTTCGTATCCATCACCAGGCCTCTCGCTACCTCCTCCTAGGAGATGTCCTTTACCGGCGAGGAGTCAACACAATTCTTCATCGTTGCCTTACACACAAGGAAGCTGAATAGGTCCTTAATGATTGTCATAGCGGTGCCTGCGGTGGCCATTTCTCAGGGATGGCCACTACCCAAAAGGTCGTCCGCACCGGATACTTCTGGCCCACACTTTTCACTGACTACATCACTGCGGTCAAGCATTGCCATAACTGCCAACTTTTTTCCCCCAAGGCCCCGACACCACCTGCTCCATTACACCCAGTCGTCACCATTGGTCCCTTTTGCAAGTGGGCCATCAACTTCATGGAGTGTAGACCCCCATCTGCTAACAGCCATAAGTACATTGTTATCGCCATTGATTACTTCACCAAATGGGCGGAAGCCATGCCTACCTTCAACTGTACTGCTGACACCACTGCCCGTTTCTTTTTCAACCATGTTATCACTCACTTCGGGGTCCATAAATAGTTGGTCTCAGACCATGGATCACACTTTGAAGATTCCGTTTGGCGCGAGCTATCCACCTTTCTCAAGTTTGAGCACCAATTTTCCTCTGCTTACTACCCTCAAGGGAACGGTCAAGTCAAAGCTGTTAACAAAATACTGAAAACCATACTCCAACGCACTGTTGATCGGCATAAGTCCAATTGGCACCATATGCTATTCCCTGCCTTATGGGCCTACCGTACCTCCACCAAGACCGCCACTGGTTTTACCCCATTTCATTTAGTTCACGGTGTAGAGTCTGTCCTCCCCATCGAGTGTCAGATACCTGCCTTACACATCACCATTGAGCTTCTCCCCAATACCTCCCCCCTTGAGCAACGTCTGCTGTCCCTCGAACAAGCCGATGAAGATCATCATGCCACTCTTCAGAATATCGAAGCTGCCAAAAACCACTCCAAATCCAGTTATGACAAACATGTTCACCCTCGAACTTTCCACGAAGGGGACCTCGTCCTCTCCTATGACCAAGCCCACGACAAAATCGGTAAAGGAAAGTTTGAGTCCATGTGGCAAGGCCCGTACATCGTGCAGACTTGCCTTGACAAGGGGGCATACATTTTAGCTGACTCTGAAGGCCATCCTTTCCGCAACCCCTGTAATGGGTTGTATCTTAAATGTTTTTACCCATAACTGAAACCGTGACCTCATGGGTCCACATTGTACAGTTTGCTCTCTTTTTTGTTTTTTACCATCTTAACCATAATCTGACATTCATCATTCTTGTTGCATGCCCATAGATGGACCATCTTCCGACTCATTACACTGGCTTTGCTGATGGCGCAAGCCGCTGGTCTCCCAACCTGGCTTCTGCAGCATGGGTCTTATATTCCCCTTCCAACAAACTGATTCACCTTGACGGAATATGTATAGGCACCGCTACCAATAACCAGGCAGAATATGATGCTATGACCAGTCTCCTGACTGCTGCCCTCCAGATGGGTATATGTCACCTTCATGTGTTCTTAGACTCCCAGCTACTTGTCTCCTAGCTCAACAATTGCTACCAGGTACGTGATCCCTGCCTCTTTAGAAAATTCCTGCGTACAAAACAACTCAGCCGACAATTTGAATCCATCACATTCACACATGTCCCAAGAGCTCAAAATAGTGTCGCAGATCAAATGGAAAATAACATCCTAGATTGGCATATCAATCACACCATATAACATCTCCACCATACATCATAGCATCTCATCCAACTATCTAAAAAACCAAAAACACTGCATTGCATAAACATTTACATCCATGAACAAAAACCATAAAACCACATTTGCATCCATAGGGGCATCCACGTGCCTAATCATAACTAAATCATGTCACATCACATGAAACACACAAGGGGCATCCACATGCCCAACATCCTAGACTACTTGCATCCACGTGCATACAAATGATAAAACATCATAAAAAAGGTGCATCCATGTGCATATATACATATATATCAGACCAAAAAATATACATGAGCTATACATGTCCTGAGTACCCCTGTACTCAGCTATACAAAAACAAATGTATGTACATCCCTAAAGCCTCATAAGGTACAGGCCGTAGCTACAAAAAATCGGGGGGGGGGGCTACGAATCTCCCTAATGAGAGTCGTACCCTGCATCACTGTCAGTGTCCGCTGCCTCTGACTCCTCTCCTCGCTCCTCCTCCGGCGAGTCCTCATCCCGTCTGGGCTCCTGTGCCCATGCCCTGTCTGCCAATAGGGCCACCCGGATCGCGATCGATCTAAAATCCCAGGGTGCCCTCATACAATCCTGGACCACATCCGGATCTAGGTCTCGCCATCCCTCGTCAGTCACTCCCACCAGAAGACGGTCGAGTAGTGCCCGGATGGACTCCAGTGTCCTCTCTGCATCTCGATGATGCACCTCCTCCCGCCCAGGAAAATCTGGAACCGCCACAATCCCTCTGCGTGCCACATGCCCTGGAGGTGGCCTCAGACCCACATCTACAAATCACCCATTTTTCAGTCCCAATACATCAACAATATATCATATACATAAAACTGGACAATACAATCAAATCATACATACCATCTGGCCCCCATGCCTGTCCTGGTGGCCGCGGCACATCTAGATCTCCAGTGAAGTCCATATCCATATATGGATAATCCTCCAGTGTCAGTGGTAGCTAGAGCCACTGTAGGTACAGTCCCTGCGTAAAGTACTGCCCAACATCCCCGCCACCACGGCAGCGCATCATCTCTCCCCACCGCACCATCCGAGGCTCCCTCAAGCCTCCCGCTCTGACCGGCACCCACGGCCACAGTGTGGGGACCCTCTCCATAAAGAATGCACATAAAAATGAACCATAGCAGAACCTCTTACCAGATTCCTTCATTGCGGTCAGATGTCGCTGCACGCAGGTCAAGAACATCTGGCCCCACACAAAATAAGTCCCGGCCAGTACACGCTCCACGAGCTGCATTTGACCCCCAGACACCTTCTCTGGTGACTGGGACCCCAAAATACGCACCACACATGCTACCATCGCCCATACTGCTGGCTCCCGTAGGTCTCTCACCAAGAGTGCATTTCGATGCACCTGAGCCTCCGGCCAACAGAACCGCTCCAACATGTCATCCATATCAAGGTTTGCAGACACCCGCGGCTGTGTATCTGCTACCCTCCCCAGGTAGGGAAACCCCATCAAAAAATAAACATCAGTCAGGGTGAGGTCCACCCTCTCTCTCTACACTCGAAACGCCAGTATGTCTGGCTCCCAGAAACCAACCAGTCGGTTCAGCAGCAATCCTGCTGACCGCATCGTAGGCACCTCAGTGAACTTCAGCAATCCAAAAATCCCTAGCATCAATCGCACCCGACGGTCCTCTTGGACAGTGGTCATAATATCATCCGGTATCTCCCACTCCCTCCATAGCACCTGCGGCATCCTGTCAATCACACAACGAAGTCTCATCAGACTCATCTCAAACTAATAGACCTTCCCTTTCATCCAAAAAACCAGAACAGCTCGGCCCCCAACCGCGGCTGTTAGGCCTATAGTCGTGGTCTCCGACCGCGGCTGTCAAGCCTATAGCCGCGGTCTCCGACTGTGGCTATTAGGCCTACAGCCGCGGCCTCCGACCGCGGCTGTCAGGCCTACAGCCGCGGTCTCCGACCGCGGCTATCAGGCCTGAACCCACGGTCCCCAACCGCGGCTGTCCTGATCTAAACCCATGGTCTGCGACCGCAGTTTCAACCCCCTAACCCGCGGTCCACCCACGTGGACCGTACAAATCATCCCCTGGGACCCACTTCCCCCCCCCCCGAAACCCAAAAAACAATGCAGGTATGAGTTTAACGGAATACATGTATGTCCCGACTCCGCAATCGACTGGTCAGATCATCCAGAAATGACACCTCAGCTCTGGTCCACTGCGATCACGAGTCAAAGTCCACTAGTCAAATGACACATGTCATGTTGGGCCCACTTACTATTTATAGTCCGTTGACTTTTCTCTTTTTTGGCCATTCTGAACCCAGACGAAGTCCGTTTTCTGAACCATTTCCACCATTGGAATTAGCACGACGAAACCATCACGATGGTCACCTCGTTGCATTATTTTTTGCTACACCATTTTTGCCCATTTTTTCGATACCAATAGTCACCTCAGTTTGCGTGCCACTTCGCCTGCTCTCCATTTTTAACACTTTTCATATCGCCGGATTCATTTTTCCGAGCTCGTGATTATGCTTGAGATCATTTCTCGCTCTCACTTGGTACAATTTCAATACTTGTGTCCCTACACCTTGCCGCATCGATTTGTGCACCACATCGACCGTCATCAGATTATTTCACACTTTTTACATGAGCCATCCACTCCTGTCATACTGCAAATATTTCGTTATTTTTCCACCATTCATTCACCCCGCAAGGAGGCCCACCAGTGTTCCCCCCCACCCTCAGTCCTGGTCACCATAAATGTTCCTTGATTGAACACTTCCTCCTTGCCTAGCCATTAATTCAGAGTCTTCTTATTTGCTTTTAGACTCCTTAAAATTGAAAGCAACCACGAGCATGTATTTCCCTGGGCTCGTAAAATCCACACGACAGTACCATTCTATTACTTCAGAGTCTTCTTATTTGCTTTCAGACTCCTTAAAATTGAAAGCAACCACGAGCATGAACTGTCCTGGGCTCGTAAAATCCACATGACAATACCATTTTATATCCACACCTCTTCTAGTTCCCTAACCCATGAAGAAGTCCCCCCGCGCCTCTTGGCGCTATGATCGATCCTCTCGGCAGCACCACCACTAAGGTCGCCTTTGTTCAGAGTATTCTGCAGTCTCCTACCATTTTACCACAGCTTGATTCTCCCTCAGCCCATTCACCCTCAGATCCTATACCGCTATGATCCCTTTACCACCAGTCAGTCTCATATGCTGCCCGATCATCCCCGCCATCATACTCTAAACAAAGGAAGTTTGAGTCCACCCACTCTACTTGCCCAGTTATTTTCCCCCAGTTTATCACTCCTGCCATCAGTACTATCACAGTTCGGTTTGTCACCTCACGCTCCTGTCAAGGAAACATCATTGCCTTGATAGTTGCAGGTCTCCCTCTGTCGACGACAGCCCCTCTATTCCAGAGGATAGACCTAGAGGCCCCTGCGCCTTGGACCCATCACCATCTGTGGTGAGTGCCTACGGACCATTTTGGGAGGAGTCATCATTGCCTCTCCGAATAGTTGTTTCTCACATGCTCAACTTCAGCACCTTAATCGCATCGTTGAGAATCGCACAGGATGTATATCCTTTCCATTATGTGTCAAAGACCCCAGATTTCCCCCGACTCTAGCACATTGGTGAGTCACTTTGGAATGGCCAGTTATATGTTCCCGTGGATTTCCGGGCTGCGTTGGCGATTGTATTCGGAATCCATCCAGTTCCATGCTTCCTTGAGTACCCAGTTCAGTTCCAAATCAGTGTACCATTGCAAGTATGACCATTGTCACTTTGATCCAACAGCTCATTAGTTCATTTGGAACCACATTTAGTAGCACTGCTGTTATTCCAGTGCATCAGTTGTTCAACTCAGACATTGTCAGCCCAGCAGTATGTTCCAGATTTGTGTCCCTTCTGGACCCTTATGATATACACAGTGGATTTCTATGTATCCTACAGGTCCATCTTTTGGGGCCTCACAGTTATTTTTATGTATCTTGATACAAGCATGGGTATGCCCGCCTCGTCCAGATTATCAGATGATTCCTCATCCATTATTGAGGTTATGTACTTTTCAGTCCTTGCAGTTGGTTCGAGATCGTTGTTCTGAGCTTCAGTTGGTTCCTTCTCTTCTCCACCCCCCAGGAAAAATGAATATGACTTATGATGTCCATCGGCCATACGATGAGCTCCTGCCCTCGCACATCAGGGGGCAATCTGTTAACACCCAAAAAGGGTTCACTACCTCATCTACCCCATTACATGGCTCATTTGTCCATTTTTCTACCATATTTCCATCAAAAACCCATAAAACCATCTAAAAAGCCTCCAAAAGGCCATAAAACCCTCTTTTTCTCCAAAAATATCCAAAATTCCTCCAAAAAAGCAAAAATTTCCAAAAAGGAAGAAAAAATATAAAATAATGAGGAAAAGGAGGAAAAAACCCTAAACAGCTGAAACCCTAACCCTAAATCGGCACTCCACCACTATAAATAAGTGATGGAGACCCCTTATTTCTATCCACAATCACAAGTATCCTACCTCTGCCAAAATTGCTCTTGAAACCCTAGCTCACCGTTGAGCTACTTTCACCGTGAGAGCCCCTTTTGGCCCATTTCCACCATTGGAGAAAGAGAAGGAGTAGCTGGAGCTCGGAGCAACCTCTCGGATCAGGGCAACGGGCTTCACCAACCTCCACATTGGAGGTCAGATCAATAAAAAAATCATTCTTTACTTTTTTTTGTTTTGCTTCATGAACATGTTTAGATTAATTTTTATTACTGTTTAGCATCTTTTATTTCACATATTATTGAACTGCTACTAAGGAATCCATTCTCCTTAGTAGGTGCTCATTCGTACAAGCTAGGGGTAAAACCCTAGCTACACTCCTCTATACTCTGCTTTTGTAGATGAGAGTGGTATGGAACTCTGCTTCTTGCTTGACTAGCTGATTGGTCCTTCTGCAAGCATGAAAACATATCCTAATTTAGATGTTCGATCTGTTTTGTCACCTTCCCAATCACTGTCTTTAAACCCAATCAAATCAAGATCAGATTTTTCTTTGTAGAAGATCCCATGAGTTCTTGTTCCTTGAACAAAGTTTAGGATCCTTTTGGCTGCTCTCCAGTGGATCTCATGAGGCTTATCCATGTATCTTGAAGCCACACTAAGTGCATAATATAGATCAGGTCAAGTGTGTGTAAGATAAAGCACGAACCCAATCAACTGACTATACAGTGTATTATTTACCATAGGAGAAGGACATGCTTCTTCAAGCTTAAATCCTGGAAGGAAGGGATTCTTGCTTGGCTTGCAATATTTCATGTTGAACTTGTTTAGAAAATCCAAAGCATACTTGGACTAATTTACTTTGATTCCATGTTGAAATTGAGCAATTTTGAGACCCAAGAATTGGCTCAATAATCCCAAATCTGTCATAGAAAATGCATGGTTCATTGCATCCTTCAAGGAGGCAATCTCTTTCTTTGAACTTCCTATAATCAGAAGGTCATCCACATACAATACAATAATCATCAAATAACCATGAATCAGATTCAAATAGACATTAGGATCAGACTTGCATCGAACAAAACTCAGTGATAGCAAAAGGTGATCAATCTTGGCATACCAAGCCCTGGGGGCTTGCTTGAGCCCATACAATGATTTCGTTAACCTACACACTAAAGATGGATTAGAAACAAAACCTACAGGTTTATGCATGTAAATATCTTCAGTGTGATTTCCATTTAGGAAAGCACACTTCACATCCATGTGATGTACCTCCCACTACTTCGAAGCTGCAATGGCTAGAGCTAGCCTTTTGGAGTCCATATTTTCCACTAGTTAAAAGGTTTCATTGTAGTCAATAACATGTACTTGTGAATATCCCTTAGCTACAAATATTTCCTTATATTTTTAAGGTTAACCATTAGCAGAAAACTTAGTCTTGAAAACCCACTTACATTGAACTAACTTCCTCCCTGGGGGAAGTTCAACTAGTTCCCAAGTGTTGTTCTTCTGGAGCGAGCTGAATTCTTCTTTCATGGTTATTTTCCATATTGGATCATGTACTACATCTTCATATGTCTATGTATCTGATTCAACCATCAGATAGAACATCTCATCAAATAGAGGATCTTTCACACAAAGGGCACTCTCAAATTGAGATCTAGTCCTCCTAGTGTCATTAGGATTTCCAGCTAGTTCCCCAGCTGCATGAATGGTGTTTGCTTCCCATTTTAGTCTTGTAGGACTGTTAGGATCTACGATAAAATAATAATTATCAGACATATCAGAATCATCAAAATCATTAGTCTCTTCACTTACAATCAATGGATCTGGTGGTGAAGAAGACTCTCCAACTTCAACTGCTACTAAAGGCTTTTCTTGGAATTGAACACTTCTTTCAATGAAATATTTGTTAGTGCTCAAGTTTATAATCTTGTACCATTTTGAATATTTATATTACCCAACAAATAGGCACTCTTGGCTTTGGGGATGCAAAGCCTTCCTCTTTTCAATTGGGATTCTAGCCCAAGCCTTTGAGCCAAAAATCCTTAAATGGGTCGCATCTGGCTTGTGCCCACTCCAAGATTCGAAAGGAGTCATACCATCAAGCTGCTTATGAGGCACCATATTATGTATGTAGGATGCACAGTTTATAGCCTCGACCCAAAACTTTGGTTGCAAATTCTTAGCCTCCATCATGCGGGTTTCCATCTCCTTCAGTGATCCGTTCTTTCTCTCAACAACACCATTTTGTTGTGGTGTGTAAGGGATTGAATGTTGGCATCTGAATACCTGCATCTTTACAGTACTAAATGAACTTAGAATTGAAATACTCAACACCATTGTCAAATCTAAGGATCTTGAGTTTCCTCCCATAGTGGTTTTCAACCAAGGCTCTAAAGACTTTGAAGAGGTCAAAAACTTCAGACTTATGCTTTAGGAAGTAAACCCAACAATACCTGGAAAAGTCATCTATGAATTTCATTACATATTTGTCTTGAATCTTGGACATATGAGGGAATGGACTAGCAATGTCATTGTGGATTAGCTCAAGAGGTGCAGAGGTTCTCTCATGACTAGATTTCTCATACTTGTGCTCTCGGTGTTTTTCTATGATACAACCTTAACAGAATCCCTTAGAAAACTTGATATTTGGTAACCCTATGACCATATCTTTTTAACTCAAATCAGAAATATACTTGTAGTTAAGATGGTGAAATATTTCATGCCAAATATTGCTTTCTTCATTAGCATGAATCAGAAGAATAGAGGGGTTTGATTAGGGTAGAAAATGGGAAAACTTGTATACCTTCGAAGTATCATCTACAACACCTTTTGCTATGACTTTACCATTTGAAATCTCAGTGATTTCAACATAATCAAGGGAGAATATGGCCTTCTTTGGAGACCCAGTATGAGTCATATGATACAGTGGAAAGAGATTAGAGGAAAGACCTGGAACATACAACACATTATTGAACTTTGTTAAAATAATCAACCCATAGTTTTCCCATTTAGACATTAATTTAATTATTTATGTCTTATTAGCCTAGTTCATGTGTCCCACCTTGTGTAAGTTGTCTTTGACCAATCCATAGTGGTCAAAATTGCCTCATTTGACCCATGTAGTGCATGGGAAATCCCAAGGAATCAAATCTGCTTTATTCCTGGCCTCCTAGGCACCCTTCTTCTTTTTCTGCTTTATTCCCTGTTTTTTCAGTGTTTTAAGGCAAATAGAAAAGCTAGACTAGGTGAGGTGAACTAGTTTTTTGTCCTCTTCATCCTCCACTCTTTTCTCCATGAAAAAGCATGTATGAGCTGCCATTACACCACTCTTTATCTTTCCTAAGCCATTTTGCTAATTCGTGAGCTCCATGACAGATTTGGGATCAGTTTTTTACACCTATGGGGGATTTGCTTATTTTTAGTAAGCCTGCTTTATGCTAGATTCGAATTGCTCCTCATGCATTCAAATCCCTGATGTATGTTATTTATTCAGCAACATATGTTATTACAGGGTTGGCTATTGTACACTGATTTAATACAGTTTAGTGTTTAGCTCCATTTTTCAGTCTCTTTGTGAGTGATTTTGCATAATCAATTGTTAATTGTTGTGAGTAAAATTAGTCTATCACCTGGTTCAATTTCCACATGGTATCAGAGCCATTGTAGATTGTTTCTCTCCTTCAAAAATTGTTTTACGGGTTCAACATCAGTGACTAGGATCCTTCTACTGATAGCCGGGACAGATTTTCTAAGCTATGGATCAATCACAGAAAACTATCTTGACTCCTTTCAATTTATTTGAATGGAAAGCAGAGATGGAGATACTTTTGAGAGTGAAAGGCCTCTACAGGGTGAATATGGCAGTAGAAGCAGAGCCCAATGCAGCTGCAGAGAAGATAAAATGGCACAACAGGAAGGATGAGGCTTATGGCCTCCTGTGTCTGAGTATTTCCAGAGACCTCATTTTCCATCTTGATGGATTGACATCACCGAATGAAGTATGGGAGAAGCTTGCTAATATTTTTGGAAAGATAGATGAGATGAGGTGACATCAAATTGAAAATGAGTTGATTTCTCTGAGTCCAACGATATTTGAATCCCTGCAGCTATATTTTTCCAAGTTTAAAGCACTAGTTTTATAGCTAAAACAGTGTGGTATCAAAAATAAAGATGATCAGCTCGTACTGGCCATCCTCTCGAAGCTGGGCCCTAATTATTCAGTGTTTTTTTCGACCTTCTATGCCACAAAACTGACAGCTCGAACTTGGAAGATGCATAACCTTGAAGACTTCATGGAATCTCTCACACAAGAACAGGACAAGCTGGTGATGATGGGCACCATCAAACAATCCAAAGATCAAGCTTTGATTGCTGTAGATTTGAGGGTGGATTCAAAAAGCAAAAATAAAGCTAAAAAGCCACCTGAGCAAAAAAGAGACAAGAAACAGTCTCCGGAGGATCCACAAGGTCCCAAGAAGAACTACCAGAAGAAGAAAAACAAAGGTGAAATGAACAAGTGTGCATACTGCAATAAGGGAAATCACTCCGAAATCTCTTGTATGAAAAAGCAGATAGACATGCTGACCCAACTCCTGGAAAAGAATGGCATCTCCCTTCCAAAAATATCAAAGAAGAGAGAAGGAGGATCAAGTTCAGATGACAGAGAGAGAGTTCATGCTCTAGTTGTTGGCACATCAAGCTCACCCAGTTTTATCATTAATTCTGGAGCTTCAAGACACATGGTTTTGACTAAGGAGGCCTTCTCCTCACTGGACAAGTCAAAAGGACCATCTATAGTATTGGGAGATGACTCTCTCACTAAACTTTTAGGTAAAGGAAGGATAGATCTTGATCATTGTCAGTTCAGTAATGTGCTGTAAGTGCCTGGTCTTGCCTCTAACCTCCTATCAGTGTACCAAATGACCCACACTGGGTCTCCTAAGAAGGTCATATTCTCCCCCGATGAAGTTGAGATCACGGAGATCTCAACTGGTAGAGTCATTGCAAAAGGAGTTGCGAATCATGCTCAAAAGGTATACATGTTCTCACACTTCCTACCTTACTCAAACCCCTCTGCTCTTCTGATTCATGCTAATGAAGCAAGCAAGCTTTGGCATGAAAGATTTGGCCACCTAAAATACAAATATCTTTATGATCTTAGTGAAAAAGAGATGGTCATAGGGTTGCCCAAGATAAAATTTTCCAAAGGAGTCTGCCAAGGTTGTATCCTAGGAAAACACCTAGAGCACAAATTTGAGAGAGCTAGTCATGAGAGAACCTATGCACCCCTCAAGCTGATCCACAGTGATTTTGCTGGCCCATTCCATCATATGTCCATGATTCAGGCCAAATATGCATTGACTTTCATTAATGACTTTTCCAGGTACTGCTGGGTTCACTTCCTGAAACACAAGTCTGAAGTTTTTGGCCTATTCAAAGTCTTTAAGGCTTTGGTTGATAACTAGTCTGGAAGGAAACTCAAGGCCCTCAGATCTAACAATGGTGGTGAGTATGTCAAGTTTGATTTTATTAATTATTTTGCAGATGCAGGTATTCAGATGCAGCATTCTATCCCTTACACACCACAGCAAAATGGTGTTGCTGAGATGAAGAACAAATCATTGAAGGAGATGGCAACATGCATGATGGAGGCCAAAACTTTGCCACCAAAGTACTGGGCCAGAGCTATCAACTATGCAGCCTATATTTAGAATAGGGTGCCTCACAAATAGCTTGATGGCATGACTCCCTTTGAAGCATGGAGTGGGCACAAGCCAGATGTGACCCATTTCAGAATTTTTGGCTCAAAGGCTTGGGCTAGAATTCCAACAGAGAAGAGGAAGGCTTTGCAGCCCCAAAGCCAAGAGTGTCTTTTTGTTGGATACTCTAAAGATTCAAAAGGGTAAAATTTTATAAATTTTAGCACAAACAAATCCTTCATTGAAAGGTGTGATCAGTTTGAAGAAGAACCCCTTGCAGCAGTGGAAGTTGGTGAAGCCTGTTCACCACCTGAACCTCAAGAAGTAAGTAAAGAGTCTGTTGAACATGCTGGTTCTGATTTTTCTGATGGATATGAGTTTATTGCTGACCCTAACAGCCCTACAAGGCAAAAATGGGCAGCCAAGACACTACATGCAGCAGGAGAGCTAGCTGGGGATCCCAATGACCCAAGGAGGACTAGATCTCAGTTTGAGAGTGGTTTGTGCATGAAGGATCCTATGTTTGCTGAAAAATGATATTTGATGGTGGAGTCTGATCCTCAAACATATGGAGAAGCAGAAAGATATCCAAGATGGCAAAAATCCATGAAGAAGGAGTTCAGCTCACTCCAAAAGAGCAACACATGGGAGCTAGTGGATCTTCCCCGAGGGAGAAAACTAGTACAGTGTAAGTGGGTCTATAAGACCAAATTTCCTGCTGATGGTTCACCACTGAAGTACAAGGATAGATTGGTAGCCAAGGGCTACTCACAAGTTCATGTCATAGATTACAATGAGACTTTTTCCCCAGTGGCAAAGATGGATTCCATCAGGCTAGCTCTAGCCATTGCAGCCTCAAGGAAATGGGAGGTACATCACATGGATGTAAAATGTGCCTTCCTAAATGGAGATCGCACTAAGGAGATATATATGCAGCAGCCTCAAGGTTTTTCTACTAACCCTTCTCTTGTGTGTAGGTTGAGAAAGTCATTGTATGGGCTAAAGTAAGCCCCGAGGGCTTGGTATGCCAAGATCGATAGCTTATTGCTATCACTGAATTTTGTTCGGTGCAAATCAGATCCAAATGTCTATTTGAAGTTAGTTAATGGTTCATTAATGATCACTGTATTATATGTTGATGACCTCCTCATTACAGGAAGCTCACAGGCTGAGATTGCTTCCTTAAAAGGAGCTATGAACCAAGCCTTCTCCATGACAGATTTGGGGCTCTTAAGTCAATTTTTGGGGCTTGATATTGCTCAAACCAAAGCTGGAATCAAGGTGCACCAGTAAAAATATTCCTTGGAATTGCTGAACAAATTCAGAATGAAGGATTGCAAAGCAATCAAAACTCCTTTCCTTTCAGGAGTGAAGCTGGAAGAAGTTGATTCTTCACCGATGGTAAACAATACACTGTATAGGCAATTGATTGGATGTTTGTTGTATTTGACACATACTAGACCTGATATTTGTTATGAAGTAAGTGTGGCTTCTAGATTCATGGACTAGCCTCAAGAGATCCATTGGAAAGCAGCCAAAAGGATCCTTAACTTTGCTCAGGGAACAAGGACACATGGGATCTTCTATAAAGCAAAATATGATCTTGATTTGATTGGATTTACTGACAGTGATTGGGCAGGTGATAGCATAGACAGAAATTCAACATCAGGATATGTGTTCATGCTTGCAGAAGGGCCAATCAACTGGTCAAGTAAGAAACAAAGTGCCATTGTACTCTCATCTACAGAAGCAGAGTACAGAGGAGTTGTTAATGCAGCAACTCAATGTTTATGGTTGCAGGGTCTACTTGGAGAGTGTGGCTTCGAACCAGAGTACTCAACTACCATCTACTGTGATAACCATAGTACCATTCAAATCTTCAAAGATTCAGTTTAGAAGCATAGAACCAGACACATTGAGATCCATATGCACTACATCAGAGAACTTGTGCATGATGGCACCATTCACCTACTCTTTTGTTCATCTTTAGAACAAGTAGCCGATATCTTAACCAAACCATTTTGTGAGATGACATTCAGCAATCTAAAATCACTGCTGGGGATTTCTGGTCATGCTGTGAAAGCATGAGAGAAGACAAGATTCTACAATTTTGTTTTACAGTCCATGTTTAAGGGAGGATTTTCCCAAGTTGGTTTTGCCTCTTTCCTTGTTTAAATGGACATGCAGTATGTAAAGGGTGACTAAGCCTTGTTGCTAGGCCCTATAATTTTCTGATATATTACTCATAAGTTAGGCTTAAGGGGGGGTCTTATAATAATCAACCCATAGTTTACCCATTTAGACATTAATTTAATTATATATGTCTTATTAGCCTAGTTCATGTGTCCCACCTTGTGCAAGTTGTCTTTTACCTATCCATAGTGGTAAAACTTGCCTCATTTGACTCATGTAGCACATGGGAAAGCCCAAGGAATCAAATATTCTTTATTCCTAGCCTCCTAGGTGCCCTTCTGCTTTTTCTTGTTTATCCCCTGCTTTTTCAGTGTTTTAAGGCAAATAGAAAAGCTAGAGTAGGTGAGGTGAACTAGTTTTTTGTCCTCTTCATCCTCCACTCTTTTCTCCATGCAAAAGCATGTATGAGCTTCCATTCCACCACTCTTTATCTTGCCTAATCCATTTTTCTAATTCGTGAGCTCCATGACAGATTTGGGATCAGTTTTTTACACCTATGGGGGATTTGTTTATTTTTAGTAAGCCTGCTTTATGCTAGATTCGAATTGCTCCTCATGCATTCAAATCCATGATGTATGTTATTTATTTAGGAACCTATGTTATTACAGGGTTGACTATTGTACACTGATTTAATACAGTTTAGTGTTCAGCTCCATTTTTCAGTCTCTTTGTGAGTGATTTTGCATGATCAATTGTTAATTGCTGTGAGTAAAATTAATCTATCACCTGGTTCAATTTCGACATGGTATTAGAGCCATTGTATATTGTTTCTCTCCTTCAAAAATTGTTTTGCAGGTTCAACATCAGTGACTGGGAGCCTTCTACTGACAGCCGGGACAGATTTTCTAAGCTATGGATCAATCACAGAAAACTATCTTGAAGCCTTTCAATTTATTTGAATGGAAAGCAGAGATGGAGATACTATTGAGATAGAAAGTCCTCTACAGGGTGAATATGGTAATAGAAGCAGAGCCCAATGCAGCTGCAGAGAAGATAAAATGGCACAACAGGAGGGATGAGGCATATGGCCTCCTGTGTCTGAGTATTTCCAGAGACCTCCTTTTCCATCTTGATGGATTGACATCACCGAATGAAGTATGGGACAATCTTGCTGATATTTTTGGAAAGACAGATGAGATGAGGGGACATGAAATCAAAAATTAGCTGATTTCTCTGAGTCCAACGAGCTTTGAATCCCTGTAGCTATATTTCTCCAATTTCAAAGCACTATTTTTGCAGCTAAAATAGTGTGGTATCGAAAATAAAGATGATCATCTCATACTGGCCATCCTCTCGAAGTTGGGCCCTGATTATTCAGTGTTTGTTTCGACCTTCTATGCCACAAAACTAACAGCTCGAACCTGGAAGATGCCTAGCCTTGCAGATTTCATGGAATCTATCACACAAGAACAGGACAAGCTGGTGATGATGGGCACCATCAAACCATCCAAAGATCAAGCTTTGATTGCTGGAGATTTGAGGGTGGATTCAAAAAGAAAAAGGAAAGCTAAAAATCCACCTGAGCAAACGAGAGACAAGAAATAGTCTCCAGAGGATCCACAAGGTCCCAAGAAGAACTACTAGAATAAGAAAAACAAAGGTGAAATGAAAAAGTGCGCATACTGCAATAAGGGCAATCACTCTGAAAGATCTTATATGAAAAAGCAGATAGACATGCTGACCCAACTCCTAGAGAAGAATGGCATCTCCTTTCCAGAAAGATCAAAGAAGAGAGAAGGAGGATCAAGTTCAGATGACAGAGAGAGAGTTCATGCTCTAGTTGTTGGCACATCAAGCTCACCCAGTTTTATCATTGATTCTGGAGCTTCAAGACACATGGTTTCGACTAAGGAGGATTTCTCCTCACTGGACAAGTTGAAAGGACCATCTATAGTACTGGGAGATGACTCTCTCACTGAAAGTTTAGGTAAAGGAAGGATAGATCTTGATCATGGTCAGTTCAGCAATGTGCTGTATGTGCCTGGTCTTGCCTCCAACCTCCTATCAGTGTACCAAATGACCCACACTGGGTCTCCTAAGAAGGTCATATTATCCCCTGATGAAGTTGAGATCACAGAGATCTCAACTGGTAGAGTCATTGCAAAAGGAGTTGTGAATCATGCTCAAAAGGTATACATGTTCTCACACTTCCTACCTTACTCAAACCCCTCTGCTCTTCTGATTCATGCTAATATAGAAAAAAATATTTGGCATGAAATATTTGGCCACCTAAACTACAAATATCTTTCTGATCTTAGTGAAAAAAAGATGGTCATAGGGTTGCCCAAGATAAAAAATTTCCAAAGGAGTCTGCCAAGGTTGTATCCTAGGAAAACACTCAGAGCACAAATTTGAGAGAACCTATGCACCCCTCAAGCTGATCCACAGTGATGTTGCTGGCCCATTCCATCATATTTCCATGAGTCAGGCCAAATATGCATTGACTTTCATTGATGAATTTTCCAGGTATTGCTGGGTTCACTTCCTGAAACACAAGTCTGATGTTTTTGGCCTATTCAAAGTCTTTAAGGCTTTGGTTGAAAACCAGTCTAGAAGGAAACTCAAGGCCCTCAGATCTGACAATGGTGGTGAGTATTTCAAGTCTAATTTTATTAATTATTTTGCAGATGTAGCATTCTATCCATTACACACCACAGCAAAATGGTGTTGCTAAGAGGAAGAACAGATCACTGAAGGAGATGGCAACATGCATGATGGAGGCCAAAACATTGCCACCAAAGTACTGGGACGGACCTATCAACTGTGCAGCCTATATTCAGAATAGGGTGCCTCACAAATATCTTGATGGCATGACTCCCTTCGAAAAATGGAGTGGGCACAAGCCAGATGTGACCCATTTCAGGATTTTTGGCTCAAAGGCTTGGGCTAGAATTCCAACAGAGAAGAGGAAGGCTTTGCATCCCCAAAGCCAAAAGTGTATTTTTGTTGGATACTCTGAATATTCAAAAGGGTACAATTTTATAAATTTGAGCACAAACAAATCCTTCATCGAAAGGTGTGTTCAGTTTGAAGAAGAACCCCTTGCAGCAGTGGAAGTTGGTGAAGCCTCTTCACCACCTAAACCTCAAGAAGTAAGTAAAGAGTTTGTTGAACATGCTGATTCTATTTTGTCTAATGGATATGAGTTTTTTGCAGACCCTGACATCCCTACAAGGAAAAAATGGGCAGCCAAGACACTACATGTAGCAAGAGATCTAGTTGGGGATCCCAACGACCCAAGGAGGACTAGATCTCAGTTTGAGAGTGGTCTGTGCATGAAGGATCCTATGTTTGCTGAAAAATGATATTTTATGGTGGAGTCTAATCCTAAAACATATGAATAAGTATAAGGATATCCAATATGGAAAACAACCATGAAGGAGGATTTCATCTCACTCCAGAAGAGCAACACATGGGAGCTAGTGGATCTTCCCCCAGGGAGAAAACTAGTACATTGTAAGTGGGTCTATAAGACCAAATTTGCTACCGATGGTTCACCACTAAAGTACAAGGCTATATTGGTAGCCAAGGGCTACTCACAGGTTCATGGCATAGATTACAATGAGACTTTTTCCCCAGTGGCAAAGATGGATTCCATCAGGCTAGCTCTTGCCATTGCAGCCTCAAGGCAATGGGAGGTACATCACATGGATGTAAAATGTGCCTTCCTGAATGGAGATCTCACTCAGGAGATATATATGAATCAGCCCCAAGGTTTTTCTACTAACCCTTCTCTTGTGTTCAGGTTGAGAAAGTCATTGTATGGGCTAAAGCAAGCCCCCAGGGCTTGGTATGCCAAGATCGATAGATTCTTGCTATCACTGAATTTTGTTCGATGAAAAATCAGATCCAAATGTATATTTGAATTTAGTTAATGGTTCATTAATGATAATTGTGTTATATTTTGATGAACTCCTCATTACAGGAAGCTCACAGGCTGAGATTGCTTCCTTAAAAGGAGCTATGAACCAAGCCTTCTCCATGACAGATTTGGGGCTCTTAAGTCAATTTTTGGGGCTTGAGATTGCTCAAACCAAAGCTGGAATCAAGGTGCACCAGTCCAAATATTCCTTGGACTTGCTGAACAAATTCATAATGAAGGATTGCAAAGCAAGAAAAACTCCTTTCCATTCAGGAGTGAAGCTGGAAGAAGTTGATTCTTCACCGATGGTAAACAATACACTGTATAGGAAATTGATTGGATGTTTGTTGTATTTGAAACATACTAGACCTGATATTTTTTATGAAGTAAGTGTGGCTTCTATATTCATGGATCAGCCTCAAGATATCCATTGGAAAGAAGCCAAAAGGATCCTTAACTTTGTTCAGGGAACAAGGACACATGGGATCTTCTATAAAGCAAAATCTGATCTTGATTTGATTGGATTTACTGACAGTGATTGGGAAGGTGATAGCACAGATAGAAAGTCCACATCAGGATATGTGTTCATGCTTGCATAAGGTCCAATCAACTGGTCAAGCAAGAAACAAAGTGCCATTGCACTCTCATCTACAGAAGCAGAGTACAGAGGAGTTGTTAATGCAGCAACTCAATGTTTATGGTTGCAGGGTCTACTTGGAGAGTGTGGCTTCGAACCAAAGTACTAAAATACCATCTACTGTGACAACTAGAGTACCATTTGAATCTATAAAGATCCAGTTCAGAAGCAGAGAACCAGACACATTGAGATCCATATGCACTACATCAGAGAACTTGTGCATGATGGCACCATTCAACTACTCTTCTGTTCATCTTCAGAACAAGTAGCTGACATCTTCACCAAAGCATTTTGTGAGAAGACCTTCAGCAATCTCAAATCACTACTAGGGATTTCTGATCATGCTGTGAAAGCATGAGTGAAGACACGATTCTACAATTTTGTTTTACAGTCCATGTTTAAGGGAGGATTTTCCCAAGTTGGTTTTGCCTCTTTCTTTGTTTAAATGGACATGCAGTATGTAAAGGGTGACTAAGCCTTGTTGCTAGGCCCTATAATTTTCTGATTTATTACTCATAATTTAGGCTTAAGTGGGGGTGTTAGAATAATCAACCCATAGTTTACCCATTTAGACATTAATTTAATTATTTATGTCTTATTAGCCTAGTTCATGTGTCCCACCTTGTGCAAGTTGTCTTTTACCTATCCATAGTGATCAAACTTGCCTCATTTGACTCATGTAGCACATGGGAAAGCCCAAGGAATCAAATCTGCTTTATTCCTGGCCTCCTAGGTGCCCTTCTGCTTTTTCAGTGTTTTAAGGCAAATAGAAAAGCTAGACTAGGTGAGGTGAACTAGTTTTTTGTCCTCTTCATCCTCCACTCTTTTATCCATGAAAAATCATGTATGATATTCCATTACACCACTATTTATCTTTCCTAAGCCATTTTTCTAATTCATGAGCTCCATGACAGATTTGGGATCAATTTTTTACACCTATGGGGGATTTGCTTATTTTTAGTAAGCCTGCTTTATGCTAGATTCGAATTTCTCCGCATGCATTCAAATCCCTAATGTATGTTATTTATTCAGCAACCTATGTTATTATAGGGTTGGCTATTGTACACTGATTTAATACAGTTTAGTGTTCAGCTCCATTTTTTAGTCTGTTTGTGAGTGATGTTGCATGATCAATTGTTAATTGTTGTGAGTAAAATTATTCTATCACCTGGTTGAATTTCCACAAACTTACCATGGTCAAGATCAATCCTTCCCTTCCCTAAATTTTCAGTGAGAGAGTCATCTCCCAAAACTATTGGTGGACCTTTCGACATGTCAAGAGAGAATAATGTCTCTTTTGTCGAAAACATATGTCTAGAAGCTCCAAAGTCTATGATGAAGCTAGGTGAGCTTGATGTACCGACAACCAAGGCATGTACTCTCTCTCTGTCCTCTAAATTTGATCCTCCTTCACTCTTCTTTGAGCAATCAGGAAGGGAGATGTTATTCTTCTCTAGGAGTTGGGTCAACATGTCAATTTTCTTCTTCATACAAGAGCTCTCAGGATGATAGACCTTACTATAGTATGCTAACTTGCTCATTTCTCCTTTGTTCTTCTTCTTCTCAGAGTTCTTCTTAGAGCCTTGGGGCTCCTCTTGAGACTTGTTCTTGTCTCTCTTTTGCTCAAATGGATTTTTAGCTTTTTTCTTCCTTTTTGAATCCACCCTTGAATCTCTAGGAACCAAATCTTGGTGTTTGGAAGTTTTGATGGTGCCCATAATCACCAACTTATCTTGCTCATGTGTGAGGGATTCCATGAACTCTGGAATATTGGGCATCTTCTAGGCTCAACCTTTCAACTTGGTGGCATGGAAGGTTGAAACAAACACTAAATAGCCAGGACCAAGCTTAGAGAGTATGGCCAAAAATAGTTTCTCTTCCTTCTTTTTGATCCCACACTATTTCAACTGCAAAACAAGGGCCTTAAACTTGGAAAAGTAGAGTTGCAATGATTCGAAGCTACTGGGACTCAAGGAGATCATCTCATTCTTGATTTGATGTCCTCTCATATCATCTATATTTCCAAAAATATCTTATATCTTCTCCCACACTTCATTAGCTGATGTCAATCATCAAGATGGAAGAGGAGGTCTCTTGAAATGCTCAGACACAAAATACCATAGGCCTCATTCCTCTTGTTGTGCCATTTAATTTTCTCTGAATTTGCACTAGGCTCTGCCTCAGTTTCCATAGTCACCATGTAGACACATTTTTCTCTCAACAATATCTCCATCTCAGCTTTCCACTCAAAGAAATTGAATGGAGTCAAAACGATCTTCTGAGATTGGTCCATAGCTCAGAAACTATGCCCTCCAGTTAGTAGAATGCGCTCCCAGTCAATATTTCGAACCTGCAATAAAAATAATCAAGTATATAAATCGATCTAGAAAGGCTCTGATACCATGTGGAAATTAAACCCAAGAGATATAACAATTACACTCACAAAATTGCTAATCAAACATGCAAAATTAACACCAAAGGAGACTAAAATTGGAGCATAACACTAATCTGTATTCAATAAGTGTACAATATCCAACCTTCTAAAGTAATAGGCTTCTGAAATATATCATTACATGAGAGAATTGAATGCATAAATATGCCATTCGAAATAGTCAAAAATTAGGCTTACTAAATCTAGTCAAATACCCCATAGGTGCATAAAGTAGTTTCCAAATCTATGAAGATGCTCACGAATTTACTAAGTCAAGTGGGAAATATAAATAGGGATGGAAATACAACTCATACATGCTTTTATTTGGATAAAGTGAGGGAGGAGGATGTGGGAAAAAAACAAGTCAACTACACCTAGTCTAGATTTTCCTTTTTCCTTAAATCAGAATAAAACAAGGCAGCTTTTCAGAAAAATAAGGTATGTGCTTTGGGGGATCTGGAATAAATAAAACATGCTAAATTGTATTTCCAATATGTTTCCCAAGCACTCCATGACTCATTTTTAGCATGTGTTGACTTCTAGGACTTGTAGAAGGAAACTAGCATAGAATGGAATCTAGGAAACTAGGTAATAAGACAGAAATGATTAAATTAATGTCTAAGGTAGGTAACTATGGGTTGACTATTATAATATAATAAGACATCCATTACCAAAAAATTATGTTGATGAGGAGGAAGAAAATGACCTAATGGATAATTAGATACATCATTTTGATGATTTGGACTCTTAAATCTATCTCATGGAAGAGGATCATAATATGTTATATCAAGAGGATGAATGTAACACACTTGAGGTAGAATCATAGCAGTAATAAAGAGGATATCAAAATGCAATTTATGATTTCCCAAAAAAAAAATTAAAATTGAGAAGTAGTGATGCAGTCATTAATAAAGGAAGGCCCAATTCAAATCAGCCTTCCAGTAGTGAATAGAATGCAAAAACACAAACAAAAACAAAAAAAGAGAAACAAAAAGACAATACTGTACATAAATTTTCAGATAATAAAAGAGAAATGTCAAAAGAAATTAGGCAGCAAATACAAGTTGATGTTGATAGAACAACTTCTTCTTTCAATTTACAGTCTGAATTGTCCAAAATAAAGACTCCCATTCCATTCAGTGAATTTTTGAGGAATAATGAGTATAGAGAGAAGATAACTAGGATGGTTAAAACTAATGAATAATGTCAACCAAACAGCTTAGAATTAATATATTATGCTCCAACCATAGCTCTTGGTCCTAGAATTGAAGAGACAAATGAAGAATATGTTCCACCGTTCTATGTTAGCTTGAATTTTCATGACATGATTTTACACAATGCTATTCTAGATTCTAGTGCATCCCACAATCTAATTCCAAGGGTAGCGGTTGAAAGTTTAGTATTAGATATTACAATGTTAGAATAATCAACCCATAGTATTTACCCACTTAGACATTAATTCATTTATTTTTGTCTTATTTGCCTAGTCCATGAGTCCCACCATGTGCAAGTTTCTAATTGCCTATCCATAGAGGTCAAACTTGCCATTATTGACTCATGTAGTGCTTGGGAAAGCCTTAGGAATCAAATCTGCTTTATTCCTGGCCTCCTAGGCACCCTTCTGCTTTTTCTGCTTTATTGCCTTCTTTTTCAGTGTTTTAAGGCCCATAGGAAAGCAAGACTAGGTGAGGTGAATCAGCTTTGTTGCCTCTTCCTCATCCACTCTTTCCTCCATGAAAAAGCATGTATGAGCTGCCATTTGACCACTCTTTAGATTTCCTATGCACCCTTTCTAATTCGTGGGGTCCTTGATAGATTTGGGATCAGCTTTTTACACCTATGGGGGATTTGCCTATTTTGGGTAAGCCTGCTTTATGCTAGATTTGGATGCTTCCTTATGCATTCGATTTGCTCATGTATTATATATATTCAGCAGACTATGTTATTACAGGGTTGGCTATTGTACACTCAGTTAATATAATTTTGTGTTACAGCTCCATATTCAGTCTCCATTGTTGATAATTTTGCATGATCAATTGTTAATTGTTGTGGGTGAAATTAATCTACTGCAGGCCTGAATTTCTACATGGTATCAGAGCAATTGTAGGTTGTTACTCTCCTTCAAAAAATTTTTTGCAGGTTCGACATCAAGACTGGGAGCCTTCTACTGACAGCCGGGACATATTTTCTAAAGCTATGGATTCACAGAAAAATATCCTCACTCCCTTCAACTTTTTTGAATGGAAAGCAGAGATGGAGATCTTGTTGAGAGAGAAAGGCCTCTACAGGGTGACTATGGCTACAGAAGCAGAGCCCAATGCTACTACAGAGAAGATCAAATGGCACAATCGGAGAGATGAGGCTTATGGCCTCCTATGTCTTAGTATTTCCCGAGACCTCCTTTTCCATCTCGATGGATTGACTTCACCGGATCAAGTATGGGAGAAACTTTCTGAACTCTTTGGAAAGACAGATGAGATGAGGGGACACCAGATTGAAAATGAGCTGATCTCCCTGAGTCCCAGTAATTTTGAATCCCTGCAGCTATATTTCTCCAAGTTCAAAGCACTAGTTTTGCAGCTGAAACACTGTGGTATTGAAAAGAAAGATGAGCAGCTCATATTGGCCATCCTCTCAAAGCTAGGA